>OX602133.1:1200000-1800000 GCA_951449985.1 Falcaria lacertinaria | reverse complement strand
TTTTTTAAGATTAAGCCGTCATCGTTTTTAATTAATTTGTTTGAAATTGAAACTCACTGACCATTAGCGGCATTAGGCGTAACGCTCCTACGTGGGCTATCACTCTCCTTCCTCATTTCATCTTCTTCTCTTCTCCGCACCTCGCCTTCCTCTTGGACTGGATGGGGGGATTCTGGCCGGGCGGTCGGCTGGGCAGTTGGCTGAAAAGTTGACTTAGAGGTTGGCTGAAAGGATGACTGGGAGGTTGTCTGGAAAGGTAACTGGGAGGTCGGCTCGACAGACTGCGAAGTTGGCTGGAAAGTTGACTGGGAGGTTGGCTGGAAAGATGATTGGATGGTTGGCTGGTAAGATGACTGTGGGTTTGAATAGAACGTTGGCTGGATCTCTTCTTGGACTGTTTGCACTGGCGACTGGAATGAAATTCCACGTATGTTTTAAAAATCAAATGTCACAAATATTGAATACGATTTGTATGTTGGCGTAGATCAAATTTTAAAATGACTAATCTACAAATACCATGACAACTCCTTAATCAAAGCCAATACGAATACATTTCTAATACTGCCGGGTACTAATTTAACATCTCCAAGCTCACACCCTACAAGTAGAGTACTTACTTCAGGTTGATCAGTTTCATCTTCTGGGTTGACAAACTCCTGATGAGGAGCAGCGTCTACGGGCGGCACTGGGGACGGTATGTCCAGGCTCAGGGACCCGGCAGCCACGGACGGAGACAGGTGGTACGAGAAGTCGTACTCTTGAGGCATTGATGTGTCGTTACGGGGATCAGGCTGGAGAGAGAAAGATTTATAGCTAACGGGAACCACAAGTAAAAAAAGGATCCTTTATACCACTTAGGTGGCACACAAGCATACGGCTCACCTGATGGTAAGCAGTCACCGTAGCCTATAGCCGCTAACAATACCAGGGGTATCACTAACTTACCAACCATGTTGTTGTTGAGGACTCACTGTGCAGCATAACCTACTTCTAGCGCAACGTATCCTCGTGGAGCACTGGTAACCTTACTTACCACAGAAAAACAACACTACATCAAAGTCGTTTTATTTGACTGAGCTTTTCTGTAAGGAGGTTCAGTCCCCAGTTGGGGCTCCAATTTTAAAGGCTCCAATTTTAAAGGAAAACCTACGGGAGATCCTTAATCGCCCTTCTTTTTTTATTTCACTGTCATGATTATTTTATATTACTTACTGATATTATATTATATGACTTACTCCGTCTTCCTCAAACAGGCGCACGAGTTGTGGATCTTCCTTCAAAGAGCCGAGAGCGACCGCAATCCTGTCCCTCATGCGGCGGGCCAGCTCGAAGTCATCTCTGGCAGCCGCCGTGCGCTTGCGCAGCCTCCAGCGGCCCACCCGAATGCCCGCGGCAGCGAGGGCTGCCCCGGCTGATTTCAAACGACGTGCATATTCAAACCTCTCGTCTGGAATTTGAAAAGGATTTCGATCTCTTTTAAGTACCTATTTGAATATATTTCTTCTAGCGAAGTCTCTTTCGAGGAAGGCAGAGAGTGTAGTGAAAGAAACAGTTTTATTTTATTCTTAATTTTGAGAATAGGAACCATAAATATTATGATGTCTCTACCATAGATAATACACTAATACTAGGAAACATATCCTCGAAAACCCCTCACGAAGATCCGAGTATTTGACTGTAATCTTTTGTATAAAGGTACTGTCCCCAGTCGGACGGACAATTTAATAGGAAACCCTATTACTCTCTTCCACTCTTCTACGCTAGTGTTGTGATTCATACATAAGCTAGAAATTTGTTCCTTAGCATTCGAGAAATTTAGCACATTTTTATTTTGCAAAGTTTAAGCTATTACCGGCAACAGCAGTTCTCTTCTTTTCATCCAAACTCCTGACGGTATCAGCGATGTCATTGTCCACATACATAACGAACGCCAGGTCATCATAAGGGGAGTAGGAGGGCTCAGCTTTAGCTGACAACGGCGTAGTGCTCTCAGACTCCTCAACTTCTTCACCAAGCACATTTACTGCCATCAGTGCTACCTGGGAATTAGGAGCGTACTTTAACAACCCTGGGCCAAAGGTCTATCACCCCAAAAATTCTAGTGCGAGTTAGACTCGCATTGCGAGGGTTTCGTATTTAAAACAAACGAGGTTCGAAACTGGATCCGGCTTGCACCAACCGCAAATAATAGGTAAGTTTTGAATAGTAAATTCGCTCGTCTTTTTAAGTGTAGCAATACACAACACACTCTATGAGCATTTCAAGCGTCTACTTATTGCCTATTTTAAGATATAGCAAAAACACGTTTCTAGTAGGGAAGAACCCTTATTTTTTTTATTATTTGTTTTTATGACGGTAATATATATATACATTCTGTAAAATATTCAACGGTCTACTTATTATGGATAATGAGAAACAGCCCGCTGACAGCCAGACGGACGGACGGACGGACAACAAAGTCTTAGTTATAGGGTTCCGTAGGTTGCCCTTTGGGTGTATGTAGACAGTAGATATGTAATGTATAACGCTTGAGGAAATAGCTTCTCGATTTAAAAATTGTAAGAATTTCCCGGAATCCCTTCCGTACAAGAAGTGGAGGTAATAATTTTAATTGTCACTACTTGAGTATCGATGGGGCTTCAAAGGGTATCGGGTGAAAACCTCCTTACCTGGTCATCATCTTTAGCTGGTGAATGCGGACCGGACAACCTGAGTTTGACGAAACGTGCTATGGTCGGCTCGGGAAGTGCAGCTGATCTGGAAATAAAAGACTGTGATAATCAATCCGAATAAATAAATCAAAATCTGTTAAGCTTTACAAGAATGTAGTTTGATATCTTTAAAATCGTTTTTACTCTCGCTTAACCGTGATTTGACCCAGATCAAACAATTCAAGATTCTTATTGAAAAAAATGCAATTCCCACCGAACACACAACGAACAATATATACTCTTAGGTACCTTAACTCCCTGGTCCTTGCTTGCGACATCGGCCGCGCAAGGGAGACTCGGCCCACACTGGTGTAGGTGGCGCCACATGGAGTAGCGGCCCCTTCCGACACCAGCCCTCCGGATACAAGCACTTCTACACACGCAGCTGTAAAAAAATAATAACCTAAACCTAAACTCAACAAATTTAAGAGAGGTAGGGCGAATTGGGATTCCCCGAAGGTTTTCCCATTAAAATTGGAGCATTGGGCATTGTATCTTAATGTAATAAGTTATTACTTATTCTTATGACTGTACCTCCGCCTTACAGAAGACCGCAGTGTAATAAAACTACTTGATGTAGTGTTGTGTTTCTGCGGTAAGTAAGGTTGCCAGTGCTCCACAAGGATACGCTGCGCTAGTAGTAATGCTGCTAGCACAGTGAGCCATCATTAACAACATGGTTGGCAACGTTTTAGTCATACCCCTGGTATTGTTAGCAGCTACAGGCTACGGTGACTTCTTACCATCAGGTGGGCCGTATGCTTGTATGCCACCTTAGTGGTGTAAAAAAACATGTCGCGCACCCCCGACTCCAAATCCATCAATAAAATAATCACGGCTAAGAACACGATTAAGTCACCTTGAAACAGCAAAACCTAAATCAAAATCGGATCATCCGTTTAGGAGCTACGATGCCACAAACAGACACACAGATAAATAGATACACACGTTAAACTTACAAAACCTCCACAAATACACACGTGTGTGTAATGAAAACATATCATCACACCAAAGCTGCAATTAAACTGTGGAATGAACTCCTCGCCGTGGTTTTACCCAAGGGTCGACAACGTGACTGATACTCCTAGTGTTACAAGCGTCTATAGGCTTCGGTAACCGGTTACGATCAGCTGGGCGGTATGCTTGTTTGCATGCAAACAAGGTGTTGTGTTTCTGCGGTAAGTAAGGTTGACAGTGCTCCACGAGGATATGCTGGGCTAGTAGTAATGCTGCAAACACAGTGACTCCTCAGCAACAAAATGGTTGGCACCCCGTTAGTGATACCCCTGGTATTGCTAGCGGATTTAGGCTACGGTGACTGCTTACCATCAGGTGGGCCGTATGCTTGTGTGTCACCTTAGTGGTATAAAAAAAAGAGTAGATATATATGCAGATAGTATAGAGAGCGATTTCTCTTGTTTGACTCACACACTTCTGAATCTCCTACTATCATCAATATCTTTAAAAATGCTCTCCGTTGAACATTAAAGCTAAGGTCGATTAAAGAACCTCACGTATAAGCTGGTGATGAGCCAACAGCTGCAGCTTGTGGACGTTGGTGACGCAGGTGAGCCGGAGTAGCAGCTCGTGGGGAGGAGCACCCGCACTGCGCCACCCGCGGGCCGCCGGGCCTTGTGCGTTCAGCTCGCATGCTGGGTACGAGCTGTCTTCACCTGCATCACATCGACAATCATTCGGATGCACCCCGCCGAGGTTTTCCCAAAAGTGTACAGCATTGTGTTCTTGAAGGGTGTGAAGAGATTTTTTAAGTGTCGGCAACGCGCGATTGCAAGCTTCCATAGCCTACGGTTGAATCGATCATTGTGGAAATCTATGGGGGAGGCCTTTGTTCAGCATTGGACGTCTATACGCTGATGATGATGATGATGATAGGCTACGGTCAGGTGGACCGTACGCTTGTTTACCACTTCAGTTGTATAAGAAAATGTTTTTTTTTCGTCTAAGCCAACGTAACGTCAAATTAGGTAGGTCAGTGAGCTAGAGACTGTGTGCGATAAAGAATTGGCATTGTATTTCCCCGGAGTGTGTTTGACTAATCACAAGTAAACTAGGACAGAATACACAATAGCTTCCAACTAATCAATAGAATATTGCCATGTTGAACACCTACTTCGAAACCGTATATTTGTCGAACAAAGCCGTTATTAGTAGATATACCGAGGCATTAGATTAGAACTACTTTCTGTCCGGGACTACGTCCGCGTTGAGCTTAAAATCTCAATAAAGGGACATAAAATTTACCGGGATAAAAAGTATTCTATGTGTGAAATTTTTATTTGGTACGTAATATCTCAAGGAATTAAAAACTTAAAATAAACTAAACTAAGAACTACAAAACTTACTTACACGTAAAATAAATGTCCCGAACCACTGTCACGGGGAAGTGTGCCAAGAAGGCTGGCGGCATTGCCACGCTGAATTGCAATGCTTTTGCAAAGCCTTTGGGCCAAATATTCGCCAGCCCTCTTGTCACGGGAGGCCCCGCATAATTTGTTTGAGGTCTCCTTAAAAAGGGTATGAGCCTCTGGCCCCCATGGCCCAAGAGTTTTTATGTGTTAATCCAGGTTATAAATTATCTGTGTTCCAAATTTCATCCAAACCCGTTGAGTAGTTTTTGCGAGAAAGAGTAACAAACATCCATCCATCCATACTCACAAACTTTCGCTTTTTTAATATTAGTAGGATGTACAGCCTACAGTACCTATAGTTACGTATGTGCCTGCTATTGACTACGTACATAAATAATGGAGTTCCTAACAATCGATTGGTAATGTATTGTTGGCAAAAAGCGTACTATATAGCTTGGCTCCAAAAGTCAAAATCGAAATCCTATCTACTAATAATATAAATGTGAAAGTTTGTAAGGATGGATGTATGGACTCATTCCGATATGTGCATATTCATATAGAATATACAAGCTTTTCCCCGCGCCTTTGCCCGCGTAGCAGTATAATATATATAGCCTATGTTACGAAGTGATAATGTAGCATTATACTAGTGAAGTTTTTTTTCAAATTAGTCCGGTTGTTTTTGAATTTATTCGTTACAAACATACAAAAATCGAATCATCACGCCCGTTTCCCTCAAGGGGTAGGCAGAGAAAATAGAGCGCCATTTCACTCTCGAACTCCTACTCCTACTCCTCTTTTGCTTCTTTTACATTCATCAATCTCTTCATACATGTCCGCTGGTTCCGAGTACTCTTTACCTTCAATGGCTTCCATCATTGAGTACTTCGTAAATTTCATCTAGAAATTTAGACTAGAGCTCGAGAAACAACATCGTAAAGGCTCAGAGTAGATGTTGAACTACGTACAAGTAAAGTTAACTAATTAGCTACATATTACAATTTGGTTATCGGATTCTGCTGATCTGCCTGTGCTTGGTTAATACAGCTTGTTTTGTTGATCGAAAACCTAATTGAAAGGAAGACGAACCCAGCGGCGATCACACTTTAATTTTTTTTTTCAAGCATATATTTTTATTTAATTACTAGCTGCCCGGACAGACTTCGTTCTGTCAAAAGTTGGTTTGAATGGGAAAAGAAAACTGTTTTTTTACAATTATCCGCGCAGTTTTTATGTTTTTTCTCCATTAAAACTTTCCGTGTGCCTTAAAGACATATTAAAAAAATCGCCGCATCGGTCCAGCCATTCTCCAGTTTTGCGCTTAGCAACATGATCCTTATTTACCTATATATAGGTATATTGTAAATCGTAGTAGGCAGGTTCCTGTGATGTATCTTAAAACTATTATTATTAATAAATATTTTAAAAAATACTTACTTGTTGCATAAACGACGTGAAAAGGGATCCGCTTTGGCATTTTCTGTTTTTAAATACTATCTGTCGGATTTCCACTCAAAAATAACATAACTAAATTCCATTTTTAAAAACCATCTACTCAACGTCACTTAAAAAAACCAGTAAAGAGAAACAAAAAATAGAGGCACACTTTTCGTCATATCATTTTCGAAAACGTATGTTTTGATATTGTGGGCGTTCTGCTTTACTTTTGGACGTTTCGGTTACCTACATTATAATAAATAAATAACTATCAATTAGTTTGATTTAAATTTAATAAACTCTGGCTAAGATAATAGTGAAGTGCTGATAGGACGAAGTTGGTAGGAAATGAAAACGCCGACAAAATCAATACATTCGCGCCTAAATTCACGGCCATCTTGAATTCCTTTGCCGCGCAAGTCGCAGCGGCCGAACTGGCGCCATCTCTTGCCGGAACTATGTTACCAGTTTGAAAATGTTATCCTTTTTAGTAGAATTCAGTTTTTTTCTAAACTATCAAAAAACCAAATCCTTTTTTTAATGACATTTTTAATAACGTAACTTGTAAAATAATCAATCTACATCACTGCATATGTGAAATAGGAACGCATATTCTAATAGGGGTGCTTAATAAATGGCATAACATATTTCTGCCGAAATTATTTTGCTACGAACTGTTTTGGCTACTTGTCATTTCAATATATATGATACTTAGATAGCAGAAATCTATTCAGTTCCATTTGAGATGTCGATTTTTGTCCACTTTTCTTATGAGGTATATTATTTTAACGTGGAAAAAAATATCTGTGCGAATGGTGAAGGTTGTAATGACGCCAACTACCTAAGTGGTGTAGTACCGACGATGTGTAAAAAATATATTTTAGTATGTATGTTTTTTAACCGCCTAAACAAAAGGAGAAGTTTTTTTTTTATTTGTTACCTCAGAACTCGACATTTTATAAACTGATTTGAAAAACATTTTCTTATTAGACTAACGAGATATGACTCGTATAGGCAAATCGGATCGAACATTTTACCTTCCTTCGAACCAGTATATAGTACTACGAAATGTCTAGAAGGTGACAGAAAACAGTAAGCACGTAAATAAAACCCAAAGTAAATTAACAGATCACTTTATACAGAAGTCAGTTCGAGCGGTAGCAACAATCCATTTTAGGAACTCAGTAACCCTGGTGCTGACTCCAGGGTCTTCGGCCGAGGCACAGGACCGGCCCGAGCTGATGACGCCCATGCTGTACAACAACCCTGTCCCTGGGTCCGTGTAGAGGAGGGGTCCACCGGAGTCATCCTGCGAAGATTGTTCAAGCTTATCAATAGGCTATGACTCTTTTAGGGTAGTAAGAGAGTGCTTTTACACTCTTCTTCTCCTTCTTCCTAACTATGGCAATCAATCCTCTATAAGGACTATTTTTGCCATTCTATTTTTTTGTGTTTGTTGTTTTAAAATGCCCAGTGTCATGCATTTAAGGCTTTAAGGGAGTTTCTGCAGTACCAGATCGCAACATGCCTTTAGGTCAGAGGTAACCTATTGACCAAAATGATAGATCACTTCAAACAAATACCGCATATTACAGCATTATTTCTAATATTTCTATAAGTCAGCCAGTAAATGAACCATTACTGCACAAAATGACACCGCAAATACACACTGAAGATCACTACAACACAATTTACGAGACTGAAAAAAATCTCGTCCGCTCTGCCGGATTGCCGCCAAAAACTCTTCTTTTACACTCATACATTTCTCCATAAATCCCGCTGTTTACGGGTTCTCTTTACAATGCGAATGTGACAAATAAAAAGCCATAGAAGGTCAAGGGTAACGCTCTAACTTTCTATATCAAATTGTTAAAGTGCTCAATGGTGGAAATGTAGAGTATTTGGATGGAACCGACGGACATGTATGAAGGGATTGCAGATTGTAAAAGAAGCAAAAGAGGTGTGCAGCTCAATAGTGAATTGGCTCCCTGTCTATCGCTGTATTAGGTATGTATGTATTTAAATTTACCTATAAACTTTGATTATATATAAGTACTAGCTGCCCGCCCCGGCTTCGCACGGGTGGATAAAATATTTGATAAATGTCTATATATGCTCCGAAACTTCTGGTCCGATTTCGATTTTTTTTTAACTACCGTTGAAGATATAGATGTTGTCCGATTCTCAGACCTACCCAATATGCACACAAAATTTCATGAGAATCGGTCAAGCCGTTTCGGAGGAGTTTAACTACAAACACCGAGACACGAGAATTTTATATATAAGATATAATCAGAGCCTATAAAGTATGTTTTAATGGATATGGAACAACGGAGTTTTTCTGATTCTAGTTTAGTATTTTTTATTTTATCTTTTTTATACCACTAAGGTGGCAAACAAGCATACGGCCCACCTGATAGTAACCGGTTACCGTAGCCTTTGAACGCTTGCAACACCAGGGATCTGTAATCCTTTGGGAAAACCACGGCGGGAAGTTCATTCCACAGTTTAATTATGCGCGGGAGGAAGCTCTTTTCGAACCGCGCCGTTCGGGACCATTTTGGTTCCAATGTGTGGGGATGAATTCCCCGCCGGTAGCGAGAAGTGAGATGGTAAAATGAAAAAATGGTTTACATACTTACTAGGAACCTCCAACCTTTGTTTTGGATGATGTAATTATTGTGACGTTATAAGCATTTTTGAATACTGTATTTTAATCAAAATACGCTCGAATATCCTTATCTTTTAAATACCTATGAAAATTTTAGGAACGGTTGACCTGAATTTTAGATGCGATATATAAATTACTCACTAAACAGCATTTCATGAATGCAAATATTTTAAATAACGATTTAGGTATAACTGAGATTGTTGACCCACAAACAAGCGAGGTCGAACAAGTGAATGCGGGCAGCATAAGGGAGTCTACACACCTATATAACTAAAAATAAAATGCCGCCTATTGCTTGTATTATATGACTATGACGAGACCGCTGGTCTAGTGTTAGTACACCTGACTGCTACGCTAGAGGTCGTGGGTTCGATTCCCGCCGGGGCAAACATTTATGTTACAAATATGTTTGTCTTGCGTCTGGGTGTTTGGTATGTATTATAAGTATGTATTTACAAAGAAAAAAAAAGTATGTAAGTATTATATCAGCTACTGGTTCCCATAGTACAAGCTTTGCTTAGTTTGGGGCCAGATGGCGTTGTGTAATAATGTCCAAGCATTATTATTATTATTATTAATTAATCGCAATTTGCATGTCGCCTACGTCTTTCAGGCTCGCTGTTAAAAGTTGATGTGCTCCTCCGTGCTCCAAGAGCACATTGATCTATCAGTGCAGGTTGTTAGTTCAGTATATTTGGTGATGATTAAAGGTCTCGGAAGCAGAAATTCGACTATCGTTGCAAAATTAGTTGCGAAGGTCAGATGGCAGTCAGTTGTGTAATAACAATTAGGAATTCAGGTCTAACGCCTGTGGGCTTATTCCGTATGACTGTTGCACTACGATGTCAATGATTCGGACGTCATTATGACGTAGCAGCATCATAAAAAATTGCGGTTCTGGTCACAAAAATACGACTAATGTTTGCTACCTTTTCAGGGCTAAACGGCTGAGCGGATAACAATAAAACTTGACAAGGAGATATATTATATCCTCGAGTCCTTCCTCAGGATTTAATATATAATAGGCTCTTTTTGTCCTTAAACAAATTCAGGCGAAGTCGCGGGTAACAGCCAGTACTAAATAAGCCCACTGACCTAACAATACTATAAAAAAAGCCAGCCGATGAGTAATCTTATACTGTTTTTTAAACTTTCGCGATTTAAACACATAGTAATGACATGAAAACGGGTCTGTATGTAAAGACGTATCCGCGGATGTCGTGAGTGTTGTGTGTCGGGACCCAAATTTAAAAACTCATATGGAGGTAGATAACAATATTCGTTCTACCCTCGAATTAAGAAGAAGGCGACGTACACAACTACAATCAGTCAGCCCGTGACCACGGCCGATGCAACTCGGTCGAAACGTCGGGAGGTAAATAAACAATTTAATATCGCGTATAACACCCGTTTTCATGTCATTACGATGAGTAATCTTACTTGACAGGCATCCTTCCCGGGTGTGAAGGTGCAGATCTGCCGAGACGTCACTGTGGGCACCCTCTTCCGACAGGCACTTTGGCTGATCACCTTCACGTCCACCTTCCGAAGAGTGTCGGAGGTCGGCCCTCCAGGAAACAAGGTGCCCCAACCTTAAAAGAATCAAACTTAAGCTTAACTTGCCTACTATTAAAACTTATTCACTTTTTAACTATCGCGTTGCATGTTTATACAATTATAAAAACGGGAATCAACGCGAAATTTACCTTTTTAATTTATCGTTATTTTACGTTTCGACCAGGTTGCACTGATCGTGGTCATGGGCAGTCTGATGCAGCGAAGCTACCCGTTTGTGAGGCACACATTTCTTCATCTACCCCCGATATTGCGTCTTCGATTTTATTGACCTAATCGAAACGCCGGGTTAAATGAAAAAGGTAAAGGACATCATCCATTTTGGTCCAAATCTGAAAGCGCCGGCCTACGGTTTTTTTTATGGATATTCTGTTAGAGCATGCCCGACTAAACATTTTTTACTGTGGCAACAAATCAGTAGGACCATTATAGTTGATTTTATTTGCGTACGAAAATCTGAATTTTCATACATTTTGTTGAAAATAGGAATTCAAAATAACGAAAACAAATTAAATGTTCTGTAATTTCCATCTTTGGTGCCATAGTAATAAATGCTCAGACGGACAAGCTCTAACAGAATATACAAAAAAATCGTTGGCCGGCACATTCGGATTTGGACCAAATCTCTATGAAACATGGATGATGTCCTTTCGCGTTAATTCCCGTTTTTATAATTCTAATAAAACTTAGGCTTTGTTTTGTACGGTTATTCTAGACTTCTTGGATGTTTTGATGAAAGCTTGGATGTTAGCTTATTGATCCTGGTTGGAGTTTCAATGAACATACAATTATGATTAAACTTACCCAACATAGTTACAGTGGCACCTGTCAAATCAGTGTTCACAAATTTGAACGGCAGACATACGGGACCAACATAATCGTTGAACTCTATCGTTTCTTTAGTTCTCACCAACGCGATGTCGTAGTCAAAGTTTGATCTGTAAAACAGTGCCACCGTTAGGCTTAAAAGGGTTCCCGAATGGAAAAGGTTACGTTAGGTTAGAGTCTTTAGTCTCGCCCTGTTTAAAACGATTCCACCACTCACTGAACTAAGGACTGGAAGTGAAGAACACGGTTAATTTCAAAAATACCCTAGATAATGTTATGTTAAGTGTATCTGTGGTTAATTGTGATTGCCGCCAACAAATGTCATCGATACGTCAAAGTCATGTCAGCAGGAATTTGGCGGAATAGCTGCATTAAAAGCTTGTCGCCATAAACTTAACGAAGAAGAAGAAGACAGTGTTGTCAGACAGTTATGTACTCTGTGACAGTGTTGTAACGAGCTCTTCCCGCGTCCCACATATTTTAACAGTGGCACCGAATATTACCCACATTTGAAATACAAAATTACCACATTCAATAATTTGTCGGTGTTCGACCATCAAACAGGAGTGGAGGATATATTAAAGCCGCTTATTACAGGTTTGTGGCCAACGACATCGACAGCAACCAAACACGACACGGCAGGAACAAAAAGGTAGGCAAAATTGCTCAGCGCACTCTCAGGCGGCATTATACAAGCTTGTTGCAGATTTGAAGGTAGGTAGGTAGAGAGTATAGTCTGGAATCCTATATTTTATTATTATTTATTAGAGTTGGCGAGTTAAGGAGCAAGCGTTTGTCATGGTATGGGCATGTTATGCGGAGGAAAGAAGATAACTTGGTATGAAAAGTTTTATGTATGAGGGGTCGAGGTAGACCTAAGAAAGTGGATGGACTGTGTTAAAGATGACATGGCCAGAAAGGAAGTGAATACAGAGATGACGGCTGATAGAGAAGGATGGAAGAGAATACATATTGCGCCGACCACAAATAATATGGGATAAGGAGAATGATAAGGTAGTGAGTATAGAGCGCCACTTCACTCTTGACTTGCACACCTCTTTTGTTTGTCTTACATGCTCTTCGCCGGTTCCAAGTTAATGTTTCACAAATGTGAAAACACTCAAATTGGGTTCATTGTTTGTTGTGATAAAAACATTTTAACAGTAAACTTACGATGAGTATTTTGGATGTATGTTGAAAGCTGCGACTCTGTAGCCCTTTGTGCCGGGCGAATCAGCTGAAACAACGTAACGTGTGTCAACAACCCTTAATAATTATATTAATATCTTCCTAATCATAAC
Source organism: Falcaria lacertinaria (assembly GCA_951449985.1). Taxonomy (NCBI): domain Eukaryota; kingdom Metazoa; phylum Arthropoda; class Insecta; order Lepidoptera; family Drepanidae; genus Falcaria; species Falcaria lacertinaria. The sequence goes on along the minus strand of OX602133.1, from coordinate 1,787,108 downwards.
ATAGTATTAAATAAAGCTGCACCCGCCGTCTGTACGCTTAGATCTTTTAAACTACGCAACGGATTTTAATGCAGCTTTCGTTGATGGAGTGATTCGTGAGGAAAGTTTTTATAAAAGAGTTAAACAAAGTTAAAGAAATTAAATTTTACCATCGCACTTCTCGCCACCGGCGGGGAATTCATGTGGAACCAAAATGGTCCCGAACCGTACCAAAAGTGCTTTCTCCCGCGGCCTATAAATTTAGCCCCGCCATGGTTTTCCCAAAGGAGTACAGCATGGGGTTCTTCAAGACAGGTGTGAAGAGATTTCTGAAGGGTCGACAACGCGCGAGTGATATCCCTGGTGTTGCAAGCGTTCAAAGGCTACGGTAACCGGTTACTATCAGGCGGGCCATATGCTTGTTTGCCACCTTAGTGGTTTAAAAAAAACCAGTTTGAATTTATGTGCCAAAGCGCAGCGTGTTTATAAAAGGAATCATTCTTACCAGTAGTGACGTCATGCTCGCCAGCTAGCACCATGACGTCATTAATGCTCTGCTTCTCCACGCAGTGCGCCGCTGTGAGCACGTACTTGTGGCTCACGAGCACCGCGCCGCACTTGACCTGCGCTATGAGCACGTCCACTAAGCCTATCATCATTCTATACTCGTTCACCAGCGTCTCCTCGCCGTTTACTATTCTATTCTAAAACAGAAAAAGAACAGCTGGAATTGGTCCTTTTGATGCGATGATGTCAAAATTTTAATGTAAGATGTCAAAATTTGAAAATCTAAGCGTGCGAGCGCGTCATGTAGGCAAGATAACACCATTACAACAACTTATGATTTATCTCCCGTCTCGCTCACATGTTATAAAAGTACTAGTTTCTACCCGCTGCTTCGCCCGCTTGGTCTAGAAAAAATAGCCTATGTCCTTCCCCAAGTTCTAATCTATCTCATTGGCAATTTCATTACGATCCGTTCAGCAGTTTAAACGTGAAAAGGTAACAAGAAAACAAACAAAATTATTCTCGCATTTATAATATTAGTGTGGATTAAAATTGGCAGTTGAATTTAAGCGCAGCGGATTTAACTGCGCTTTGTTTAGATCGCACCTAAACCTTTCTTTCTAACTTACCTGTTTCCTCTCGCCACACCTACAAGTAGTATTCACCGCTGAAGCTACTTGAGCAGTCAGCTCACACATGAAACGACCCCCAGGGCTGGAGCGTGACGTTATTAATCCTGGAATAATATTAATAATAACAAATAATATTAATAATAACAAATAATATTAATAATAATAATACTTCTCTTCGAAACACTGCGCTAGAAAACGGCCATATATATCTATACTCATATTAAAAAGAGGAAATAAATGCATTTTTGTGTGTATGTGTGTATTGAATAGGCTCCGAAACTACGGGACCGATTTCAAAAAATCTTTCATCGTTAGAAAACTACATTATCACTGAGTAACGTAGGCTATATATTATACTAGCTGCCCACCCCGGCTTCGCACTCGCGCAATGTCTACCCGTGCAAAGGCGGGGCGGGCCGCTAATATTGCTAGCACAGTTAGTCCTCTCAACAAGTCTAAGTTTGACAACGCGTTAGTGATACCCCTGGAATTGCAAGCTCCTATGGGCTACGATGACTGCTTACCAGCAGTAGAGTCGTACGGCTGCTTGCCAACTTACAGAATCAATTACAGTTAAAATAAAACAAAAGACATAGCTAATAACGTAATTCTGTAGGATTAAGTTATGTAATTATTATTTTATCATCGGTCCTTATTACGTGTGCAAATTTGCAAAATAATCAGACGCCATGAGGTCGTAAATTCCATTAGATAGCAGATACATACCTACATACATTTGATACATTCCGTTACATACATTGGTGCCAATTCTGTTGTTCAAAATGACTAAACTTAACTAATTTGACAGGTCTAAAAATATTGCCATCCTTATTTAACCCCGCACATGAGAAAGGGATAGCAAGACTTTAAGAACTGTCAAATTAGTTTAGTAAACTGGCAACAATAGCGTGTTATAAAAAATGTGCACCTATACTCATCCTCTGGGCAGTGGATACGGCATTAATGGAGCCCCTTCCACAATATGTCTCCGCTGACGTCAGCTGAGGGTCTCCACTCTTGGAGATGAGCAGACGGTCCATGGAACATGACTGGGACTAAAATACAACAAATTCGTTTAATAATGGGTCTGTGGTTTCCCACCCTTATATCATTCATCCCTCTTAATGATGCATGATCATAGATTTAAGGGTCTTTCGGTGCAATTGATGCCGCTCTTTCCGGTATCATGCCATGTCAGTTTCAAGTAGGTATAGAGCGCCGTTTCACTCTTAAGGTGTATTGCATGAATGACTGCTTTCTTACCCAAGGCTACATTGAGTGATTTAGTGCATACTTAACCAAGTTGTATTGAGTGAATAAGTGCGTTCTTACTCAAGGTTGCACTGAGGGCTTTGAGTGTTTCTTACCCATGGCTATATTGAGTGAATAAGTGCGTTCTTACCCAATGTTGTACCACTACCAAGGGCTTTGAGTGTTTCTTACCCAAGGTTATATTGAGTGAATAAGTGCGTTCTTACTCAAGGTTGTACTGAGGGCTTTGAGTGTTTCTTACCCAAGGCTATATTAAGTGAATAAATGCGTTCTTACCCAATGTTGTACCACTACCAAGGGCTTTGAGTGTTTCTTACCCAAGGTTATATTGAGTGAATAAGTGCGTTCTTACTCAAGGTTGTACTGAGGGCTTTGAGTGTTTCTTACCCAAAGCTATATTGAGTGAATAAGTGCGTTCTTACCCAATGTTGTACCACTACCAAGGGCTTTGAGTGTTTCTTACCCAAGGCTATATTGAGTGAATAAGTGCGTTCTTACTCAAGGTTGTACTGAGGGCTTTGAGTGTTTCTTACCCAAGGCTATATTGAGTGAATAAGTGCGTTCTTACTCAAGGTTGTACTGAGGGCTTTGAGTGTTTCTTACCCAAGGCTATATTGAGTGTATTGAGTAAGTGAGTGCTTTCTTACCCAAGGTATATCAACCTCCGTGCACTGAAGCCTGCAGTTGTACCCGGCCGGGCAGGTGGCTATCCACCGGCACTGCACTCCACCAGTGTAGTTCCGCGGATAATTAGGACTGTACACGTAGTAGGTTGGACCGACTTTTACCTATAAATATAGGTTAGGTAAGCCAATATTAATACTAGATTGAATTACATATGTATATAGAATGTTGTATGTTAGGCCTTCGTTTCGAATAATGAGTTATGAAATAATTATGAAGTAATTTTCTATCAAAATTAATTCGGACGTGGCGAAAAATATAGTGACAACCAATTATATGATGTGTTAAAAATATTATTGGTAACAACATGGATATTGCAAGCGTCCACAGGCTGCGGTGACCGCTTACAACCAGCACAGTATGCTTGCATGCTACGTCCAGCTACGTGGTATAAAAAAATGAGCGAAGGCGTGTACAGTCTGGCAAAAAAGTTGAAATTAATAGGGGCGCCACTGTGCTGTTCGTATGGCAACCCGCCGCAGCGCAGCTCGTATAGAGCACCAACCGTCTTGATTGGTTTGTTTACAGTACACGTCATAACATGGATTCCATTCTGTCTAGGTTGCCAGTATACATATTTTTTTTACATTTTAGACTTTATGCCAAGCTATATGTAATAGCAAAATAACAGATTTTTACATGAAATCAAAATCAAGCTGAAGCGAATATCTAAATTACATTGGTACTTACATTTTGCGTAAAATCGCAGTTTGAATCTTGAGCCAGAGTCGAACTCAGTAAGATCGAGATCAATACAAAATATATCTGGAAAAAGCATGTAGGGTAATGAACCTTTTTTTATCTAATCCTTTCTTACTACTACTATTTTGAAGTACTGACTTAATCATTATCTAAGTGTTATTCTGTATCGTCTCCCTTGCCTTATCTCATAGTTGGAGTCGATACTAGATTTGTTTATTAGATTAGACAATACCACCACACTATCGCAATCCGATTTACAAGAAAAATCGGGTAGTTAAAAAAAACCTAATAAGAAAGATTGCACCGATGTTCTTAAGGTAAACCTATTATCTAACACTACTTGATGTAGTGTTGTGTTTCGAGGATACGCTGGGCTAGTAGTATTGCTGTTAGCACAGGGAGTCCTCATCAACAACATGGTTGGCACCCCGTAGTGATACCCCTGGTATTGCTAGCGGCTATAGGCTACATTGACTGCTTACCATCAGGTGGGCCGTATGCTTGTGTGCCACCTTAGTGGTATAAAAAAATCTTCCTTTCTTTCTATTACATAATTGGATTCTTCAAGAAGAGTGTGAAGAGATACTTGCAAGGTCGGCAATAAGCGAGTGTCACAAGCGTCCATAGGCTACGGTAATCGCATGCCATCAGGCGGGCCGTATGTTTTATCCACGTGGTATTAGAAAGGTATTTATTTGTCGTCCGGCACCATTAATTAACCACGTAGTGTTATAGTATAATATGGGCAGTGACCCAGTCTACTACTGGCCATCATTATGGTTGCTTAACTTCGAAAATCGGTCTATTTGCCCATTGAAAACTTGCCACGAGTCCCGCCCCTAAAAGATACCAGTAATATTATAATTTGTTCATCATTGCGTTAGCTTTATCCCAAACACTAGATGGTCGGCCCTAGATCTAACCCAATGTGGTTTTTTGCACAAAGCGACTGCCATCTTATCTTCGCAACCTTATTTTCAGCCAAAATCGGTTACCTGGGTCTCAGAATGTTTCTGACAAACCTCTAAAGATTGTCAATGATACCTATATAGTTATTTAATACATACATAAAGTATATTATATCTACAATAGTACTCACCATCTCAAAGAAGCTTGGCACTGAACTAAGTAAACCGAATAACAAACGCCTTATTTGTATCAATACATATTATTGTGATATTAACATGACAATTGATGAATTAATTAACTTTGCAATAATAGCACCTGTTTAAATGGCGGGCGTAAATAATTTGATCACAAAAACCCCTTATTCCATAATATTATCAGCCTAAAAGTTATTTTCTTGTCAAGATCTAGAATACAAAATGTTTCACCAGCTGTAGAATCGTAAAGAAAATTTCATGATTGTTATGGTTTTAAAACATTAATAATTCAAAACATTTTCAACTAGTGGAAGATATAAAAAAATATATAGACTTTATTATTATTATATTAACAGGTACTCAGATGAGTGAGGAGGAATCGAAAGAGGTTATCTCTTTTTTTTATTTTTTTTACGTAGTAGAGTAGCTCTGTATCTTGTGCTAAGCAACACAGCTAAGAGAGCCCCATAGTGGCGCTCGGAATTTAGGCTTAGGTGTTGCTTGGGGACAAGCTTCATAGCTTGTCCCCAGGCAGGCTGAGTTGGACTGATGTTATTATTCCTAAAAGATGTTTCTGGAAGTTTTTAAAAGATACTTGCTCGGCGTTGGCCGGCTGATTTGGTGTCAGGAAGACAGCATAAGTTGAAAAGTCATAGGTTTTTTTTCAATGCCATTAAGTTTTTTTTGTTGATAGCGACAGTTTTTCTATTTTTACGGATATAATAGGAATAAACACCAAATGGACCAAGGACTTAATAAAGTGTGAAGATGTAGAAAAATATAAAAAATTCTACTAAATCATGTTGTTGACCATTCACTGAACAGCCATCATAGTTAAAATAACGAAATATGTTTTTATTAAATAATCACCTATGCCACCTTTATACTGTCTCAATAAAAATCATATCTCACAAACACAGAGAAAATACAAGAGAGACAAATATGTCTGTCCTTAATTTAATATCTACGCACTCTACGCTTGTTTTAAATCTCCGTGATGGCTTGAAAAGCTACCGCAATAACAGACATACAAAAATAAATCCCAAATTTAGCAGAACCCATTAAAATATTCAAACAAAAAACAGATTCCACAACAAGATATGAAGGTAACTAAATGAAAATCACGCTGGTTTAACATCTCGATACGCTTGTTTTCAGTCTGTGATCAGGCTTGAAAAGCTAACGAAATAACTAACACTTAAAAAAATTTACAACGTACGAACCCGTTTCAAGTCTAATAACAAACCGACTGATATCCACAAAATATATGAAGGTAAGTTAATGAAAATCACTAAGCAAATACGAATCGATACACTTGATGTCTCTACAAACCACAGTCGTCGTGTGATATCCCCACGCGTAATAATTCTATATATTGTCTCATTATATGTCTGATAACAAACGCGTAACGCTCACTCACTAATAGTCGTAATGAAGGCTTCAAAAGATAACGATACCTAGATTTGTTTTGAGGTTGTTGGTTTTCCTGTAAGCGATGCGCCGGCGCAATAAAATGTCCCATACCTAATTACTTTTAAACTGTAGGTTATCGCGTTTTTGCCTAGTTTAATATTGCTGGTAGTTCGAATGGAATGGAGTTGTACCCAAGTTCAATTCCCGCCAGCATGAATAGGTAAGTATTTAGATGAGTACCTTTTTTTTGAATAAAAAAGTCATTCTGTACAATTTGTAACTTTAAAAGTGGAAGCGGCGCGGCGTAAAGAGAATTATTAAAAAAAAATACTACCGTAAAATTTTCGATTCGCTACTTTCAAAACAAAACACGTGTTGTGTTAGAATAGTTTTTCAATGGAATCAATCTAGCCCTGAATCACGCCAAAAACAAAAAAACCTATGTCTTTCAATTTCCATAATAATATTATAAATGCAAAAGTAACTCTGTTTGTTTGCTACCTTTTCAGTGCCGGTAGCAGGAACGTTGTCGACAACGTATTCGAATACGTAACTCACGAAATGTCAAAATTGTCATACTAATTCTTAGTTCCACTTTTCACCGCCGCAGCGCTGTTCATTTTTCAATACAAAAATAGTCGAAGGAAAGGTTGTCGAAAAAATTTCATGCTACCGGCACTGGAATAAACACCTGACGGGTCGTAAACTTGTCAAGGAGACCATCTTTTGTCTTTAAACAAAAACAAACGAAGTCGTGGGTAACAGCCAGTTGACTATATTTGGTTAGATATTACACTTTCCATCTCGACCTAGACATCCTGAAGCGCGTATAATTTGGAAACTACACTAATTAATAAGGGTAGAGATATGCTTCGTTACCTTACTTGAAATTTAACTGGTAACCTTGTCACTGAACTAAAACAAACGCTTAATAAAAGACCTTGTTCTGATTCATGAGTAAACGATTTTAGATATACTAAATGTTTACAAATTAATTCATTTAGGTGGAGCAAGGCGCCACTTAACGATATTGGTGTTAATTCAGTTGCACGAAATCGTTAAACTCAACTCATTTGACGGGACTAAAAAGTCTTGCTATCCCTTTCTCATGTGCGGGGTTAAGTAAGGATGGAAATACTTTAAGTCCTGTCAAATTAGTTTAGTTTAGTGATTTTGAACACAGAATCGACACTATTGTGTTTATGGCTTTGAACTAAATACCTAAAATTAAATAGGGAGTAAAAAATTAAAATTATATTATCAATCAAACAATCTATCAAAACATTTATTTGCTTTCAATGTAGGTGTGGTGTACTGAGATTATAACCGCAGACAATGACACCACCCTACTCCAGGAAGCCACCAAACGCGCACAATCCTCAAGCCGACCCCTATACCGCCCTCGCCGGCGAGGACCGTCGCACTAATCCCGTTTTCTTCGACCCCAAAGTCAGTCGCGGCTCCATAGCCCACCTCCCAGCAACGCCCCAAGTTCTGTTGCTTAGATTAAGTCCCCCTTCTGGCTGGAGGTATTAAATGGCCTCGCCACTTTAGTCCGGTTAAGCAGTAAAAGTTCCCTCGAACTAACTGCGAGAGACCATATCCCTAAAAAAAAAGCGACAACCGCTCTCTGCCATTACGTTGAGAGGCGTCGGAGCGAACGGACGTGCCGCGTACGCACTAAGTAATACATTTCTAAACCATCCGTGTCCAAACCTGGGACATAACAGTATGGATTAAATATTAAATGACATGAAATTATATGTTAGTCCCAATACATGTACCTGCATGCAAATACATAATAAGTACAACAATCAGTTTACTATAGTGGCTTAATATATATGTTTTGATTATTATTAAACTTGTGATTAATAAAAATACTTTTTATATCATGTGTATAATTATTTATTTATATATTTCTCTAGTACTTTTTATGAGGTTCATTGAAGTGTTGCATTTTTTATTATATATATATCAATTTCCAAAAATCAACATAATCATATTGTATATTCAGAGGAGTATTATCCTCTGAATATACAACAGAACACTATATTTTTCAAGTATATTTCAAGGTATGGCACTCATTTACCAACCCAACCCTTATTCTTTCTATAAAATTATATTTATTTCAACAATTCTATAACATTTTCTATAGAGATTCATAAAAATAATAATCATTAAAATTCTACAGCATTATTTATCTGTGACTAGACTACACACAGCACTGAATAGGAAATCTATTATTATTTGCAATCTAGTGATCATAGCTTACAGCTGAATACGGAAACGACATTCCAAGTTTGAAGATCCAACTAACGATTTGAGGCCTCGTCAAATAAATTTTCGTTCGTAACAATGCATAGGAGGCCACTCAAAATTAATGTGGTATCAGATTTGACTGGCTTTTCAATATTCAACCTCTAATCCTTTGCCATCTACCTTAGTATTTACACTAATAATAACGAATGAGCATACAATACAAACTTATAAAATACTATTTAATGTAAATAAATAAATTTCTAACTAAATATATCACGTACACATGTGAAAACGTATTCTAAACTTGTGTCAGATTTGACGAGCTCACTACTTACTACGGTAACCGCTTACCATTAAACGAGACATATGCTTGTTACCACTGCCAGCAGCATAAAGAAGCTTAAAAAGTTTCTTACTCGATTACCAAAGATGATCGAAGGTCCAAAATAATTATGGTCCTTCGATCACTTTTGGCAACGTCGCGTCGACACTATTTACCCTCTCTTTATTAAGTCCTAACTCATCATAACTTCTTACCATCAAACGGGGCGTATGCTTGTTGCCATGACAGTGTCATAAAAAGTTACTGTCCAAATCACCAAGATGCTCAAAGGACCAATATAAAATGGTCCTTGGATTTTTTTTTGGCAATGACTGATATATCATCCTTTTATCCCTTGCCCTTCCTCCTCCCCTCTTTATCCTGGAAATACCCTCCGGAGCCCGGAACTAGCTTTACCGGGGGTTTGGTCTGTGAGTCCTTCTTATCTGTCCGTCTGTCTGGTGACCTCTCCGGCGAGGAATCTGAAATGATGCCTTGGAGACGATGCGTGTTGGTTTGGCTCAACCTGAGAACAGAAATGGTAAAATAAGTCTTAGGTGAAAACATTAAAGTCCAAATCTGCTGTTTACGTATCAGCAATATTTCTATCTCTATCACCAACATTAAATTGGAATAAAAAGACACTAGAAGTGGTGTTGCGCCGTGAACTTGTCGTCACTATTTTTTATCACTAACGTGAATTTTGATTTTCAACGCCGCGGGTAGGGCACTAGGATTCATAATAGATTGTGCGGCCGCTTTAAGCAAATGTGGGGCGGGGATTTTGAGAAGGTGAAAAGCGGCGACATCGGTTTCGGAACTAAGCTGTAATCTTTTCATTTCTAACGCTTTATTAATCCAATCAGCATCATCAGCCGATAGACGTCCACTGCGGAACAAAGACCTCCCCCATAGATTTCCACGCAGACCGATTCAATGCGGCCCGCATCCAACGCTTGCCAGCGACCTTTATCAGGTCATCGGTCCATCTAGTGGGGGGCCGTCCGACGCTGCGTTTTCCAGCGCGTGGTTTTCACTCTAAAATTTTCGACCCCTGTAGGCGACGTATATTTAACTTTATTACTTCTTTTACATGTTTCAAGATACTTTTTTTTATTTACACAAATTCAATATTTAATACTTGTACAGCTATCTATTTAAACTTTTTTAAAGACAGTGAAATATCTTTAAAAAAGTTATTTAAATAGACGGCTGAGCTGGATGCTGGATGGATGGCCATATTTGAGGATGCATGTAGTTTTATGTTGAAAATAATGTAGGTAATGGTAATCTTGTAATTAGTCAGTAGGCATTCTTCAATTTTTTACAGCCAGGGCTCTTTACCCAATTACTAATCCAATGGTGTAGATTCTGTTGTTCAAAATTACTATACTTATTTGACAGGTCTAAAAGTCTTGCTATCCCTTTCTCATGTGAGGGGTTAAATAAGCATGGCAATATTTTTAGACCTGTCAAATTAGTTAAGTTAAGCAATTTTGAACAACAGAATTGGCACCAATGTCTTGGTTTAAACCTCACCTGACCTCCTCGACGTCGGCCACCTTATCGATGAGGCTCCGAATGATCCCCTCCTTGTGTTCCAGAGCCAAGGCGGCGCGCTCCAGTTCCCTCCTGTGTTCAGCTTGCGCTAGAGCGGCTCTGCGCTCCTGGGACACTATACGACGCTCCAGCTCTTCAAGGGAGGTGTACGCGCGCGATTTCACTGCCTGTATGGGGAATTAATGCTGCTAGCACAGTGAGTCCTCATCAGCAACATGGTTGGCAACCCGTTAGTGATACCCTGGTATTGCGAGCGGCTATAGGCTACGGTGACTGCTTACCATCGGGTGGGCCGTATACTTGTGTGCCACGATGAGTGGTATAAAAAAAATTGGATCGATTTGAGTGTTCATCGTGTTTATTAAAACGGGATATTGGAAATTATTCCTCATCTAAGTAGACTAAAATTCAACTAAAATATTTACCCTAAACTATTATTCGTTGAAACGAAATGTGATTTATATTTTGACAGGACTTAATTTGTTTTTGCCGGCACTGAGAAGCAAAAGAGGTGTGCAAGTCTAGGGATATGGCGCTCTATGCTGTCTGCCTACTCCGAAAAGGACTCGGTGTGATGATAATAAATGTGCTCAAAACATTTTCACCTTTTAAATAACCTTTTTTTTGCCTGATGATATGTACCTATGTAAGTGTATTTATCTATGGATATGTATGCCAAAGTGGTGCATAAGTCAAGAGTGAGATGGCGAACTGTACTCTGTGTATACGGAAAAGGACTCTGCGTTTTGATATGTATGTAATGTATACCTTAATTTCATGTTTGATCTTGTCCAATGCTTGCAGAGCATTGTTGAGAGGTTCGTAGTGTTTGCGGCGAGCGCTGGTGCGCACGCGCATCATGCGCGCGGTCGCCGACTTCAGCCGCCGTCGGAATATCACCGCCGCGCGTCTGTAGAGCCTGCGATAAAGCTTTATTATCATTATGAATCTTTACTGCAGACGATTTTTGTTTGTATACCACTATGATGGTAAAGAGAAGTTGGGCGAATTGGGATCTCCCGTGGGCTTTCCCATTAAAATTGGAGCCGCCTGGGATTGTACCTCACCTTACAGATGACCGCAATCAAATAACACTACTTTTATGTAGTGCCGTGTTACTGTGGTAAGTAAGGTTGCCAGTGCTCCACAAGAATACTAGCGTATTATCCTAGTAGTAATGCTGCTAGCAGTGAGTCCTCATCAACAACATGGTTGGCAACTAGTTAGTGATGTTTTGCACTCTGTGTTTGCTTCGATGCACAGTGGTGGCTTGTGGATGTGTCAGGAGGGTGGAAAAAAAAACTGTTGCACTGTTATAAGTTTATTTTAAATCACAATTTACATTTGGCGGTCTTGTCGACTTCGCGGATAGAATGGAAGGGAAGCAGTGTTGCCACATGGCAGAAACTTAAAAATTTCCCTTTTTATATATTAATGTTGCCAACAAGTGATACCCCTAGTATTGCTAGCTGCTATAGGCTACGGTGACTGCTTACTCAGGTGAACCGTATGCTTGTGTGCCTTAGTGGTGTCAAAAAAACTTTTACCGTGCCAAATTTTATACTCCTCAGTCCGCGCAATTTTCGTAAAAAGGTTTCATACATGTTTCCATCACGTATTACTTATTAATCACTAGCGGCCCGGCCCAGCTTCGCCCGGGTAGACAGTTTTTTAGATCATTTAGAGGAATAATTCTTTCATACACATTTTTTGGGTAACTTGAGCCGTTTACGCAGCGCACGCAACGGAAGCCCCCAAATATGGATAATTTTCCCGTTTTTGCAAAAAAAAAACACCGGTGCTTGGCTCCTTTTGGTCGCAACGTGATGTTATATAGCCTAAAGCCTTCCTCGATAAATGGGCTATACAACACAAAAATATTTTTCCAATTCGAACCAGCAGTTCCTGAGATTAGCGCGTTCAAACAAACAAACTCTTCCGCTGTATAATATTAGTATAGATTATTTAATACACACCTGACATTCTTCAAGGCAGTATCCAGTTCAGCCCTCAGTCCTTGTATCTCGAGCGCTGTCTTCGCCGCGTGCTCGTCGGCTGTTCGGAGCTGCTCTTGTAGCTTGGTCACCTGTTCTCTTCTCCGCTCCGACTCCATGCCGTATTGGTGCTTCAGTTCTTCTAGCAGTCTGATTTAAAAAATGAGCGAGCCGTACAGTCGCTTATGATGTTAAACATATGAAAACTCTACTTCAGTTTTTGTCGCTATGACAAAAGTCGTCACTTCTGGCGAAAAATGTTGGTGATGAGGACTCACTGTGCTAGCAGCAATACTACTAGCCCAGCGTATCCTCGTGGAGCACTGGCAACCTTACTTACCGCAGAAACACAACACTACATCAAGTAGTGTTGTTTCACTCACACGAGAAATCCCTAATCGCCCTGCCTCTCTTTTTTAGCTGATGGTGTGATTAATCACTTAAGCTTAGAAAAACTCATTGTTACAGGCCGGGGTTTGAACCTGAGCCCATCAGATGACAAGCCGTTGCTTCAACCACCAGGCGGCTTCTAAGTGCCTTATTAGGGATTAAACAGTTTTTTTTTTAAATTGAGTTTAACCTCTTGCAGTGGTCCAGCCTCCGCTCGTGAAGGTCAGCGGGCACCGTGCGGGTCCTCAGTCCGTCCAAGTGCGCCACCTTCCCCTCGGCAGCCTCCAGAGCATTCTTCACTGTGAAGTACTCGCGGTGCACCGTCTCGTAGTCTCGCATCATCGCTGACACTGAGACACATAAGGGGTTTTTGGCGGGAATCAGGCGGAGCGGTTGAGATTTTTTCCAGTGTCTCGTAAATTGTGTTATAGTGATCTTTAATGTGTATTTTTGGTGTCGATATGTGCAGTAAAGTTTCATTTAGTGACTGATTTATAGGAACATTGGAAATAATGCCATAATATTACTTTTGGGTTAAGTGATTTATCATTTTGGTCAATAGGTTACCTCTGACCTAAAGGAGTGCTACGATCTGCTACTGCCGTGGATTGTCTCCAGAAACTCCATTAAGCATTAGAATGCATGACACTAGGCATTTTAATGCGGCAATATGAGCAATTTTGAAACTTGAAAATTCTCTGACACTCGACACTGGCAAAAATAGTCCCTGAAGGGATTGATTGCCATACTTAGGAAGAAGAAGACACGTAAGGAAGATACCATTATTACGTGATTTTTTTTAGGGTTCCGTACTTTAGAAGCCAGAGTACGGAAGGCAGACTTCCGTGTTATGTGTGTTTGACGCTAGATGGCGTTAAACTTACTTTTATCCTCATAAAGTTCGTAGACCTCCTTCAATTTCGTTTCAGCCCTTTCAGCGCGTTCCATCAGTGTCGCCTTTTCAATATCTGCCGTCTCTTTCTCTACCACGGCCTTCTTGTAGCCCTGTCTCGCTTGCCCTAGCTCCTCCTCTAAAACGGTGACTTTGTCAAGCAAGGACTTGTTCTCGGCAACGATTTGTTTAGTTTTCTTGTTCATGGCTTCAAATTGTTTCTCATAGTCTAGGATGAGGCTGTCCTTTTCTTGCAGGTTTTCTTGGTAAGCGTCGAAGAGGGGGGCTAAAAAATCGAAATAGTTTATCAACAACGCTAAATTAGCAAAATTGATCCCCAGCTTCCTGTCATTAATTTCCGTCCTTTTTCACAAATTTAAAACTACGCAACGGATTTCGATGCGTTTTTTTTATAGATAGAGTAATTCAAGAGGAAGGTTTTTATGTATGACTCATTGGTGTTTTGTAGCTATTTAACTTATATGGCAAACGCTGGCCGTGCGAAGCCGCAGGTCTCTAGTGTATTATAAATGCGAAAGCAACTCTGTTTGTTTTTTTGCTACCTTTTCACGACAAAATTTGTCAATGAGATAGATTATAACCGAGGGAAAGACATAGGCTATCGTTATCTAGAACCACGCGAGCAAAGCCGCGGGTAAAGCTATTTATAATATTAGAATGGATTACCTAACGCTTGAGCACTCAATAAGCCAGACAGGTCCACCACTCTTGCGGTGTGAGTGTGATCTTCTGTCCCGCTCTTATTCGTTACTCCATCGTCTGTATTGACGCCTTCTAGAGGTAACATATAAACAACATATATAAACAAATAAATAAAATAGGACTTTCTGTTTGTAATGAAAAAAAATCTAAGGTTTATTCGTTAACATGCGGTTTTCAATTTTATATTAGGATGGAGGTATCCTTTTAATTTTATGTGTGTGTGTGTGTGCGTGCGTGTGTGTGTGTGTGTGTGTGTGCGTGTGTGTGTGTGTGTGAGGGGGCGTGTTTGTATCGAAGTGAGAGAGATAATATATATAATAGTATGGTTACATGAAAAAAAAAGACAGAGCACTGAGTTTCTTGCCGGTTCTTCTCAGGTGGCTTTTTTCCGAACCGGTGGTAATTTAGACCTTCATAAGTGCCTTATTAGGGCCTAAACTGAATAAATTATTTTTTATTTTGATTTTGGTAATGTCATAATAACAGCTTCTTACTAAATGCATATGAAAGTATATACATGCGGGAATCAAACCCGCGGCACCTTACGTAGCAGTCAGTAGCCTTAGCTAGCAGGAAGACTAAATTGTTTTCGACTAAAATTAACAGCGCCGCGGCTGGAAATCAAAATGAGTATGAACATTTTGATGTTTCGCGAGTAACTTTTTCGAATATGTAGTCGCAAGTTATTATTGTTCGGGCTATAGTACTGGTATACTAACCACTAGACCAGCGGTCTCGACAAAGTGTTGGTTTTGTATTGAGAGACAGGAATATTTAATACTAATTTGGAAGATGATCTTGTGTGCACTCTTACGCTCCTTCTACATTCATTCATTATCTTCTCGTATGTATGTATGTGTGCGTACGTGTATGTACCTCTCTCCCTAAATCCTAGACTAGCAGTCAACAGCGAGTCCAGTCCGTCACACTTGTCTGGTGGCTTATGTGTGTCTACTCTGCCGTCTGTGCTGAGAGTCTGTACGTTTGTACGTATCTTCTCTTGGTACCTCGATAGCTGGACGTTTAACCTAGAAGTGGAAGGAGAAAAAATTTACTCAGGCTTTCAGTAAGCCATTTGCCGAAGGGTTCGTATCCAAAGAAAATCATTAATTAATCACAAGAACCCATCTTTATAAGCAAGACAATTTATGAGTAACACATCGTTATGAGTTACACATCGTTATAAGTAACACATCGTTTTAAGTATCACATCGTTATCGTAACACATCGTTATGAGTTACACATCGTTATGAGGATAAGTATCACATCGTTATCGTAACACATCGTTATGAGTTACATATCGTTATGAGGAACACATCGTTATGAGTTACACATCGATAAAAGTAACACATTGTTAAAAGTAACACGTCGTTATGAGTAATAAATCGTTATAACTAACACACCGTTATGAGTAACACATCGATAAAAGTAACACATCGTTATGAGTAACACATCGTTATAAGTAACACATCGTTTTAAGTATCACATCGTTATGAGTAACTCATCGTTATGAGTAACATATCGATATAAGTAACACATCGATAAAAGTAACACATCGTTATGAGTAACACATCGTTATAAGTAACACATCGTTATGAGTACCACATCGATATTAGTAACACATCGATAAAAGTAACACATTGTTAAAAGTAACACGTCGTTATGAGTAACAAATCGTTATAAGTAACACACCGTTATGAGTAACACATCGTTATCAGTAACACAACGTTATATTTAACAAAACGCTATGGGTAACAAAACGTTATGGGTAACACATCGTTATGAGTAACACATCGTCATAAGTAACACATCGTTATGAGTAACACATCGTTATGAGTAACACATCGTTATGAGTATCGTTATAAGTAACACATCGTTATAAGTAACACATCGTTATGAGTAACACATCGTTATAAGTAACACATCGTTATAAGTAATACAAAGTTATGGGTAACACATCGTTATGAGTAACACATCAATAAAAGTAACACATCGTTATAAGTAACACACGCTTATGATTATATGATTAAAGTATAACTGACCTGTAAAGAACATCTTTGAGCGCTTGCATATCCTTCTGTAGTCTAGAGTTGTGTTCCCGCGCCTGATTTAGAACGATCTGTCGGCTGCTACAGCTCATACATACCTCCACTAGTGGGATTACCGTGGACTCCGCATGCTCTGTAATAGAGTAACATATATATTTTTTACCTCTAAGATTACGCTCTGAAAATATTCTCATCTGATATTGTAATGTACAAACTATTCAATATTTATCGCCTATAAAAAAAACAACTCGTTATATATTTCACTGAACTTAATACATACTCATAGTAATGTACAGAGGATATTTTTTTATATACCACTTAGGTGGTACACAAGCATACGGCCCCATCTGATGGTAAGCGGTCACCGTAGCCTATAGCCGCTAGAAATACCACGGGTATCACTAACGAGTTGCCAACCCTGTTTTTGATGACTCACTGTGCTAACAGCATTACTACTAGCCCAGCGTATCCTCGTGAAGCACTGACTACAACTGCACATATGCTTCATTCTATTAAAATATCAAATGCCAGTCTTGAGACAGTATACCGATAGATGGCGCTACTGGTTTCAAAATGATAGTTCATAATTTTCTTGCGGAAAAATTCCCGTGCCACACATAAGTGTCATCGTATTGGAATAAAGCCTATATAGTATATGAGCGCAAAGAATCTGTACGAACAGCTAAACATTAATTTTTCAAAGTAGACGTAGGGCGAATGGGGATCTCCCGTGGGTTTTCTCATTAAAATTGAAGCTGCCCAATTGGGAACTGTACCTGCACCTTACAGAAGACCGCAGTCAAATAACACTACTTTAATGTAGTTTTGTGTTTCTGTGGTTAGTAAGGTTGCCAGTGCTTCCCGGGATAAGGCTGCTAGCACAACGATTAACTCCTTAGTGATACCACTGGTATTGCTAGCGACTATAGGCTACGGTGACTGCTTACCATCAAGTCAGCCGTATGCTTGTGTGCCACCTTAGAGCTATAAAAAAAATACAAAATAACATTACCTCTATCGGGCACTTCAAACTTCTTCACTCTCTCTTCCAGCGTATCATTTCTCTCCCTCTCCTCTCTAATGATTCTCTTACACTCTTCAACATACTTCACCAGGGCGTCGTGTTGGCTGCGGAGCTGGTCGTTCTCATCGGCAAAGAGTTTGTTGTACTCCAACACCGATTTCAGTTTGTCTTTCAGCTTTGATATTTGAGAATCTTTCTCTGACACCTGTGAATATAATGTTAGTGAAAACTTTTTATAAATTGAAATGAAAAAATGAATTAGGTAGCAAGCAAGCTAACGGCCCGCCTGATGGTAACCGTAGCCTATGGACGTTGCTGAAGCTGCCAAAATCTCTTCACACCCTTGTTCAAGTAACCTATTCTGTATTGCTTGTGAGAAAACCGCGGCGTGGAGCTCATGTCACAATTTAGTTGTGCACGGGAGTAATAGTAGATTTCCATACAAAGTGCTAAAGTGACCCGGCGCTAAAGCTAAATATTCGTTTTTATAAGACAAAAATAATAAAAACTTTTTTCCCTAGAACAGGATATTCAATTTTTTCCCCGCTCTGGAACGTTACAATGACTAACTTTTTGAGCATAAGGAGTGAAAAGTCCTTAAGAACCACGCAGTGCGAGACCATTTCGGTTCTAGTTTGTGTTGCCCGCCGATGATGATGGTAAAATGTTCCCATCGACAACTAACAACTTCGAACAATTCCCCAGAACACTGTGGTGGAAAGCTTATAGGGAGGTAAAGTCTCTCCTCAAACATAGGGGTTCTAAGCTACTTGTGAGCTTGGGATCGTCGCCAAATTAGTTTACCAGATGGGTTATATCTCTTACCAACTTCATACTATAAAAAACAACCTTGTTTGTATAATCTGCGGTCCGAACCTACCAGTAAGACATGCTCCTCACACTTATCCATCAGTGATGTAATCAAGCCCTCATACTTCTTGGTTAGCTTGCGTTTTTGTTCCTTGAGTAAATTTTTGTTGTCGTTTCGAGGTGATATCACTGCTATACCTTGTATGGTGCGTTTCCTAGGCGGCTTTGGTGGCTTTTCACCTGAAATAAGCATAAAAAAACATCAATTCAGTTTAAGCCCTAAAAAGGCACTTATGAAGGTCTAAATTAGCATCCGTTCTGAAAAATGGCACCTATGAAGAACCGGCAAGAAACTCAGTGCTATATCTGTTTTTACATGTAACAATCATGTTAATATTTTCATGACTATGCAGCTGAACAGATCGTAATTAAACTTGGCAATGAGATAGATACAACCTGGAGAAGCACATACAAAGGCTATCTTTTTATCTAGCACCACATGGGCTAAACCGCGAGTAATAGCGAGTTCAATATGAAACAAAGTATCTTGTGTTTATATTCCTTATTTTAAAGGGCCTTTGATGCATGGCAGTAATGTATTCTTATTGAAATAAGCAGGTACCAATAACATCCCTTGGGTCCTCATACATGGGGTTATCATCATCATCGCAACGCAACTGAGACTTCTTGATCACCATGTCTAGGATTTCCTTCCTCATGCTGGCTTTATGGATGTCAAAAGCTTTGAAGCGGTCACTGAAGTTACCGCTGAAAGTAAGCCTGTCTGGACTTATATTGGAGGAGCATTTTTTTGATACTCTGCCATAAATCTGGAATGGAGAAGACAAATAACTCCATTACATTTTTGTTTTAACTATAATGTTACCATTAGTATACCACTATCATGGCTAACAGACATATGGCCTGCCTGATGGTAAGCGGTTACTGTAGCTCACGGAGGCTTGCAACACCACAGGTACTCATGCTTGCAAACCTTCACCCTTAGTAAGTAAAACCCCTAATAAAAGTAAAAGTAACACATAGTAATAAATTACTAATTATTGATTAAATATGGAAATAGGAAGAAAGCACCCAGCCCCATGATGGTAAGCTATCACCATTGCTTTTAGAAATGGATGGTAACATCCCCAGCTCCACAATAGGAGTAAATTTCTTACATTACAAGACTTATGATATGAGAGAGATTCTAACAAAATGAAGCCAAAAACAAAAAAGGACATCAAAACATAAATTTAGTTTATTAATTAAATATGATATAATACATGATGATAATGAAACATGATGATAATGATAATGAAACAAAATGAAAAATGTATGCCACTAATATAATAATAGGTCTATTAACCCATATACTTGAATAATAAGATGGTGAGGAATTTATACCTTTGGTGAATCTTCATCCATTTTCGAATTACTGGTTGAAAAATCTCTTCACTTTCCATCTCTACATTACCTACCACGAAATAAAATCTTTAACAAAACATGCAACTGAATTCCCACTATAGGTTTGATCTTTAAAAGAATAAAGTAGAATATACCAACCCGCGAAACAAAGGAAAAGTTGGAAATTAGGTCATCGGGGCATCACTAATATCGTTAACGCACGAAAATCATCTATTTTCAACGAAAAGTATTGATAAAACAGTTCACCTGACTTCACACATTACGCTAAGGTTATTCAAAACATGTTAAATTTTCTTTTAATTATAAATTTAGTAGCATTATACGATAAACTTACATATTAATATTCTTGCTAGGATTGGATTTGTTTATTTAAATTCGTTTGAACGCCTTTGATGTATTGTAATGAATTGAATGTACGGTACCCACAATAAACACTAGAAGATTGACAACTTCGTTGCCATGGAAACTGGGATACCAGTACCAGTGTCCTATGTAACGTAACGCCAGTATCACATTACGTAAGTAAGTTAAATTTTATTTATCTAAAAATATTTGTGTCAGTATGTTGATATTAGAAAAAAATATATCTACGCTGAGCTTTTAGGTACCATAACTACCTACGTACCATAAAAAATTTAGAAGACTTTCAAGCTTTTCTGTTTGTCGGGACTTTGTGGAGCTAACTACTTAACATCAAATCATCAATAATCGTCAAAGCTAAGTCGTCTAAAACTAAATTCCTAGTCATGTTGGATCGGTACTTAAAACAATTCACAAATCTTTTTAAATATATTAAAAACATGGTACTATAAACCACACACGACGTAAAAGTTACCTTACCTTGCTTTTGTTAACTGATAAGCGTTATCATAAAATAATTAATGTTGCAACATTGATGTCACAACTGGTTCTTATTGTCCACAATAGATGGCTCTATGCGCTTTTTACGTCGTCGTAAATCTATTAAAAGACTAAATTACGAAGTAGCTTCAGTAGTAGAACAAACCGATATTTCTTGGTTTTGAAATTTAGTCGCGTAATACACTGCGAGGGCATGCGCGAGAACAGCTGAGCGATAGTGGCGCTAAGGTGCGGTTTATTTCTGAACTATATAGTCGCTTCACATCATGTCTGCCCGCCGGTTCGGTGTTTGACGCTCGGTGAATTTAATAACCTCCAATATACTTTGTTGTTACTCCGTCCAAGAGTATTTGGAGTACCTTCTAATTAATACAAAATTCGATCTAACAAAACCTTAGTTATTAGTGTTGATTACCAGTGAGATGTGTTGTGCCTAAAAGTTACATTTGATACGCACTTAGCCATAACTTTCGTGGTAGCATTTATCGATTTTCATTTTAAACAATGAATGTTACGTTATGTTTACTTTTTATTCGTGTGTAAAATTGTCTAAAATATGTTTTTTATTGTGCAATACTGTTCATTAGTGTTGTGCTGTGTGTGATATCGATTCGATTCAATTATGTGCGAGAGTTCGCGCCCGACTTTTTGTTTTGGATGACAGAAAAATGGAATTCGAAAACGATTTCAGCTTGAAAGAATGGGCGAAGGACAAGCCTTTGTCCATTCTACAACTGGATCCGGCAGACCGAGCGGTCTTGAGGATAGCAGGTTAGTTTTCTACATGATAATAGGTATAGACAGGTACCTACATCCTGCATTGCATGCAAGGATGTCTTCGTAACAAGACGTTGTATTTATTGCTTTTTTCATGCTAATCAGGTTACGTTATCGTATTAACGATAGTGACGACACGAGATTAACGGGTGTTCCTGTAAACTAATTGATAAAAATGTACGCAACTATTGTTTAAGGACATGATAAAATTACTGTTTATCATTGCTTCTCGCGGACCTGAGTTTTCCACTTTCAATGAACAGGTAGTGGGTAGGTAATGCGCAAAATATCTACGTAGAACGTGCAGATATGTGCAAATTTGTTGTAATTTAGCTACTTTGATAGTTTTCTCTTGAATAACGTTACAAAAGGAACACATTCCATACACTAAAAAGAATAAAGCTTTTTAAATCTTGGAGATGAAGGTACCTAGACATACATATAGGATCTCGAGCATTTCGTCTTATAAGGTACCTACTTATTGTCTGCATGCAGTCAGTAGACAAAATGCTTGCTGTAAACGGAAAATTATAGCCTTGTAGGCCTAGTCATTAAACTAGGTAGGTAGTTGGTCTAACTTTTATCAGGAAATTGCGATTATATAAAACCCGAAAAAAAGTAACAACCGGTTAGTCGATTTTATGGTGTACCTATTTCCGGAATCGGGAATTCCCTGGAGCAAGCTCTCCTGTCGATTCGACCAAGGATCCGTAATTTATTTAATTATTTTTTTTATACCACTTAGTGTTAAACAAGCATAGGCTCCGCCTGATGGTAAGCAATTACCGTAGCCTATGGATCCTTGCAATACCAGGGGTATCACACGCGCGTTGTCGACCCTAATTTTGCCTACGTTTTTTTCACAAGACACGGAACGAGTGGAAAAAAAATTGTAATCTTCACTAATGCTCAACAAACACGAAAACCTAAAGTAGGCAAAGCAGAATGGCAAACATAATAACCAGGGTATACCTACCCAGGTAGGTACATAAACAGCTATTTATTATCCAAATAACGAGCTACACACACGAATATATGTAGCTCTATTTTCATATATCATTTCCCACACCTTGTAAAATTACATGTTAACGTTTAACCTCTTTTTTTTAATTGTAGCTCAACCTTCTTTGTAGGTACCTACTTATTTAAGTAAATAATGCGTAATTACCTTATCTACATACAACAAAACGAATAGTACAGGTAGGTATCTATAATATGGCTCTTCTCAGGTGGCTGTTTTTTCAGAACCGGTGGTAATTTAGACCTTCATAAGTGCGTTATCAGGGCCTAAACTTAATAAATGATTTTTGATTTTGATTTTATGTCCACGTGGATACTTGGATTGAAGATTAGGAGTACGTAGGGTCGTCAACGTGCGAGTGATTGTTGGTGTTGCAAGTGTCCACAGGCTACGGTAACCGTTTACCATCAGGCGGGCCGTATGCATGTTTGCCTCCTTAGTGGTATAAAAAACTCGTTTTAGGAACATTCGTACCTTATAATACGGTTAGGTATCTATATGTCTACGACGGCATTTTGTGGATCCAAGACTAGAAGTTGTAACTAGGTAACCACTCGTTTTAGGAAGACATTTGAAGTATTTCTTGTAGGTAGTATGTAGTCCCTACCTTTTATATAGGCTTATTATTTATATTATTTCCTGTTTAACGTTTAATCTGTCTTCATTTCATCTACCTACTTGAAATAAGTACTTACATTTTATTTATTATATTTTACTGTCTGTAAATTACCTACTTCTCTTGTTATACTGCTTATCTACATCTTCAAACTTGAAACAGTACAGCGAAAATAAAAAGCACTTGAAATTATCTTCCCTATTTATTAGCTTCATAAGACCAGCTGTTCACGAACGTTAAACTTGTGAACCTGATGTTGTCTTATTTCCGTATCACGTGTCCCTTTCAACCTTTAGTTGCTTCATAGTTTCGTCTCGCTCATCCTGGCTTGTCCTGGCATCGTTGTATTTTGTTCTAATTTTAATTGTAACTTGGACAAAAGACAAGCATCAGCAGTTTTTGTATTACGGGATTCAAAACAATTTTGAGTGATTGATTGATATCCTCTACAGTAGGTATGTATTTTTAAAACAGTCTACTCTTCGTTTTCAGTCGGTTGTCGAAAGTAGACGAATATCTTATTTTTATACTAATTTAACACCACGTATTTCATTCTTTAATCATCCTTTAATCATTTTGAAGTGGTGTTTGTATAACTCCAGTTGGTTCATCATTCAAATGGCGTAATTAAAATAAAATTACTAAGGACCTCTTCCCCTTTTGTGGAAGAAAATCACATCCACGGTAATCGTGGTCGCTTCCATAAAAAACTGTGGAATACATACTCTATCTCTGTGTAACGTTACTGCAAACATCTCTTCACACCTGTGTTGAAGAACCCGATGTTATTCTTGGGAGAACCATGTGGGAGTTTGTCATAAATCATCATATCGCGAAATTAAAAAGGTTACGGTTTTCTTTTTAATTTTAAGAACCTTCTCCTGACAATCACAAACACAAATAAAATAAAAGAATTAGCGAAATCGGTCCAGCCGTCCACGCGTGATGCCGTGACCAAGCGAAATAGGGATTCATCTATATCTATACTAATATTATAAAGAAGAAAGATTTGTATTTTTGTATGTATTGAATAGGCTCCGAAACTACTGGACCGATTTAAAAAAATCTTTGTCACCGTTAGAAAGCTACATCATCACTGATTAACATAGGCTAGCTGCCCGCCCCGGCTTTGCACGGGTAGACAAAATATTTTATATAAATGTCTACCCGTGCGAAGCCGGGGCGGGCCGCTAGTTTTTAATATAGAGAAGATAAGATGTATATTTAAAAACAAATCAATAAACTATTCTTATTTACTTAATGTTTATTCTATTCATCTAACTGCGTCGGTCGGTCACGTCAAGACTCAAGACCTTGACCACAAAATTGAACTTTGCTTTTTGTTGTATTTACCTGCTAATATTTTGCTTCAGTAAGTAATTTTATTCAAGTCAATATGGTACATTCTAGGGGTGTGCATTTGATTTTCTTAAAGTAGGCAGCCAAAACAATTAACATAAAATCTTATCTTAGCTCAATGAAATATGCACATATTAGTGAATTATTCTGCGTTATAAAGTGTATTTGATTTAGGTGGAAGTAGGTAATTTTTTTGCCTATATGCAATGCCCGCCCCTGGTACATTCCCCTGTTTTTCAGAGGATATACGATACGGATATAGGATATAGCCTAAATGGAATCATCTTAGTATCATCTGGTAGGATAGAACAGACTGTTATGGGTATACTTACATTATACATTTTCTTATTATATATGTATACAGTTGGACTATGGTATATATACCTTATTGCTTATAGGAAAAAAAAACATTGCCTAACTCCACCTAAATCCCACCGCCCCTGGAATGTACCATATTGACTTGAATAAAATATCTTTTAAAGTTGTGTATTCTAACGCTTACTTTAAAATTAAATACCTACAAGTAATCTAACTAAAGATATGTACTTCAAATTCTTCCCAATTTACTCCTTCTAAACTGGCGTTGCATAAATTCCATCCGACCGTTTAGTTAGACAAGTGTTATTCAACCTTTTTCATGACACGGCCCGTTTAGTATATAGAATTATCTCGCGACCCCCCTACCCGTTGCTTCTTTTATGTATTTTATTTTGTGATAAATATTCAAGCCAACATATTAATTCATATTTAATTCCGATAAATACATATAATTAAGTACAGTTACAGGGTCGGCAACGCGCGAGTGATACCCCTGGTGTTGCAAGCGTCCATAGGCTACGGTAACCGCTTACCATCAGGTGGGCCGTATGCTTGTTTGCCACCTTAGTGGTATAAAAAAAAAGTACGTAAAACACATTTTTATTGATACAAATGCTTATGTCCGTTTGTTAACATGTTTCTTTATTACTATTTTAAACTATATTGTTTTTTTTTTTATTGCAGTAGCTTTCCTAACCTTTTGCAACTCTCCTAAAGAAGCTTCGAGAGCCCTCAGGGGGTCTTGACCCTCAGGTTGAAAAACACTGAGTTATACTAAAGACATGACCAAGAACATAGAATTATAGACAGTGTATGTGGGTTAGGTGTAATAAGATTTGATTAAAAGGGTCGGAACTCGTCGTCGAAAACGTAACTCTTAAATTGTAAAAAAAACATAAGGGTTTTTAGTCCTTATTTTTATTGCCGCAGCGCTGTTCATTTTCCCATACAAAAATAGTCGGAGGCGATACGAATCCGCAGTAGTAGAATCTTGCTTGGGCTGTCCGTCATAGGCTAGGTAATCTGAAAAGTATTAAGTTGCGTCGTCAATGTCTTTTATTAGTTCTCTTTCGTTTATTTTTGTATCGAACAATCCGTGTCTTGCTTTCACCATTGTTGCGATGTTGCATTGGACCTGTGACAATCGATTCAACCAAGGTCCGTCGAGTGAAACGGTTGAAATTAACTACTGGATTGAATTTAACTTAGTACCTTTAATTGATATGAAGAAATTGTTGATTTCACCTTTCAACAAATTGTCATACATACTTTTTGGGAATTCATCAAGGACTCAATAACGGGGTCGGGCAATCAGCTATCAAATATGCAGGATGCTAGGGTATTCTCCTATATGAGCAGAGTGGAATTAAAAGCGTGTCAATTAAGATTGTATTCTCCTTAAATGCTTTACATGGATCACTTTAGAGTCGGCAACTCGCGATTGATACCTCTGGTGTTGCAAGCGTCCGTTGGCTACGGTAACCGCTTACCAGGCGGGCTGTATGCTTGTTTGCCACCTTAGTGGTATAAAAAAAACTTTTTGTCTTTGTCTGTTTCATTGAATACAGCTTTGGCTATAAAGTATCTTGGTATATTTATTTATTTACCATAATATATATAACATCTTTACAGGATAGCCTAATACGATGTTTATGTACATTTACAAGAGTATCTATAGAATTCTTCCTCTTCTTTTTCTTTTTTACTAAGGATATTTATATTAAGGAAGGGTGTGGGAGAGAGTAGAGGAGTCGTTGTGCCAGCAGCAGAAGGAAAAAATATTATTCCTGAATTAACAATTCATGTTTTAAGGAAAGATGTTGTAATAGAAGGCAATGCCTGTTTTGTTTTTATTCATATTGAAGTCTATCAACTGCATGGCCGTTATGACAAAACTAAATTTCGTAGGTACTATGTTTTTTCCTA
Source organism: Falcaria lacertinaria (assembly GCA_951449985.1). Lineage (NCBI taxonomy): Eukaryota > Metazoa > Arthropoda > Insecta > Lepidoptera > Drepanidae > Falcaria > Falcaria lacertinaria. The sequence goes on along the minus strand of OX602133.1, from coordinate 1,760,491 downwards.
AGACTCTCAATATCATAGTAATTAAATGAATGGTGTAGGAACATTAGAAATGCATAGATGATGAACGAAAAGAAGACGCAAGTTCAATACAAATCCCTGAACATAATTTATTGCTGAGCAAAACGTCAAATGAAATCGTATTGCGGTAGACCAACAGGATTGAGGACTATGACGTAATATGTGCACTTCTGAATTTCAATGTCCGTCCTTCACAGGTAATTGACTTTATAGTTTTTGTTAGTATTTCATTGACGCAAATTCACATAGTAATCAACGATACCCAGGGTTGTAATGGGAATTCGATGAACCATTAGCTTTTATATTATATAGTAATCATCATCATCATTCTCCTGCCCTTATCCCATATTATTTGTGGTCGGCGCAATATGTATTTCTCTTCCATCCTTCTCTATCAGCCGTCATCTCTGTATTCACTTCCTTTCTGGCCATGTCATCTTTCACACAATCCATCCTTCCATTTATATTATATAGTAATATTGTCATTAAAATCCGATTTTATTCGTATTAAGAATAGTCTTAAGAGCCGAATAAAAACCTGCATTGACAATTGACAATGCATTGACAGATTCCAAAGTGCGATTGGGTTAGTTAGTAAAAAAATACAGATTAAAAATTAAACACGCTTAATTTTTTTTCATCCCGTGGCATAAAGCTTATTATTGTAACTTTTCAGTTCTAATTAATATACGTTTCCTAATTAGTATTATAGTAATTTCCGCTAACTAGGTTATCTATTTAATTAACGTGAGAATAAACCATATTCCGTAAAGGCGCATAAAAAACCAGTTATGAAACACAAGCTCCGGTTTAACCGTCGTCGCAGTTACTATATTAAAAAACTTGTTACAGATATGATTTCATTAAACGCTAGTTATTATATCATTAGTAGCGCTTTTACGATTAAAACCACACTTTTTGTTTTTTGTCTCTTATCGGGTGCTATATATTAGCTTTCTGTATTTTATTTTCTTATGTTCGTCAATATCCCCTTTAAAAGAACACTTTTTTCCTGTTTTTGCAAATGTACAAGACATTTTTATTAATAAAGTAAATTAATGTGCCAAAAATCAGGATCACTGTCTTTTATAATGTCTTTTTGTTACATCTTGATGTTGCTTAGTTTGGTTGATAAGAACCCCAAGATATATTAAAGAAATCTTGGCTAGTTGGTCAGTCAAATTAGTCAATAATTATACCAAAATATGTTTGTACTTTGTGATTATTGTACTTTAAGCATTTTTAGGGTTCCGTAACCCAAGAGTTTCCAAGGGTTACCCTATTACTTAGACTCCGCTGTCTGTCCGTCCACCTGTCTGTGATCGGAAATAGGTATAAAGTTAAAATCTTCACCTGTTGCCGCTATAACAAGAAATAATAAAAATAACCATAATTCAAAAATTTTAAAGTACTCCCCTACTAGAAGTGTTTTTTTTCTCTACCTTAACAATGGCAACAAATAGACGCTTTATATGCTCATAGAGTTTGTATTGCTATATTTAAAAAAAGGCGAATTTACTATAACTTTTAAATTAAACGAATTCTCGGTAGATTTATGGGTATCGTTCGAAATACAGTACTTATTTGTATATTTAACTTGAGCAGAGCCGTGGTGGCACTGTTGTATTAAGCGTTGCATTATTTGCGGTTCGTGTAATAGCTGTGTCTAGGGATCAAACGCCTAAGTTAAAGCCTTATATTGCACCTACTTAGTTTTTAGTACCGTATGGGAGTCCGACTAGCACTTGGCGAATTCTTGTAAACGTTAACGATGATTATGAAAGCAAGTTAAAATAAAATCAAAAAAACATTTGTTCAGTTTAGACCCTATAAGGCACTCATGAAGGTCAGGAATAAATTACCACCGGTACGAAAAAAAGTCCATCTGAGAAGAACCGGCAAGAAACTCAGTGCTCTCTCTTTTTTTCATGTAAGAATCATGATGTAACAATTTGTAACAAGATTCTTCTAGACATTAGTAGGAAATTACAAATGTCAAGCTGAAAGCTATAAATTTGGTTTTGTCACTGCTTTCATGAAATAAATATTTTTAAAGTATTACAATTACCAGAAGCGTGGGGAGCCACTTGTGCAAAGTGAATCTATATATTCCAAGCATTATTAGTGGCATACTTATGTCAGTACAGTCTCTTGTATTTTGAAGAGATCAGTGCCAGTAGCAGGAACATTGTCGATTACGTATTCGAAAACGTAACTCGCGAAATGTCAAAATTGACATACTAATTTTTAGTTCCACTTTTCACCGCCGCAGCACTGCTCATTTTTCAATACAAAAATAGTCGAAGGCGATACGAGAACGTTGTCGAAAAAGTTCATGCTACCGGCACAGTAAAATTAATTCAATATTAACATTATCAGTTCCATACAATATGTGACTGTAATTAACTTGTCTGTGGGTGATAACCTTATATTTATATACGTGTATCCAAAAAGTGTTAGAGACAATATTGTTTGCACTGTTGCATACAGGATATAGGTAGATATTAAGTATACATATCGTCTATAGATCTATGCTAATCGAAAATTTTCTTAACAACCAGGCAAAAAAGATTATTTTGTATGTTAAGCGAAAACAGGATACCAATTTAAACATAATATTGCCAGCATTCTTGGCACGCTACCGCATGATTCCGGTTTGGGTCAGATCATTTATCTATAAGTAGGTAGGTTAAGATATGTTTTTGTAAATAGTTTAATCTGTTTTGTGTCAATAAAGCTTATAATAACATAATATACTATACAATACTAGGAGAAGAGATGAAATGAGCTTCTGACTCGATTTAAATTTGGTTTCAATGTATGACTTTCTTATATTACTTAATTATCAATATAATAGGTATTATAGGCGTAGGCGCATTCAATTAGGTACCAAACCGAATTTAGGTAAAACTTTAAATTGCTATGGGAGCCATATTAATCTTAAAAGTTTGCCTTTATATTTGTGGTTATCATGGAATCATATACCATAATCAAATGTATTAAATCGTCAACACGCCTTTACATAATATATATGATATATGTATGTACCTACAGGCCTACATACATTTGTAATAATGCGTATCATCACGCGAAGTCCTCACGAGGTAGGCATAGTGTATAGTAGATGCTAAATAATAAATGAAGATAATAAAACAGCCGACGGCTTAACACCTGTTTAACGATGCAGGAGGATGCTACTAGTTTACAGTTCAACGGCCGCGCAGTTTGAGGGTACTCAGAAATACGTTTGATATTAAATTGCATTCGGTTCGTGCAAATCAACTTTATCATCGAACATGTGGGCGTTTCGATTAGGTGATTTTATTGCCTCGTTTTGGCTTTATCGGATTGTTAGTATTTAAAACACGTGGGCGGATAATATGTATGCGCGTTAAAAGTGTATATACAAAAATATAAACATATTGTGTGGAACGGACAGATGGTAGAATTGAGAAAAACAGACGTTGGATTTTAAGAAACATATTGGCAAAAGCATGACTTAATAACTCTTACAAACTTTCCACATTATTCGCCTTTTTCTCAACTCTTTGAATTATCTTTCCATAATTCTGGAATCCCATCTTTCGTTACCTTGGAAGACAGTCGAAATTCCAATTAACCTTAAAATTCCTAACCCACACCTTTGTGTTCCAGACTTACCATCCAGAATACCAAAGAAGAGACATATAAATAAGCCTCAGTTTATCCCTTATTTTCCCAAGCACAGTTTACAATATCCATCACAATGAATACTAAGCAAATATACCTTGACTCGCGATTGTATTGTTCTTACTTGCTGAGTCATATTTTCCCGAGACGTACCAAGAAATAATTGTTCTCAAGCTTCGCACACAAAGCTAAGAAGAAACCAAGGGACATGATGTAAATTCATCAAGAATGCAGCTCAAATCCGACTCAAAATTTTGTTTAAAGCAGAAAATGTTAAATACTCGCTTTATACAACAGCAAGAAGCCCAAAACGGTTGCAGCATCGAAAGATGAAAACGTCACCTACATATGAAAGCGAAGAATATAAATGACGACTAAAAATTTGCCCACAGAAATAATCTAAGAATTGTAGAGGCTCGGGCTAGCAAACAAAAGTAAGATAAAGAGCTAAGAATGGTTGTGATATAGATAAAAATATAACATGTGTTTTAATTTGCAAGCGTAGCCATCTGACTAAACTCAAAGGCTTAGCCTAGACTAGTCGAATAAAAATTGTTTGTCGGTCTGGTGATATACTGCCGGTGTATTTTGAGTTGAGATCAATACATGTGTCTTTATATAAAGCCTGTCTACCAGTAGTCTAGATAGAAACACGATAACGAGAGTAGTTTTAGTTTAGTAGAAGAGTATATATATATATATAGCAAGAATAACCATAGCCAAAAGTTTGGTTCTTTAGTTGAATTCTATATTCTGTAGATGTTACCGTAAGACTTTGGCGTGTAGTTTTAATAATAAATATTACAATGTTACATATTACTAAGATTAAAATGTATTTTAGACTAGAATTATTGTCAGTACTTTGTATTAAATTGGATTTATTAGACTAGACATGAGATACAGACTGCACGCAGAGGCAGACGCTGCTCAGGTGTAAAATATTTACCGCAGTAAAAAAAATCACTATAAACCTTAAGGCACTAAACGAGGTATTTTAAATGACTCATGAAAATATGTCGCGAATTAAACAAATATTAAGTTCATTACTCGCAACACTTTCTGAGAGGTCCATTGTTTAACCAAGAAACTCTGTGTAGAAGCACCGTCTGTCTCAGTAAAGTAAATAGTCGTGAGGTTGCAGGTTCAAGGGCGATGCTGCCTATTTTAAATAATATGCATAAAGACCGAGCGACTGCGATAACACGCAACATTGTAATCAATTCTGTGATATTAAGTATCGAAAAGATTCGTCGAAAATGCGGAGACTTTATCATAAACTGAGAGTTAATTTAAATCGAGTTGAATTTTTGCCTAGTGACATGGAAGACATTGGCAGTAATTGACACATCAGTCCACTAAGTCATATCGTGAACGATAGTAAAAGAGTCAACGGCGCTATCTACGTCATATTCAGACGAAGACATTACTTACGTAGGTAGGTCTAATGTAATCCAGTCGCCTCGATTCGCCTTGCTCTCAATTTTCCCCGCAGTGCACCACCCCATGACGTCATGGCATAATAGAACCTCGTTTTAATGTGTGTAGTACTTGCGTCATAGGAACATTGATCTTCCATGGGATTATCTGCCTTGATTCAGATTATCGTTAAGCATTATAATGCTGTCAAATCAAAAAAATATAACCCCACTTCGTTGCCACAGCACGTCCATGTAGGTATGGTTACGCTGTACAATGAAAGATACATTAGTTTTAACTATACTCTCGCTCAGAGAATCAACATTGCTATCCAGTGTGGCAATGCTGCCAGCATTCTTGGCAAGCTCGCGCATGATTCTGGTTTGGGTCAGATCTTTTATCTATAAGGAGCTAGGTTATGTTCTGTTTTTCGGTTGGGGATACATCAGACATATGAATATATTTGGCAACTTTTATCGAACAACATGTAAACCACTAATTAGGCTCATGTCTATTCAAAAGTTTTCAAGGTAAGGTCGGACGGAACTCAATATTTTACAACAAAACCAGTCTATACGTAATGCAAATTACCTAACATGTAGATGTTATATTTGTAGATGTTATTTATAAACGAGCGCTTAGCATGTAATAAGATCGTATTATGAAAGGAAATAGACTAAAATACTTGTTAAAAAGCTGTAGGTAGGTATCTAGTAGTATCTACACATAATTCGACAACTTATCTTCAAAATTGGAATAAATCATATAAAAAGTATTGATTTATAAAATATTACACTGACACATGTATTCTAAACGAAACTACAACAAAACTTAAGATTATGAAAAAGTAAGCTACAAATGAAAAGTTTTCCTTAGCAAATAACCATCGCTATGAAATAAGTTGGCCTGTCAAAGAAACCGAAGGCAACATTCCAACTGCTGCAAGCTGAAAAGAGGCTACGCTCTCGAGTTATGTACTGCCGCAATCACAATGCCCAGCACGATTGGTTGAATACCTTCGAGCGGTTTATTTGGAACAATTCCAAGACGGCTTTGGCCTAAGTGCACTGCATTCCGGATCTGTATTTAAAAACTCAACGGTATATAGAAATTGGTACCTATTTGAACTTCTGAACCACAGACATGATAAGTAAAGTAGCTTAGTAGTCTGTTGCTGAACAAATATTCCTATAAATATAAAATCACCAAATTTAAGTCTGCTTACTTTACTTGGATATTAGGCACTCCATTGGCTTCTTCATTCTGTGTATTACGGTTAATGACACTAATTTGTGTGCTTACCACAGCCCCGGAAATGTAAGCCTCTTTGATTCCGGCGCTGTGGATTTCACGAAGAATGTTGTGCGAAACGTCAGCTTTACTTCGCCGCTGTCTCTTTTCAACATAAGATATTACGATAGAACATTACAATACTGAGTAAAAGTGAAGGTGAAAGGACGTTGCATTATTTCCATTTCATCTGGATTCTGTCTTTGAGTGTCTAGTATGTAATTGCGTGGTCTAACTTCCTCCATCTGCGACACAAACAATATTTTAGACAGAAAAAATAAAAACAGTGACCATTTCCAATGCATTATATCACCTCGTACATAGTGAGTAATCCGAATTAATTTGCGGATTACTTAATTCATCGCTCCTTTTATTATCAGCTCTAAAATTTCGCTCTCTCCTTACCAAAAATTTATCAGTACCTCCATTCAATTTCACTGAACGTTTGCAAAAATTAATTAAAAATATCGTTATCATTATTTTCTGGAAATCTAGATCTCCATTCCCTCTGGAATATCAAAATTTCACGCATTTCAATCTTATTCGCGAAGAAAGATTGGATTAGCATAGTTTTATATATTTTCTTGTAGTTGTTTTTTTTCTTTTACCGTTTAAGCTGGTTCAGTGACCTTTACATCGTCAATACTTTCTCCAAGAATGCTTCTAATAATCTATTGTTGCTTATTCAATGGAGTTTATCGTGGGATCTAATTTTTTTACCTTGAAATTGTATTGATTGAACGGCCAATGTTGGTTTTGATAGGTAGATAGTTAGTAGACTTTTGCCTTTCTTGGCTTCGTCTTCAGCTTATGTCCTCGCAGTGTATATTTTATGCCAATCTTTGACTAATTAAATGCACTACGAAATAACATTTTGTTTGGTTTTTCCACAGACAGTTATTATTTTATAATATAGGTATTTTATTTAATGAATATCTCATAAGCTCTCGATATGCTGGCAAACAGGAAATTAAAATCATTCTTCTTATTGATTTAACAGGATATGAATGATGGATAAGGATGGATTATGGATAATGATGAACTAAATGAATTATAGCTAGCTCTTTATTAAGGTCAACATTTCCGTTTTTCGAATACGCAAGTGATTAGGTAAAGTACCGCTAAAACGTATCAAATGTCGTTATTAACACTAAATAATAAATTATGAATAATCCAACTGATATATGTTAAAATAATACCAGTACTGCTGAGAAATGAGGATGTAATAGATTACCCATAGAATTATTGAACTGACTGGGCCCTGGCCTCAATTTCATAGAATATCGCCTTCTGATGTGGTATTGTGTTTTTGTATTAGTAAGGCTTCATTTGAAGTCTCAGAGGATATGCTGTGCTAGGAGTACAGAGACTAATGCTGCGAATGCAATTAATCCTCTCAATAATATGTAATGTGCCAGTGACTCCCCTGGTTTTGCGGGCGTCTATAGATTGCTTACCATCAGACGGAACAAAAACAGAACGTTTGCTTACCACCTTTGTAGTATTAAACAATATATTGGGGTTCCTATTCATATTGCGCGAAGAAACGTAAGATAAAATACTTCTTAATTCAAAATTAAATCCTAATTAATTCAGCCGTTGTGGCGTGTTCCACACACAACACAAACTATGGCGATTAAAATGTTCTGTTTGTCGGTGTAGAGAAACGATTAGCCTCTATGCCTCTAAACATTAACAGTCGATTAAAATTGTATTCCAACTAGCTAGAACAATAAACCTATGATTGGATGTTAAAGAAGGCTAAGTTATTAATAACGAACTAGAGACATAAACAGTTTATTCAAATGCCGCCCTGTCAAGTCACGAATGTCATGATATTGGATCAGTCACGCAGACCACGACTGTAATAAATAATATCATCAATAAAAAACCAACCGTGGAGCTATTTGCTCTACATTTGAAACTAAATTAGTAAAAAAAGTTACTTTCTTTTAGAGTTCGTTGTTTGGTTTTGTTTGGTTACACTAGCCGTCGAGCTGTACCAATGAGATTTGATATAGAAGGTCAGAGTATATGAAGACTTACAACTTGCACATATAATGCCATTGTTAGCTTTAAAAGTTTTACGTTTTGGGATAGACCACAATATTATACTCTCCCGACTGGAACAGTGCCTCGAGTCTCGACCCCTCAAACTAACAAAAGATCGCATTCTAATAACACGGATCCTGCACTAGGCTTTCGGCTCTTCGAGGATACACTGTGCTAGTGATATTGCAAGCATCATCTGTATACGAAGGTACAAACAAACGCCATCAGAGCACGCCACAAAATTTAATTGAGAATGAGTGAGAGTGGTCATCTTGATCGTGGAAAGTGATAATTTTATTTGATCAAAGCGCGCTCGTGATCACCAAAGAAAGTGTTACGGTCTATAACCACTACATTCGTGACAGACTCAATGAGAATCATGTAAATAAATATCAGCTTGAACGAGGCCTGTTGTTTACTGACCGTTGTTTCATCAAAGAACTAAAAGAAAGCACGGTTTAGTTTGCAATTTGCATCGTGGTCACGGTCCGCTGATCTTACTCGGTTTCACATCACAATATTTCTACGTATTTCTACTTTTCTACGGCGTATAATGACATACATTATATATTGTTGATAGTACTTACGCAAGTCATTCAAAGCCTATTTATAAAGTGGAAACCTTGATTCTCCTTTAGTTCAAACTGCAGATCAATATTAGGTTCAAGTCGTAGGTGTAAAGACGTCATAGAGCATTGTATACGAAGATATCTCGATCACTTTATGTTGTAGAAAACTAGAAAGGAATCAACGTTATAATAGTTTAATTATTAAACTGAATTGCGAAATTAAGGGTAATTAATTTTAAGCTGACATGGTTCTAAATAATTTGATTAGCTAGTCTAAAGCTAAATGTCATTAAAAAGATCTCAATGAAGAATCAAATCTTCGAGAAATTTGATTGCAGATCAATATTGCACTTACCTAGCAGCATAAGCAGGATTTGATTGTTTTTTAACCAAACATTTGAAGGTTATGAGCGATTTCTTGGCGACTTGGACTGTGTCTAGTTTTGCCAATGAAAGGGGGTCACCTGTAAAAATTAATTAAAGTACCTACATTACCTAGTGTAACTAGTAAGTAACTATCTGAAAGTTGTTTATATGACCAAGAACTTGGTAACTTAGACAATTTTATTTTTGCTTGTGCAGTCGGAGCATTTCAATGACGTGTCAATGATGTCAATAAACATGCGGATTTTATTATTGACCAAGTTTAAAATGATGCAATGGTACTCCAAACCGACGAGCATGTATCAAGAGTTACATACATGAATGTAGAAGAAGCAAAAGATATGTTCAAGTGAAGAGTGAAATGGCGCTCTATACTCTCTGCCAACTTAGAAACGGTCTTGTATATAAATGTATGTTCAGTTCAGATCTTATGGAATTGATTTAAATAAGCATTACAACACTAAAATTATCCACTACAAATACTATAAGTGGTTCTCTAAGTAACGTTCGTATCAAAGTTTCACCCGCTTTAAGTATTATATTAAGAGAGGAAGGGCGATTTGGGATTTCCCGTGGGTTTTTCCATTTAAATTGGAGCCGCCCGACTGGGGACTGTACCTGCACCTTATAGAAGACCGCAGTGAAATAACACTACTTGATGTAATGTTGTGCTTATGCAGTAAGTAAGGTTGCCAGTGCTCCGCGAGGATATGTTGGCTAGTAGTAATGCTGCTAGCACAGTGAGTCCTCATCAACAAAACATAAATGGCAACCCGTTAGTGATACCCCTAGTATTGCTAGCGGCTATAGGCTACGGTGACTGCTTACCATCAGGTGGGCCGTATGGCACACAATGCCACATTAGTGGTATAAAAACGCATTGTTCCTATTATTTTGTTCTCTATTTGCAAACAACTCATCATAATATTCTGCACCGTCACGCAAGTAATTAGTCGCCTGTAAACAGCTGTCATGTTAACTTTTTTCTAATCCACTTGTTTAGTCCGACACCTCATTTGATATAAATGACTAATGACATAATCGAACGAGGTGGAATGGCGCCAGGGGTCCAGACGACGCGCCGTCGCATCCAGTAAGGCTGGAGACAGTGCTGTGTCTACATTGGTTGGCATCTCACCAGCACAGATTACCTATAGATAAGCACTTCATAGAGATGGCAATGTTGGAGGAATTTAGAAAAAATCCTATTGCGGACTGCAGATTTCAAAGGTGTCTTTAACAGACTTTTATTAGCTTCAACTAACGGAAAGGAATCTTTCATCACTGTGCAATAATTTCATACTTATTGTTTGTCATATTAGCTACCTGGGTTAAGATAAAGAAGAATATAGGAATTAAATTTTCGTTGTGGGCAACACACATTTTATCGCTTTCTATAGTAAGTATTTCAAGGTAGGAAAAATAAATTTGTCTCTTGGATTAAGAATAAATATTTTGTTTTTAAATTCATTAACTTAGTAACAGATAAACAGGTTAAAGTCTAATTGAATGAAATTATCTCTCACCGTGCATGTAGTTTGTTTGTGTTACGGTTCTATACTTATTTGATAAATTTGTATTATATATATTGTTATTTATTTATCAGTAGTTCCATTAAGAAAAATCTTTTAATTATTGTAGACATTGCGTCTAACTGGGTTATGTTTGTCCATGATTGTTCTCTTACATTGGTCTAAACAATGTTATATAGTAAACTTAGCCTAATGAACGGTTTTATGTCTGCGACGAAGAATCCTACTAATATTATAAATGCGAAAGTTTGTGAGTATGGATGGATGTTTGTTACACTTTCACGCAAAAACGACTGAACGGATTTGGATGAAACTTGGAACACATATAGTTCATAACCTGGATTAACACATAGGATACTTTGTATCCCGGTAAAATGCTACGTTTCTCTGGGATTTGAAGCTCAACGCGGACGAAGTCGCGGACAGAAGTTAGTAGAACATAATATAATGCTATGCGTATCAGGCCGTCCATATATACCTAAGTCGTAATTTAACAAGGACAAGTTCTTCTTGAAAAAAAAAACATCAAATATTAGATTCACATTACCACTCACACTCAATTATAAGGTTCAAAGAGGTCGGTATGCGATGAGTTCATTTGATTTATTGAATAAAGCCAATTTGAATATAATTTAGTGCAAGCGAAGCACGCGCCATTAGTTATTACTACGTATCTAGTATCTACCCTCTTTTTGAGTATTTTCCATTGGTTCAGTAAAACAACCCCTTCCCTTTTAAACAGGCCGAATGCCGATCGATATCTGGCGCTATCGATTAAAAAGTACCGAGTGACATTTCCACATAAATTCATAAAAGGAACGTGCAATGTCAAGACTGGACCCTGACCGGACATTGGTCAGTAGCTTTGCGAGGGTCAACGAACCGCGATCTCAACTCTAAGGGAATGGCTGGTGGATTACGCGTCTGCGCCCGAAACGGGCGGGAAGCGTGCTTCGAATTTAAATTCCGAACGTGATGGGCTTAATATTTGGATTTATTGTTTTTAATTTTGTGGATTATGGTTTATTTAATATGTCGGTAACATTGGCTTTTTGTTTGATATTTATGCCATAATAATTTGAGCAAACGATCGCAAAATCTTAAAATTAAAATACACTGCGCACTTTATTTTACTCACCAACGTTTTTATTTATGTTAATATTGTATTTCACACTTAAGTGGTACATGAAAAGCTTAAAACTGATAATTGGCAGCTAAACAGGTACTTCTTTAAAACCGGTGGGCACGTGTGAACAGATTAATGATTTAAAGAAGGTAAATAAGCGTCTAACATTCATCGTATCCTAGTTACTGTAGAATAAATTCCCAGCCGAGGTTTTCCTAAAGGAGTACATCATGAGGTTCTTCAAGAAGGGTGCGCAGTGCAGGGTCGGCAACGCGCGAGTATTACCTCTGGTGTCGCAAGCGGCTACGGTTACCGCTTACCTTCAGGCGGGTCGTATGCTTGCTTACCACAGTAGTGGTATAAAAAAGTATCATGCCTGTTATCGACGATTAACTTTAGTTACGTCATAGTAATTGAAATGCGATTGTAATTTTCGTACAGAACAGGGGAGCCGGCTGCTGTTTCATAGCAACCATAAAACTCATAGTTCATAGACCTCGTGTAATTGAAAGTAATGTCTCTGTCTTTCCTCTATTGTTTATGGGTCTTTGTAATGAGGAGCTGGCTATTCATTCAATTGTTTTAATGAGCGTTAAGTACTCGGTATTTTGGACGTATGGTATGAATAGTGACGTCAGGAGCTATTTTATGTGGTCTAAGATTTTGGAGGTGTATAATACCACCATGGGCACGGCTATAATTGTTTTTAAGGAAAGCAAAAGAAAATATAGTAGGTACTTCAATGCTAAATAGCCAATGAGGAGCGGAAGTGTTTTTATCGCGCATGAAGATTGATGTCTAGTGTCTTATAAATACGAATACAATGGTGCCAATACTTTTGTTCAAAATTACTAAACTTAAAATGAGTTAAGTTTAATATTTTTTAACAACAGTATCGACACCAGTGTCTTAGTAGGCGTTCTTGGCATTATACATTTATTAATGTAGTTAATAAAATATGTAGGGAATTAGAAATCGCGCATTTCTAATCCGAAATTATAGCATTTTAAATCAATAAAAACAAAAAACACCTCTTGTTAAATCGAAAACTCATGACTTGAAATATTTTGCATTCACCATACACAAACGAGATATCAAGATTCCACTACATATAATACTAGCTGTCACCCGCGACTTCCTATGCATTTGTTGTTCGTGAGATTCGTGATGAAATATTATTTAGAATTGATATTAACTATTCCATCTTGTCGTCAACTAACTTGGATATAATAATATGATATGACATTTTGATTGGTGTTGCCATCCATAAATAGTTACTGACATTTCAGTTATAATTATAATCTTAACGAACTGAATCATTTAGTTAATTAAATTATCTACATCATTTGAATTAATCAAGAGATCATTTTGATAACCTCGTTTGTGGCATTAACATCTGACCTGAGTTAAGATTACGGCGATTGTGAAACTCAACTTTTAATGCCTCTTAAAGAAGCTAAAAATCAACATAAAGTATATCTGGAGCAAGCTTTAGTTGGAAGTCTGAGTTTCTAATAGCAAGAAACACTTTCGACTACGTATTAGAAAACGTAACTCTCAAAACGACTAATTTTTAGTTCCACTTTTCGCCGGCAGCGGCGCAGCAGTATTTCGATATTGATACGACTGCGACCGTGTTAAAATAGAAAGAAAATGTTGATAATCCCTTAAAAAGGAAACGTATGGAACCTTCTAAACTTCAATTAGTACACTGGACCTGGACTGGTTGTATTTTTATTTGTAGTTAGTTACCTGGCCTCCTCTGACAAATGGTGCGCCCCACCCAGTGACATCACTTGTGTTGTGTACTTATGTACCATTGTCACCAATGAATGGCACTTTAGCGGCAAAGAAATTCCCATAATGTACTTTAATTTTCTACAGTTAGCTAACTGTTAAACTCTTTACGAGTAGTACTGGTAGTTATAATATTAGGACATCGCATAGCGCCTGGTACCCAAAGTAAGTAAAACTTGTACTATGGAGACGTTTTTATATATATATAACTAAGGTGGCACACAAGAATACGGTCCACCTGATGGTAAGCAGTCACCGTAGCCTATAGCCGCTAGCAATACCAGGGGTATCACTAACGGGTTGCCAACCATGTTGTTGAGGACTCACTGTGCTAGCAGCATTACTACTAGCCCAGCGCATCTTCGTGGAGCACTGACAACCTTACTTACCGCAGAAACACAACACTACATCAAGTAGTGTTATTTCACTGCGGTCTTCTGTGAGTTCAGTCGGGCGGCTACAATTTTAATGGGAAAACCAACGGGAAATCCTACATCGCCCTACCTCTCTTAAAGACTACTTTATATAGTATAGGATAGGATTACTTTGATAGAAATATGGACACATCCATACACAAAGGTGTAGCTAAGAAAAGCGTTTCCATGTCTTACAGAAGGAAATTCGCAGCTAAATTATAATTAACTGTACTCTAATGTAGGTGACAATAGGTGATTGAACATAATCGTGATGCATTATTTACAATACCATATTAATGTTTTAAGGTGTCGATCGTGATACGAGGGACCTTTGGAATTTTATTATCTTGCGCTACGCGGTTTATTTCCAGTTGTGACACCCTTTTTAGTACTTAGTTTACCTAAGTTAGAGGTTTAATAACCTATGTTGCAAATTGTCCTAAATTTTAGTGAAGTTCGTTGGGTTATGATTGATTTGACAAATAATACATGGTGATATCATTTTCACACAAATTATCTCAGTAGAATACGTGTGTCTTGCACATCTCTTTTGCTTCTTCTACATTCATCGATCTTCATTTATGTATTCTTGAGGCTAGTTCTTTTTACATAAAATTTACATCATCATTGAGTATATTTTCAACTTTGTTTTAAACTTGATGTAGAAAGTTAGACCTTGACATTCCGCGTCTTCTTTATAATCTCACGAGAATTCAAATAATCCATCGGTTAAAAGATAACTCGACGTAGTCTCTACTGCCGTATCGAAATCATGATTACTGTTACGAATCACTATGCTTTAACCATCTTTAGCTTACGATGTGAGTACCTAATGTGCTTCTATAACTAACGTAATAATTATTCCTTGAGTCAAATGAGCTGTTACCGTCGTCATCTCTATCGAATCTACAAAAAAATGACTGTCTCGGAAAGATCTCAAATGGTAAAGTCCAAAAATTCTTAGGTCCATCATTATCCAAATCTGATTGCCTCAAACGCTGGAAATGCAAATGAGATGTTACTGTCGTCATCTCTATCGAATCTATTAAAAAAATTACATTGTCTGTCTCTGAAAGATCTTAAATGGGATCGTTCTTAAGTAGGTACATTATTATCTAAATCTAATTGTCTCAAACGCTGGAAATATGCATGTCTTGGTCAAGGGCACATATCTTCTGCATTTGTAGTTGAAACTCTGGGTCCCTGGGGCCCGGATGTTCTTCAGCTGTTTAGGGAGGTCTCACGTCGGCTGGTTGAGGCCTCTCGTGCTGGAACATATCTCGTTAAGAGAATCGGCATTGCTATGCTGCAAGCATTCTTGGCACGCTACCGAATGATTCTGGTTTGGTGCAGATCTTTTACCTATAAGTAATAGTGAATGTTTAATTTGTGGTAGCTAATAAATTGTATCTAAATCAAATAAAAACACAACGGTTATCCATCTCGTTTCTGTTGAAATGGGTTTAGATGAGAATAATTAACAAGGTTATAGTCATAACTTAAGTCTTGACAAACTTCAAAAATATTTTATCTCAATTTCAAATACCACTAAAGAGCTAACCTACATAGATAACTCAAGGAAAATTCTATTTACATGCAAATAGCGTCCAAGTGACAAGTATTCGAAAGTAATTTTCTCCCGTCCGTCCGATATCCAATTTAGATTGCATCTTCGATTGGTTTATAGCAGTAATTACGATATGGGAGCGATACGGACGCCTTAAACTGTGCACTTATCCGGATAACTGGCTAATAGCTCATGCTGTTAAGCATTTTGTTCATGCTTGGTGACAACGATTAAAGATCTACAAGTTTTTATTTAGAAATATCTCCAAGAGTAGCCTGAATACCAGAAGCAACTTTATCGGACGGGATTCGCGGAAATTAAGTCCAGCTAAAGCGGGATACACATCAACTTTAGAATGCCGGTTGCAGGAACATCGACAACGTATTCGAAAACGTAACTAGCGAAATGACAAAATTGACATACTCGTACAAATTTTTAGTTCCACTTTTCACCGCCGCAGCGCTGTTCATTTTTCAATACAAAAATAGTCGAAGGCGATACGAAAACGTTGTCGAAAAAGTTCGTGCTAACGGCACTGACTAGTTTTTCACATAAAGTCGCCTTGCATTTCATTTTATGGTTATTGTGTCAGATTGCCTGGACTGTGACGAAAATAAAATTGGACTGGGCACGGCAGTCAATTTTATATAAATTTGGCAAAGACCTCCCCGCTGCATAAACCAACGATAGAATCTACTAACTGACATAACATACAACAAATAACATATTATCGTCTTCCAATAAAATCCAAATGGTTAATCCCATATTCTCCTAAGAATATACTTAAGGCCAGACTAAGAAGCTAAATTGTTTTGAAAAGACAGTATTGTTTTATTAATATGTGTTGAAGCGCATGAAGGTTATACGCAGGCATGCGCTTGGCTGCTTATAATTTTAGTTTTTTTATTCTTTTAAATGTTCCATTTTTAAATCTTTTATAACAAAATTTGTCATAAACTGACCATTTTTTCGTGCACAAGATTTTTTTTCATTTAAAGACCCTGTCTTCTCCAATATCAGTTTAATAAGATCTGTATCATAGAACTTATTTAGTAGTTCATACTTTGAAACCTTTTGTAACACCTGATTAATATTTCCTCGAACCGCAATGGTAGCTTACCAAATAGGGAGAATGTTTACGTTCCCGTCACGAACTCTTGCCACCCAGGTGTGTTTGATCAAAACGGATCAGTAGCGCGAGCATGAATAAATTGCGACAACGTTCTCGTATCGGTATCAAACGGGGTAGGCAGCGAGTATAGGTTGCCAATTCTTCACTTCCAAACCTCCTTCGCTTCATAGTAATACGTCATATCACTTAGTAGTTTTTACTTTAATTTCCGTCGTTCTAATGAAACTAAATTCTCGAGAATTACTCTCCAAATTTATCCCAAACGAAATCCTATAGGAATCACAACAAACAAATCACCCACAAAAATATTCGAGTTACGCATCGCATGGATTGATTGTGGACCTTTGCGTGAATTAAGGGTCGGCAACGCGCGAGTGATACCCCTGGTGTTGCAAGCGTCCATAGGCTGCGGTAACCGCTTACCATCAGGCGGGCCGTATGCTTGTTTGCCACCTTAGTGGTATAAAAAAAAATATTAACGAAATCAACACTAGTCTTTTGTTTGAATATGATAGCTAAGTAGTGATATTTTTCATTCTTGGGATCAATGAATAGGTTAATCAACGACATAATACTTTCAATTGATATAGATTCAATTAAATACGGATGATTACGGTGTAACACTTGTTTCCTATGCCGTGGGCACAATGGATCACATCAGGTGTCCGCATATCACCTGTGCACCTTTTGTTACCACCCAGTCATGCGTGTTTATTATACCAGCAGTTGTGACGTGAGAACGTTAAACAATTTCGCCGTCTAAGCTCTAATTTTTATAGATCAAGGAATATGTAACACGTTCTCGTATAGTTTTATCTTTCACGGTGATAATTCCCGCTACTTTTTAGGGTTCCGTACTTCTGACTTTCCGACTGGTAACTAACGGAACCCTATTACTAAGACTCCGCTGTCCGTCTGTCCTGTCGCCGGTCTGTAAGCGGGCTGTATCTCATGATCCGTAATAGGTAAACAGTTGATCTGTTTTTTTTGTGTGTGAACACAGATTTCTGTTGCCGCTATAACATCCCGCTGACAGACAGACGGACGGCCGGCGAGGTCTTAGTAACAGGGTTTCGGGTGTTAGGGTTACGCACCCTTCGGTTACGGAACCCTAAAAATGTAACTGGCACAGGGTCTGTATTGCTATATTCGCTAAAAAGATGGTAAGCGGTTACCGCAGCCTATGGACGCTTGCAACACCAGGGGTATCACTCGCGCGCGACCCTTCAAAAATCTCTATACACCCTTCTTGAAGAACCCCATGCTGTAATCCTTTGGGAAAACCACGGCGGGGAGTTCATTCCACAGTTTAATTGTACGCGGGAGGAAGCTCTTTTGGAACCGCGCAGTTTGGGACCATTTCGGATCCAATGTGTGGGGATGAATTCCCCTAAGACTTAGTGGTTCTAAGCCGCTTGAGAGCTTGGGATCGTCGACAATTCTTATAGCGCGCCTTTGAACAGAGTCAAAAGGCGCAAGCTGGCATCCAGGTGCCCCCGCCCACAGATGACAGCAGTACTCCATAATATGGGGTCGGACTTGCGACTTATAAAGTTGCAGTCTTTGCCCCGGTGTGAAGTACTGCTTAGCCCTATTGAGCGGTTGGTGCAATAGCCGTGTCTAGGGATCGAACGGCAAAAAGCTTTTCATTTGACCTGAATTAATCTCTAAGTACGGAACCCACGGTGCGCGAGTCCTACTCGCACTATTTTTTCACTCGCGAAAAAGAAGTTTTATCGTTAATTTGATGATGGCACCACCTCGCTATTTATTCTTATCCTGTGTGTGACCTAAGGGTCACGTATGCTAAGCCATATCATGATAACAAAGGGTTAGCCTCGAGTCTGCTATTAAATTTTCTCTTAGTGTCATTTGATCATGACATGACACGATGTCCACATGACAGTTGTAACTTGTAGTTTACTAATTTGACTTGGTAGCTTTCATTTTGATATTTGTAATTTCCTTCTAATGTGAATTTTGTTACAAATTGTTGTATCATGATTGTAACATGAAAAAAAAAACAGCACTGAGCTTCTTGCTGGTTCTTCTCAGGTGGCCTTTTTTCCGATCCGGTGGTAATTTAGACCTTCATAAGTGCCTTATTAGGGCCTAAACTGAATGATATTTTGACTCGTCATAGGTGCTATTGGAAATGTTTTTTTTTATACCACTAACGTGGCAAACAAGCATACGGCCCGTCTGATGGTAAGCGGTTACCTCAGCCTATGGATGCTTGCAACACCAGGTGTATCACTCGCGCGTTGCCGACCCTAAGGTTCTGTTCGAATAGGCATTTGAACGCAATATCAGAATCGAAGTTAGTATTTGAAATGATAACTTTATGTAATTCTTTTGGTTTTTAAAAGAGTAATTGCTGAGTTTCTTGCCGGATTCTTCTCAGCAAGACCGACCTTCCGAATCCGGTGGTAGATTCTGACGATTTGAAAGTGCTTGCCTGTGAAGTCTATTCAAATAAAGATAATTTTGAATTTTGAAGCCCTGTTCTTTATCGTTCGAAGCACAGCTAACAAGTGTCTCCACCTACTAACGTTTAAAGCAAGTCATGCGTGTCTAATGTACAGTCAACGCTCGACATCACATGGAAGTGACGTCTTCATTTCTCGACTGGAACAATGGAGTCAGTGGGTGGATTTGATATGGAGAAATGATGACATGGCATGGCATATTATTTACTAGTTGTTAGTAAGCCTCCTACAGTTTTTTTAAATAATGTAGAAGTAGGTATATAAACATTTCATGTCCAAAAACACGGCGCTACAAAAGCGTGTACTATCGACGTGTGCAAGAAGGTGGCAAACAAGTGAAACAAGGTGACAAACTCCCGTGGGTTTTCTCATTAATATTGGAGTCGCCCGACTGGGCCTGTACCCTCCACCTTATAGAAGATCGCAGTAAAATAGCACTAAAGCTGGGCCGTAGGTTTGTGTGAGCCTTCCTAAAGCACCTCATTCTCTTCTTTGGGAAAATAAATTCGATTAAAAACTATATTGACTGCTTCAGCAACTTGTACCTTATGCTTGTACCTCTAAGTGGTACCTACGTCTGATTATTTATTTGTATTCATTGCGTAGCCCGTATAGAATAGTATAGATCACTGTTTAACGGACTAGCACGTGGACGGCATTCC
This sequence comes from Falcaria lacertinaria, assembly GCA_951449985.1. Classification (NCBI taxonomy): domain Eukaryota; kingdom Metazoa; phylum Arthropoda; class Insecta; order Lepidoptera; family Drepanidae; genus Falcaria; species Falcaria lacertinaria. Next base: position 1,740,372 of record OX602133.1, on the reverse strand, counting down.
ATTGCGATCCTGTTTTAAATTCTACTCCTTTTTTGTTCTCAGGTAATGCAAAAAGAACGGCGGATTCAAGTTATGCAGGTTAAGTGAAGCAGTGGAGTTTACGGTGCGATGGGTGGCTTCAATTTAGAGTTTTGGGTTCACATTATTTTTTATAATATTGTACGTTATTAACACTTAATGCGGTGTGGGATCTTATAAACGTAAGTGTCTGGTATTTGAATATGTAGTACCATTTAAAACGCAGACATTTTAAGAGAAGACCTTATAAGGTTCCAAAATTACTGCGCCATTAATAAATTAGATCTAAACGTCTCAAAGTGTTATGTTTGTTCTTTTACCCGTAAACAAACTACGCTAGAATTTTCTTACACTCTTCACGGTATACCCCTCACTAGAGTTGATACTATCAGAGACTTAGGTGTACTTTTCGATAGTAAACTAATTTTTGATGATCACATTAATAACATCACAAGCAAGGCATTTCGTGCACTTGGTTTTGTTTTACGAATGTCATCTGAATTTTCTAATATAAAAACCCTAAAAATCTTATACTGTGCATACGTTCGTAGTCACCTGGAATACGCCTCGCAAGTTTGGAACCCCTGTTATGAAGTCTATGTTCATAGACTTGAAAGTATACAAAAGAAATTTTTAAAATACTTACAGTATCGAGCTGGAATTTATCTTCCAGACTACACGGCAAGATGTCGCAAATTTCATTTTCTTCCTCTGCACGAAAGAAGGAATATATCCGATCTTTCTTATCTTTTGGGTATAGTAAATGGCACGGTGGACTCCTCTGAGCTGCTACAACTCATAGGACTGCGCACAAACGCGATCGCGCTTAGAAACCCCAGCTTACTTTATCTACCGTACGTAAGAACTAATTATAGGCAAAACGCTTTTTCTGTAAGAGCATGTAATTCATTTAATGTTTTAGCGAAGGCAAATGCTGACATGGATCTTTTTAACACCTCAGTTCCCAAGTTAAAACGTTTCCTAAATAATAAATTCTTTTTAGGTGATAGTTAATTTACCATTTTGGGTGACAGTTAATTTTTCCTTCTTTTTTTAGACTTTGCTCGCTGTTATCTCCTTATTTTGTAACATCATCGTCTACGTGAAACTGTTTTTGAGAACATTACCTACTATAAAGATGTTTATCTGCGGAAACTTGTAATTGGCCCTCAGTGTATATTCCCTTTTTACTGTATAACAATATGAAATAGCTGTAAGTTTTCCTAAAATATGTAAAATAAAATAAAATAAAAAATAAAATTTTAAGCGCAGGTATGGGACGGTATGGTACTCGGTGTCAAGTTCAGTGAAATCTAAAGTAGGTCAGAATTTCCAATACAATGTACTGTACTGCTTACTTAATGCTAAAAATGTGTATCGTTACTTTTACAATAAAATAATTATAATCCAAACGTTAAAAAATAAACAATATATTAAACAACATTTTTAGTGCAGACCCTAACAATTTTGGGAAATGTGTGCTGACTAATTCAAGTACTAATGCTACTAAAAATGTCTACTAAAACGTTAGTAACTAACCTATATTAAAATTGTAGAGTCCCCGACTCTAAATCCACAAAAAAATATAGCTAAGAATACATATACTATGATAGAAAAATAAAAAAAAATCATCTGTTTAGGAACTACGTTTAAGAAGAAACTTAAACGAAGTTATAATACCTATGTTTTGCGTCGGGATTAAAAATAAAAAATAAACTTTGTACTCTATTCGGATTCACTTTTAATGCCGACCATTTTTTTTTCTTTTAATCAGATGTAGGTACCAAATATAGAACGTATAAAAACTCACTTACAATTACACAGACGACAGATCAATAGATCAATAAGTCGCCCACAGAGGTCAGCGACCTCTTGTTTAGATAATTATAAACAGTGTTGACTGACATGTCTGTCCGTAAGCTCGTGTCGATGTCCGATAACTGGGCGTGCATAAATTTAAATCATGAACAAAAACTGCCTACGCAGTCACTAACCTACCTTAACCGTATGTACCTACGTATATTATTATGTATAGGTAATATTTCGTACGGTTGTCTTGTCACAAATTTAGAAGGATAATTGTTGTTTTTGGAGTTACGTATCCTTAAACCAAATGAAGCAGAGATCATTTGTACTGACTATTATATTTACACTACCCTAAAACTTGTTCGAAATTCAGATTCATCAAATATACAATTTGACGAAATAAGGACTACTAATTACTAATGTAGAATTTGACGAGATAAGGACTTGATAAATGTAGAATTTGACAAAATAAGGTCTTGACAAATGTAGAATTAGACGAAATAAGGACTTGATAAATGTAGAATTTGACAAAATAAGGTCTTGACAAATGTAGAATTTGACGAGATAAGGACTTGATAAATGTAGAATTTGACAAAATAAGGTCTTGACAAATGTAGAATTTGACGAGATAAGGACTTGACAAATGTAGAATTAGACGAAATAAGGACTTGATAAATGTAGAATTTGACGAAATAAGACTTGTCAAGAAATGTAGAATTGGACAATAACAAGGACTAGACCAAAAACGGGTTTGACTGTCGTGGCTACTATCTAACCGAAGCACGATTCAGTGCCGGTAGCAGGAACATTGTCGACAATGTATTCGAAAACGTAACCCACGAAATGTCAAAATTGTCATACTAATTTTTAGTTCCACTTTTCACCTACGCAGCGCTGTTCATTTTTCAATACAAAAATAGTCAAAGGCGATACGAAATCGTTTTCGACAATGTTCCTGCTACCGGCACAGAACACATTGACTATTAATTAGATACGAATGCATAATTATATTCCGGACTGCAACGTTGTCGTAGGTCAGTTCAGTACATGTCTAAAATGACTGACACTGGATTGGTTCCATTCGAATGTCCAAAAGATAGGATAACAAAGCATTGTTAACTGTTAAGCACGATACTAGACATTTTTGTCATCGATGCCCGCCAGAAAACTGTCATAGAGTCAGGTAACTAATGAGATAACAATAGAAAACAGTTAAGCAACTTATTTGCAAGTCGCAGCTCCGTCACAAACGAGCGAGCCCGGGGTTTCGCTGAGAAAGTACCCGTAACGGTCCCGTGAATTTAACTTTTTACGCAATATTCGAAAAGGGCGCAAGTTGCAGGAGGACTGACACTTTCATAGGAAAGGCAGGAAGCGTTTTCCCTGCAAACGTATTCCCCTGTTTCCTCCATAGATTATAACACAGACCGCGCTATCTCATTACAATTTAATCTATCGTTATTCAGTTGCGAGGTAACGAAGCCATCGTACATTTTCAACCTAGTTCTGTAAGCTACATCTAATTGTGTGAAAACAAATCTTACTTAGACATCGCCCTACTACTGGGGCGTTTGGCTTAAGTATATTAAACCATTCGAAGTAAGAGAATTGTATTAAATTTATTCATAGACTGCTCCAAATGTGAGTGTAATCTCAACTACTCAAAGCACTGACATTTCCATACAATACAAAACTTAAACGAAAACGTGCTCCATGTTGTGAATTGTGATCACGATTTATTATAGTTTCTTGGTTTCGGTGCTAAAAGCAATGCAATCCTTATATTATAATTTGTCAAATCCTTAATCTGACCTAAATCAGCGTCTGTTGTATTTATCAGAGTGTAGATACTTTCTAGACAGGACAATAACGCATTTACTTTATTCAACAAATATTTTTTCTAGTGATATGACAATAATATGATATTAATTTTCTTTTATTACTATTACTTAGAACAATTTTAATTATTATATTTGTAATTTTAGCGCACTAATGTGTGTCTTTTAAGTATAAAATAATAAATAAATTGTCTTAAAAAATATGAAACGTAATAAAAGTAAATATAAAATAAATTTAAATCGCTAGTCGCTTGTAGCTTAGACAGTCTGTACATTATGAGAAATAGCTCGCGTCATTAAATTAGATCCATTTAATGTTGACGAGCGGCAGATTATTAAATAGCGTTGCTTAATCTGCAATTATGTGTTTTGTGAGGCCGTAATAGATTATATATTTGATCATGGCATTCTTGTTAGCACTTATTAGCTCGAACTTGAATACGAGTTTAATATTTTATTGTATTATATAGTCTTTTGTCAACTATTTTGTGTTATCTGTTACTTTAGACTAAATACAAGACACTCAGTGATTTAACCTGCGTATTTGCGTATTTTTATTTCGTTAGATAGGACTTTTGGTTTTTCAGGATATAAAGTTCCCAATTTTGTTAAAAATAATCTATTTGTTTTTATTTAAAGTTTAATACCGTACTAAACTAAAGACACAGATCCAAAGTCTATTACTTTTTATTGAGATACGAGTGTTCAAACACGATGCTTACTGCATTGAACTCAAAAGACACAACACAAACTAAGTAACTATTTGACATATTGTAAGCGCCGTGAAGCTTCTTAGTACTTTTTTGTACGAACCAGTACCTATTTAAGCAGGCGCTACCGGTTCTTACATCCATTCATTTATTACCGAGAAGCGAAAAGCTTGTCTTGTTTTTTTCTTGGTTATCGTTTTTGTGGCGCGTATGATAAACACGGAATGTCTCTTGAGTTAGGTTTAGTACAATGTTATGTATAAAATTCTCGTGTCGCGGTGTTTGCAGTTAAACTCCTCCGAAACGGCTTGACCGATTCTCATGAAATTTTGTGTGCATATTGGGTAGGTCTGAGAATCGGACAACATCTATTTTTCATCCCCCTAAATGTTAAGGGTAGTCCACCGCTAAATTTACCACGCGTACGATGTCGCGGGCACAGCTAGTAAATTTATATATTAAAGATGTATCTCTTTTTCTTAGGTTATTTGGCCTTAAAAATGTTAATATACAGTAACTAAGGTTGACAATTCAGGGTTAAGAGTCTGCTTTGAAACAAATAATTACTTGTATAAAGAGATTCTGCGAATGGCGGTCTTTGCTTTATTTTCTTTCGGCTTACCCCGATACGGCGTGAAAATAAGCAACAGTATTTTTGCAACCTCATTTTCGACACTCAACTCAGACTCAAAATCATCTTTATTTGACTAGACTTAACAAGTGCTTTCAAATCGTCAGAATCTACCACAGGATTGTGAAGGTCGTTTTTTGCTGAGAAGAATCCGGTCAGAAACTCAGCAATTACTCTTATCAAATAAATACATAATCTACTATATTAAATAAGTCGGGTTTTACTTCCTGACGCTATAACTCCAGAACGCACGAACCGATTTCCACGGTTTTGCATTCGTTGGAAAGGTCTCGGGCTTCGTGAGGTTTAGAGCAAAGAAAATTCAGGGAAATTTGATATAAATGTCTACCCGTGCGAAGCCGGGGCGGGCCGCTAGTTAACATATAAATTTCTTACATGAGAAGAATGTCTTACAAGACATTATATCACAAGGATATTATGCACATTATCCAAAGCTTAAGTTATCGTAACTTACTATGTACTAGTAATTAATTATTCAAAGAATCCAAATTATTATTTTTCTTACGTAGAATTTGATGGGAAGCCTTCATATTTCCATACTGTTCATAATTATTCGTCCACTACCGCCAAGGTGACACGCTAGGTACACGTGTCATGTGTTAATTCAAACCTTGGAATAGATAAGCCGATAAAGGGCCTCTAGGCATATTTGTATTGTGACGTCATACAATTTTATGTAGTCTCTACACCAAGGTATTTTTCCCTGAAGACTTTATACATCTTTAAGCAAGACTTGATGAAAAGGTTGGTAATGGTAGTGAGTAACGACGACTACGGGGTATGATGTTGAAGGAAAGGGGATATTTAGAGCGCACAATTTATTGCTCACTTAAGCGACTAGTTTTTGAACACTAACAAAATAATATGTAAAAAAAAAAGTCTACTTTGTTTTTATATGCCATCCATGTGGTTTCTTTTATTCTGTGAGTTAGTGTAGCAGAGCTCGTCGAGGATGTACTGTGTTGGAAGTAAGGATACCAGATGCTACTAGCCAGCAGTGAGTTCTCAACAAGATTTATTTTTAACAGGCGTATAGCTCACCTGACCGTAAGCAGTCACCGTACCATTAAACCGTTGGCAATACCAGGTTATCATCACTAACGAGCTACCAACCCAGTTGTTGTTGAGGACTCACTTTACTACTAGCCCAGCGTGTCCTCGTGGAGCACTGGCATCCTTACTTACTGCAGAAACACAACCCTAACTAAATCAAAGTAGTGTTATATCACCGCGGTTTTCTGTCAAATTAAAAACAGGCTCGCTAGTGACACCCCTTTTGCAAGCGTCTATAGACGCGGATACGGGCTCCACGGGGATACTCTGGGCTAGTAGTAAACTGAGTCCTCAACAACAACTGGGTTGGTAACTCGTTAGTGATATCCTGGTATTGCCCGTTTAATGGTACGGTGACCATTTAAAAAGCCTGTCGTGGTTCGGAGTCAAAGATACACAAGACAGGTTGCTATAAACTATTTTTATCTCAGTGACTGATAACAGCCTAGTTCCCTTATCAGGTACATCTTAGTAATGTAAACACAGTAATAATAATAAGGAAAACATTACTGCGTGCTTTGAACATGCGACAGTTATACTCGTAATGTAGGTTGCTATTTATTTGTAACTAGCGGCCCGCCCGGCTTCGCACGGCTAGAGTTTGCCATTTAAGTTAAATACGAGATTAAGATAAATAAGAATTTCGAGAGGTACGGCGATTTGGGATTTCCAGTGGGTTATCCCATTTAAATTGAAGCCGCCCGACTGGGGACTGTACCTCCACCTTACAGAAGACCGCAGTGAAATAACACAACTTGATGTAGTGTTGTGTTTCTGCGGTAATTAAGGTTTCCAGTGCTCCACGAGGATACGCTGGGCTAGTAGTATTGCTGCTAGCACAGTGACTCCTCATCAGCAACATGGTTGGCACCTCGTAAGTGATACCCCTGGTATTGCTAGCGGCTATAGGCTACGGTGACTGCTTACCATCAGGTGGGCCGTATGCTTATGTGCCACCTTAGTGGTATAAAAAAAAAACCTACAAAACACCAATGAATTATACATAAAAACCATTCTATTGAATCACTTTCTATTAAGAATGTGACGTCACGGGCCGGTCCCAACGGAAAACCAGCGCTGGTTGTCCGTCACAAGACTCATGCTGAATTGGGACCGTTTCATAACGACACTATATGCTTCAACACTTCTCTTCCCTTCTTATATGCTTGAGTTGTTACGAATAAACGATTTTTTTCTTTTATTACTTTCTGCTTTCTAAAACAAAACCGCAACAAAATGCGTTGCGTAGTTTAAAGATTTAAGCATACATAGGGACAGCCAGACAGCAGGAAGCGACTTTGTTTTATACTATGTTACGATGGTATTAGTTTATGCACGCGTTTTCCTCCGCGTAGATTTCTGATAACAACCTTTTTTTTTGTCGTCCGCAAAAGTTTATACTTATTACGTAGCGCCTCTAAAATCACACTCATATTTAACGGAATTTCAAGGCAAGGCTTACAAGTAAGAAAGTTATTTTTTTAAATTTTAGTTATAGTTAGTCCCGTAAATTGCAAGGGAAGCCGTCGCGGACTGCTTGTTTTAAATATATTATTAAGACTATTTACATATCTATTGACATTTCTCAGTTCTCTGTTTAGTTCGCTGAAGATAAATGCAAATCTTTTGGTATTCAAATTGTATTGTTTTTATATACCATATAAATGTTGAATCATATGGATCGATGCCGACACCGTTATCATGAATCAAACTAGCGATATCAGATCCTATATTGATATGCAGAAAGTCTTAATTGGGCTTAGCAAATAAGAGTAACACTAGCCAGCGACATCTCTTGCGATTGAATAGTTATCTTAGCACCCAACTATTTAACAAATTTAGACATAATAATTTTATTGATTTGGCGTGACACTGTGCTGCCGCCGGCCTTTACGAGCGAATGTATTTGACGAATTAAGGACTTTATGATAGTAGAATTTGACGAAATAAGGACTTTACGAATGCATTGAGTTATTATAATTTTACGGGGCGAGGATAAAATCGAATAGGACGAATTTTGCGATTAGGACTATATACATATATGTATAAACTTACCTTATTGCGATGTGTGACAAAACGGCCGTTATGAATAATCCTTACGACATCTCCGAATCGTAAATTTTAACTGGCTGCCTAGCACGGTTCACTAGATGCAGCCTTATGAAATGTACAGACAGACAAAGTAGGCGTAGGTCCTAAACGGATACGGAACCCTAAAACATTTGTCAGTTCCAAAGATTATTTCTTTTTCATTGACGTTAATTTCAGAGAAATCGTGTAATTTATAAGCAAGTATCTTTACGAGGATTTAAATACGATGTGTATTTTTTTATACGTATTAGTTATGATGGATGTGTTTTTACTAGAAACGACAAAATAATTTGTTGGAATTTGATGTTTCATAGGTACTATGATTAGATATCAAAGCTTCATATCTAGTAATTTGTTTACCTAGTAACTAGGTACATTTTTAACACCAATATCGTTATATCCGCGTAATCGTTTTTGTTTTCTGTACCTCTGCAAGTGACGTGTCTGCAAAATTGTATGATCGGATGTATTGAAGACGTGAAAGAGTGGCAAACAAAGACATTATTATTTGTATTTATGATATTAGTCAGCTTTTGGAAATATGGTCTCAAAAGGTTTGTAGAGAGAACCTACACGATTTTTTATAAATATTTATTATTTCCTGTTATAGCGGCAACAGAAATACATATTATGAAAATTTCAACTGTCTACCTATTGCGGATCATGAGATACAGCCCCCTGACAGACAGATGGACAGACGAATGGTCGGTCGGACAGCGAAGTCTTAGTAATAGGATTAGTTTGGTTACCCTTCGTGTACGGAACCCTAAAAAGAGCACCCGTTTGTTAGTAAGTTTCTTTAGTTCTTCAATTTGTAATACCTAAATCGTTTATATTTTAATTATAAGTATTATTTATTTCAATTAAAACTAAACCTAAAACTAAAACCTTAAAAAATATAATATAAATATTAAAATATATTATTAAAAGGAGTCCCTTTAGGCAAGGTTCCGAAGATACTGGCAGCGTTCCCCCTCTGGATAGCTCTAATTCTTTGTCCGAGGTAGCAGCCAGCTTATCGGTCTCCTGTGATGTCGACTAACCTTTTTGTAATTTCCTTAATTTGTAATTTTGTACTGGACATGATAATGACATCATTAGCTCATCACCTTTAACCGCGACCTTATATGTCATGTGGTCATCATGTCACTATGACACATGATGTCACTAGTCGATCAACTGTATTCAACTACATCATGTATTGTTACAAGAAAAAAAAGAGCACTGAGTTTCTTGCCGGTTCTTCTCAGGTGGCTATTTTTTTCCGATCCGGTGGTAATTTAGACCTTCATTAATGCCTTATTAGGGCCAAAACTGAATAAATCATTTTTGATTTTGTAATGAAATAAGGTACGACGCTAGAATTTTTTTCGCTACGCTTAGTACGAGTGATCTTTGAGGTGCTTGCTACGTTACTACCTACAAGTATGAGAATACATTATTTAGTCTGTGATTTAACAGATAAAATGGAAGAGGATTATTCGATGTCTTTCTATGTTTTTTATATCGATAAGAAAAATATAAGCGGTGTTAAAGCATTCGGTGTGGTCCAATTTAACATAAAATAACATTTCGTTCAATCTGCAGACGTAATTGAAGATTTTACTGTATATGTCATCGCCAAGTTCCTTTCGTGGAAGTAGAGTATAGAGCGCCATTTCACTCTTGACTTGCACACCTATTTTGCTTCCTGTGAATAATAATAAACTAAACAATAAAGAAAGCATTCTCGAGGTGCGACCTTTATGCCCACTCACACTCACACTTTGCTATGCACTTTATTATGCAAAGTGGAATATATCACATAAAAATAAAATAAACAAATAATAAATAACAATAAAAATTAAAAAATAATAAACAAGGCAGGAAAGAACTGGATGCTCACAACCAAGACAAGGAAATGTGGAAAAGGATGTAGGAAGATTTCACCCTAGGGGGGACACTTAAACAAACAATTTTGAATAATATATTTAAAGGTTAAATGTAATTGTTAAGTGGAAGAATGAAGCTATAATAATAATATTATAGTATAATAATAAATAATAAAGAAAGCAATATCATCTTGCCAGGACCTTTACACCCACTCGTCTAACAAATACGATCATTATGCAAAGTGGAAGAATGTAGTCTGTCTGACTATTGGCGTGGCTGTTATTTTTTATGCTCTTCTAGCGTCGACTATATATATATATATATATATCTAATATATAAAATTCTCGTCTCACAGTTTTCTATGCCATACTCCTCCGAAACGGCTAGACCGATTTTGATGAAATTTTTTGTGCTTATCGGGTATATATGAGAATCGGCCAACATCTATATTTCATCCCCAAAAATGCAAAAAAATTGTCCACACGAGCGAAGCCGGGGCGGGCAGCTAGTATATATATATATATGTATGTTTTAGCTGTGCCCGCGACTTCGTACGCGTGAAATCGAATTTGGCATAGCCTTATAGTATCAGCTATCTGCCAGTGAAAGTCCCGTTCAAATTAGTCCAGCCGTTCAGATTTTGTTCCCAATTACATGGGTTTATTTGTTGCGCGAACCATTATTATTTTTCCAAAATAAATTCAGCCTAAATTACGAATTATGGCATCATTTATCTGCTACTGATAGTCCAGTGCCGGTAGCAGGAACATTGTCGACAACGTATTCGAAAACGTAACTCGCGAAATGTCAAAATTGTCATACTAATTTTTAGTTCCACTTTTCACCCCCCAGCGCTGTTCATTTTACAATACAAAAATAGTCGAAGGCGATACGAAAACGTTGTCGACAATGTTCCTGCTACCGGCACAGGTCAAAAAGAACAATTCGTTCGTATTTGTCCACAATATCAGAGTTTTTATATGCTGCGCGGTACGGCAAAACAATGTTTGCGGGGTCAGTCAATATATTGAGGACAATAATCTTCATACTCTTTAATGTAGTTTTAATTAATCATTAATTACATTTTTTATTATTATTATTAACGGTTAATGGTATGATTTTCTTCTTGTGTCGTGTGTGAGTGGAAAATAAAACATTATTTCTTTCTTTCTTCCTATATTATAAGACTAAGTAGAATTGGTAGCTTTAGTCCGCTATGTCTGGTACGATTATGATCAACGTTCATATATATATAAGTGTTCGTTTCACACATAAATCGTTGGCAAGTGTCAAGTTCAGTAAACCGGGAAGCGGTGCAAGGCGCAAGGTTTATTTCGATCCCACACTTTGTGGTTTTATTTTATTATACGGCATAGCTCCAACCAGTGCGGTCGCTTTTGAGAGGGCTCGCACTTTGATGCGTTTGAAGTCTAGTCCCTGGGCAAATATTACTCGGAAACCAGATGTTTTTGTTCCTTGAAACTAGTTTGGACCGGTTTACCCTACATTTTGAAACGCATTTGTAATCATTATAAAACTGTAAGTTATTGAAATCTAAAAACATTATACTCCGGTAGATGCTACGTATTCGAAAACGTAACTCGCGAAATGTCAAAATTGACACAAAAATTGTTAGTTCCACTTTTCACCGCCGCAGCGCTGTTCATTTTTCAATACAAAAATAGTCGAAGGCGATACGAAAACGTTGTCGCTATTTATTCCTGCTCGCGCTACAGATAGCAAGAACATAATTCGACTACCTATTCGAAAACGTAACTCTCAAAGTATCAAAATTTTCATACGGTTTTTTAGTTCCGCTCTTCTCCGGCGCAGCGCTGTTCATTTTCCCATGCACAATACGTATACGAAGTCGAAAGTTGTTCTTGTTACGGCTGCTGTTCTAATATTTTGAAACGTTTTTTTTATTGTATTTAGGTACTTGTTACTTACTGCAGTAATTATTACATTATCCTTATCGTCTCAAACAGGAACTGAACCTGATAATAAACAAGGTCAGGGCGAGGATAATATAAAATAATATTATGTAAGTAGGTAATTTATAAATTATACTGTATACTTATCGCATCGGAACATCGCTCCTGACACAATAGTTCATATTTTTTAGTTTTTAATACACTAGGTACTAATGGTCATATTTCTTAGTTTTATGTATGAATGTGGATGGGTCGAGGTAGACCTAAGGAAATTCGGATGGACTATTAAAGATGACATAACCAGAAAGGAAGTGAATACAGAGATGACGGCTGATAGTGAAGGATAGAAGAGAAATACATATTGCGCCGACCACAAATAATTGAGATAAAGGCAGGAGAATTTTGATGACATGGTCATATATCCATATGAAAAGTAACCAAAGATATGATCGAATAACGTAGATGGTAGTAACTAAACGATGAAAGGATAAAAAGTACCTATGTACTACTTAGTAGTATAAGAATAAGTTAAGTAGTAAGCTTTGATTGTGAAGTAAAGAACGGGCGCGGCGGCAGGCATGTATGAAGAGACGAATGTTAAAGAAGCGTAAGAGTTGTGCAAGTCAACAGTGATAACACTATACGCTGCCTACCCGACGGCTGTATGATGTTTACGTATTAGTACAACTATGAGCGTAACTCATAGTTGTATCATAAACACGAATCAAGTCATATTACTTCATAGCGCTATAAATCACAATCAGTCCTTGACGCAATCGTCGCGAGCAGCCAAATTGTCAATTTCCCATGGAGATGTTGAAATAGTTCCGCAGGTTAAAGTGGGGACATCCTTCCCGAAGTATGCTTATTATTTCATTTGACGTCTTTATTAGGAGTTTAGGGACTCTGCAGTAAACACAGCAACAGGTCGGCGTCAGGTGTTGTACTTTTTTAGGGTTCCGTACTCAAAGAGTAACCAACGGAACCCTATTACTAAGACTTCGCTGTCCTTCCGTCTGTCTGTCAGCGGGCTGTACAGGTCGCGGCACGAAACTCTAGCGCTGAGCGAAACGTGGAGGGGATAGCTGCGCATGGGTACCATCGCGCACGCAATACAAATTAGTAATTTAATTGCTTAGTTAAAAACAGCAAAATAATGTTTTAATGTAAAGTCAAATAGTAAGTCTAGCGGTGAACAAAATGTGGAACTTAACTGCGTATGGGTACTGTCACGCACGCAAATATTACTTCATGTTACCTACAATATAATTTTTAACAAGTTTATGGGGAGTAGAAAAATAAATACACTATCGGATTTGTAAATTTTTATATTAAATACCAAATAATAAAAAAAATTATATTAAGTCCGAATTACATAAGAACCTACTGAAGTTTCTTCTCAGGATAGAAGAAACCTGCGAGTTCGGCAGGGTGTGGACATCAGACACCGCATTCTCCTTTCCGATATCTAGTCCGAATCAGACAATGGTCTTACACCTTCAATAGTATCCCAACAGGGCCTTTTGCTTACTGAGGGCCCCGGCTCAGGGCTGCTTCGGTCGTCGGCACTAACAGCGTCATCGTCATCAGACTCACCAAGGCTATCCTCTGAACTGTCACCATCAACGCGAATGATGAATTCTTCTGTAACCAAATCCACGACATGGTCACTCTTGACATATTGCTCTTCTATGTCCTTTACCTTTTGGCATAACTTTCCCCAATCCCAAGCACCCATCAGCAAAACTTTTTCTTGAATTAGTTCTATACATTTAGCAACACTCCACTTCACATTTTTACTGCCTACATATTGCTTTATGTCAGACCATGCCATTTCGATTGGATTTAGATCTGGGTGGTATGGTGGCAGTCTTAGCACTTGATGTCCTTGCTCTGCTAGTATCCTGTCAATTGAAAATGTTTTAAATCTATCTTTGTTAGCCCGTATTAAATTGTATAGTTGAGGTTTTAGTAGAGTTTCCTCATATTGTATGCCCTTTTCAGTAAGCCAACCCTGCATGTCAGCTTTTTTGGAATTAGAAGTGGGTGCAAGGTCCCATTGTTTATTATGGTATGATGCGTTGTCGACTACCACGACAGAATTAGGCGGTAAGTTCGGCAATAACTGTGTCCTCAGCCATTTTTCGTAGTTGTCGTAGTTCATATTGTCGTGGTAGTCGCCTGATTTCGCACCAGCTTTAAAAGTTAACAGTGCGTTCGGTATGAACCCAGCCTCTGATCCTGCGTGGACAATGACCACCCGCTGTCCTTTGGAGATAGGTTTTTTGAGACCTTTTGTAGTACCATCGGTCCAGGCTTTTGGAGCAGAGTGCGATGAATCTACGTAAGATTCATCTGTATATACGATGGGCCTTCCCTCTTGGCGATATTGTTTTATTTTGCGTAAGTATTCGATACGTAGTAAACGTATATTTGAACTTTCAATCAGTACTTTTCGATTGTTTTCAGTATTTTTCCACCGAAACCCTAAACTCTTAATTATTCGTCGAAGACTTCGTTCTGAGCCTTTGAAATTTATATCTTCCTCTAGCTTCTTTCTCAACTTTCCGACGGTGGGAAGTTCATTATTTGTCCTATGAAAGTTATGTATGTACCTCTTTATTAATCCTTGATCAAAGTTATCAATATCTGTGACCGGTTTTGATCTGGAGCGTTTTTTGCCTGGTGTTCTAAATACTGATAATAAGTCGGAATTATTGGCTTCAGTGGAGATTTTCCTTACCGTTGCTATGGACGTCTTTGTAGATTCAGCTGTCCTTTTCTGAATTTTCTGTAAGTCACTAATTATACTATTTAATTTTATATTTCCCGCCTGAATAATTTCTGCAGTTTGTTTTATTTCACTTATATCTACAGTGCTGCGGTCAGAATCGAGTAAAATACTCGCAGCTTCGCCAATTTCACTTTGAATTTGTTTCAGGGAATTAATGAAATCATTCGATTCCCTTTTCAGAAAACAATGCACGTCAAACACCATTTTCCGTGCCTGTCTTTTCAAAACAGTATTCCTTCTCGGCCTCGGCATTTTCACTGTTTAAAAACTGTTCAAACTTAATCAAACAGTGAATAAACTAACAAACACAACAAACAAATCAACAAAACAAACTTAACAAAAAACAACAACAAAAATTAACGATGACAACAAAACAATTCAGAACGCGACTGTACACTGGAAGTGCGCGGAGCGTCGTATCGGCACGGGGGACGGAGTACGACTGGAGAGCCAATCGGCGCAACGCACGCTCGCCCTTCACCCCTGTACCCCGCCAAGACACCTTATTTTTTACTTCTGCGCAATAACGGTCAGCGCTAGAGTTTCGTGCCGCGACCTATATCTTATGATCAGTGCCGGTAGCATGAACTTTATCGACAACGTTTTCGTATCGCCTTCGACTATTTTTGTATTGAAAAATGAACAGCGCTGCGGCGGTGAAAAGTGGAACTAAAAATTTGTATGAAAATTTTGACATTTCGCGAGTTACGTTTTCGAATACGTTGTCGACAATGTTCCTGCTACCGGCACTGATATTCTGCCGTCAAGCAGTTGGAAGCAGTAGGTATTGTAGGTACGCATTATTATACCGTTCCAGTTTGAATGGCACTGTAAGTAGCGCCAATACTGTCAAAGAAGACTTAAAATGTTCATACGAATTTTTAGTTCCACTTTTCGCCGCCGCAGCGCTGTTCATTTTCCCACGCAACAATAGTCGAAGGAGATATAAATACGGAGTCGCAAGTTATTCTTGCGCGCGAATAGAAACAAACAAAACATAACATAACATTTATGTATGTATGTATTCATTCACACGAGTATGTGTCAATTAGCGAGCACACGCGACTCTGTCCATATTGCGTAACGGTTGCCGTTTACGTGATTTAATGTGAAGTTTGAACATTGAAGTTTTTTTTTCTATTCGACCTTAAATTAACAAATTGTTGATCTAAGCCTGCTGCAGCTAAGATCTTTCATCCCCGGTGATTTCGTGACAAGGGACAGAAGTGTGTTTTTATACCACTAAGATGGCACACAAGAATACGGCCCACCTGATGGTAAGCAGTCACCGTAGCCTATAGCCGCTAGCAATACCAGGGGTATCACTAACGGGTTGCCAACCATGTTGTTGATGAGGACTCACTGTGCTAGCAGCATTACTACTAGCCCAGCGCATCCTCGTGGAGCACTGGCAACCTTAGTTACCGCAGAAACACAATTCTACATCAAGTAGTGTTATTTCCCTGCAGTCTTCTGTAAGGTGGAGGTACAGTCCCCAGTCGCCCGACTCCAATTTAAATGGGATAACCGGGAATCCCAAATCGCCCTACCTCTCTTTTTAAAGGTGGAGAAGCGCGTTGGTGGAGTTGGCCGTCAGATGTTACACATCGTATGCTACTACTGCAAGGCTCGCTCTTGCTGTCACAATGTTTTGTAATGTATATCAAACTTAATATCATCAAAACATACCTGTCAATGTTGACACTGTATGTCTGATATTTTGTATGCCAAAAGAGGCAAAACATTATAAACAAATCTAAGGAACTTTATAATTATATTGCAATTACGCACTTTTATCCAATTACAATTGAAATAGAATTTGCTTACTGTGTAGTATTCCTGTTCGTTATTCTGTGGCATCGCGAAAAGAAAAAGTGCTACCTACTTACTGGGCTTAATTTTCTTTCAGTTTTTTTTCAAACGTATCAAACACAAAAACAGGTAAACAATGTAAACAGCAGTGCTCAGCGGCCGTGAACATTGATCCAAATATGCGCAATTACATAACCGGCGGTTTTCAAACGGTGCGGCCACGAAACTAGCGGTTTGTACTACATAATATTTTATACCCACAAAAAATATTGCTTATTTATGTTTCTCTCTTAAACGAAAATGTTTTTTTTGAGGTTTACATGAGTCCTCGTCAACAACAGAGTTGGCACCGCGTTAGTCTGGTATTGCTAGCGGCTATAGGCTACGGTGACTGCTTACCATCAGGTGGGCCGTATGCTTGTGTGCCACCTTAGTGAAACAAAAACAGGTCAAGTACCTCACGGTGTAGGCAGTAAGTACAGAGATTAATTTCGCTCTTGACTTGTGATGTACAAGTTACATAAATATTGCTTTAGTTACATAAATTCATTAGTATTTTCATATACGAATAGACTGACACCTTATTCATCAAAATCGGATGAATAGCTTAGGCGCTACAGTGGAACATACTTCAATACAAACATACATACATACATAGACTGAAATTACCCTTTGGCTTCGCTGTACTCGGGTAGCAAAAAATGCATTATAAATTGTTATGAAAATAATAGTTTTTTACTTTTGTTTTATAATAATCGACAACGACACCGTAAAGCAAACTGGAAGCACAACACTTCAGGATTTTGAAAGTAAAAGTGAGGAAGCAATAAGCATGACGAAAATAATTAAATTACTCAAAAAACTTTAGTTAATTATATCAAGAACATAAACATTAACGCTAGTCTTTCACCGGTGAGCACTTGAATGTAACTTTTATGACGTCACAATACTAAAAGCATTAAGTGAGTGGTTTTATTTATAGCCCATTTGTTACTACTGCTAGTTATTTGCTATATAGTGCTATAGTAATATACAATATAATATATCCTTGCTCTCACGAAAGGGTGGGTAGGGTGTTCAAAATTCACTTCTTCCACCGCTCGACTATTCTAGGTTCCTAACATTCAAAGCCATTAACAAATAGTGAACAGACATTAGCTGGTTTATAAAAAAAAAACGTGGTGTAGTAATTTAATGTAAATGTAAATACATTGCGATGAAATTTTACAAGATCACATATCTAAGATTTACAGTGTGTAACCCTAAAACCTTAACTCTAAAAACCCTAGTGTGCTTAGGCTAAAAGACAACCATAGAAAAACGGAGATAGCTCTTCTCATAATGAAATATCGATGGTATCGTATTTTTTAATTATCAAGGGTCACAAAATATTATATCCGATAGTCTGGCAGACTAAATCTGTGATGCGGTTTCATTACATTAGCGTGGTAGCAAGCAGCTACAGTAAGATGACAAAGAGTAATGTTATTCTGTAAGCCGTGTGGAGCCGGTGGAGGTACTCCCGAAATCGTACATTTATTTTAAACGGGTGATAGCGTTAGCACCCGATGTCTCATTCCTTAAAGAGCTCTGGAAACCTTATCATCGCAGAAACGTAACACTACATCAGCATCAGAGAATTGTTATTTGACTGCGTTCTTCTGGAGTAATTGATTCTACTCTGAGGCAGCAGTGCCTTCAACTTCTTTCTATTCTAGTTTGGTCGGGCCTTTGGTTGGGCGTGCGATTTCAAAACGATCCCGTGCTGAGCATTTTTTTTTAACAATATCCCATATAAATACAGTCTAATACGCAAAAAAATATATATTCGTGTTTTTTTATCTGCCGTCAGTTTAATGGCCCCACAAATAACGTGCGTGGCTTCTCAAATTTCGTCGTCTTGTTTTGACTGAGGCGTGTATTTCACACGGTTCCGTATGCAGGTGGAATATTAAATGGCTTGTTTTGTTTGTAGGTCACGGTTTTTGTGGACAATGATAGTGTAGTGTAAGGTGATCTAAATAATGGTGAGCTGTTGAGGAACGTTGGCTAATTGCGTACAGTTCATACTTTCGTTTTAACAATTGGTTAAATATGAAGAATAATCATAGAAATAAAACGTCTATATGGACGACAATTGACTCGAAACATTGTTCAACACCCTGTACATGAGAAAGGGATAGCAACACTTTTGGACCTTTCAAATTAGATTAGTTTAGTTTAATGATTCGTACAACAGAATTGGCACCAATATTGTAGTAAAATATTTATTATGTAGTAGTGACTTTTTAAAGAAGATAAAAATATTCTACGTATATTCAAAATGAATCCCTATTTCCCTTGGCCACGGCATCACGCGTGAACGGCTGGACCGATATCGCTAATTCTTTTTTATTTTTGTTGTTATTGTCAGGAGAAGGTTTTTAAGAAAAGAAAACATTTAAAAAAAACGGAACCTTTTTAATTTCGCGATAAACTAAAGGTCTTTTTGCGTAATATTTGACATGATTAATAGCTAAGACAGGACATGGCCTGTCGGGTCAGCTAGTTATATTATAAGTTAAAATAATTGATTCAGTATCTAATGTGCCAGAACGCGCACAGGGATGTGGGACTCCGATGCTGCGGCACTGGATACACCTGCATGTGGCTACCTACCGGTGACAGTGTTCGCCCCGCTTGTTTTTTAGTTAGTTTATAAGTATTTTAGTTATTTTCCGATTTATTTGTTTTAATATGGGTGTAATTTGCCTGAAATAAACGATTATTATTATTTAAATCTTCATTTTCGTTTAATAATTATTACTTAACAAAACGTAATAATTAAATAACCGACATTTTAAGGTAGGTACTAGTTTGGTACGCCATAATGGCGCTGAATTAAAATGTTCGGACATAAAAATAATAATAATTATGTCAACAATTTTAACAGCTGTTTTGGAGCGAAACATTCTGGTAAAATTTGTCAGTTATTATGTTTTTCATCTAGGTACCAAATATGTATTGTAGTTTTGCTGTTATTTTTCATTCTATATCAATTTGACTCATACTTACTAGTCTAGTGTAGATTGTTATTATAATTTTTCCCTTTTTCTGATCTAGGAATTTCCTTACACGAGTTACACGTCTACTAGCGCTGTCTTGCGAAATTCCCATCAAACACAGTGAGAGCAGTGCGTGAGCGTACACTCCGCACTCGATGTGCACGTAGTATGCCTCTTATTCCCTAGATGGCGCTGTTTGCAAATTCGTCCAATTTTATTTTATTTTACATTATATTTTATTGTTTATCTTCAGGTAATTCATCAATTTCTCCAAAGGAGGGATGCTTTATTATGTATGTAAGAAACACGAAAATTTGATAAAGATGCTTAATATAGTCTCATAAATTATCTTATCGATTTTATTGATAAGTTTGCACGTTATCAGCAAAATTTGTTTAAATAAATATTTGCTTTCGCGCGAAATGTCACGTACGCATAATGAAAACTATGTATGTATCTATCACAGTGTATATTATAAATGCGAAAGTTTGTGTGTGTGTGTTTATCTATATACCCTCTTCACGCCAGCGGCTGAATGGATGTGTATGAAATTAAAATTTGAAATAGAGGTGGCGTTTTTTTCTGGGTGGTTCCCGAGGGCTAGTAGAATAATCCGGGCACAGCCGCGAGTAAAAGCTAGTAATACATACATACTTTACGTACCTTCAAATAATTTTATCGCTGAACTTAATTGCTCGTGGTATATACTTATAATATTATAATTAATATTATATAGAGAAAAGATTTGTATTGTGTTTGTTACGAATAACTCAAAAACTACTGGACCGATTTAATCACCAGAGTGCTATATTATCACCTGAGTAACATAGGATATATATTATATTGTTACTCAACGGATTTGCTTGAAATTTGGAACACAGATAATTTATAACCTGGATTAGCACATAGGGTAGGACTTTTTATCCTGGGGAAATGTTTTTTATTCAGGGAAAATTTTAGGTTCCTCTGAGATTCTAAGCTCAACGCGGGCGCAGAAGCTAGTATAGAAATAAAATTACTCAGGCTTTATCATCTTCATAATTTTAAATATTTATTATCTTATAATCAAAACAAAAAAATAAAAAATAAAAGTCTTCTCAAAATAAACTCATCAAAATATTCCTAGAAATTCAATAAAATATTCTTCGACTGCACAGATCAGACTACCTTATTTTTTCTCTTTTTTATCGGCCTCCGCCTTCTCTTTGTATGCCTCAGCTAGGAATGAGTTCACTACCTCACTGGTCAACATTTGTACCGGCACATCCCTTTTAATGACCGCTACCTGAAATTAAACTACGTCTTTATTTTATACCACTAAGGTGGCACACAAGCATACGGCCCACCTGATGGTAAACAGTCACCGTAGCCTATAGCCGCTAGCAATACCAGGGTTATCACTAACGGGGTGTCACCCATGTTGTTGATGAGGCTCACTGTGCTAGCAGCATTACTACTAGCGCAGCGTATCCTCGTGGAGCACTGTTTCTGAGATAGGCGCGCACAAACGCAAGGACCGACAAATCATTGTTGTGGGTTCTATTGCGTTGATAAAGGCTTCCAATAATAGTTCTTCTCATATATCTTCCATTTACAGACAGACAGCGACCAGTTACATTTTTAACCGACTTTAAAAAAGGAAAAGTTTCTATGTGCTTCTGTATTTTTTTCCTAATGTATGTTCTCCGATATTATTTATTAAAAATCACCAACAGTATACATATTAAGAAGTACTAAGGAAACATTCTTAATCAAAAACAAGTTCAGCAACATTCGACATTAAAAGTGGTAAGGCAATTATATTATCGCCAGCTATGGACTGATTTAGATTTTCTTTAGTTTGAAAGTGCATGCTCCTGATTAATGTATATGTTCACGAGGACTCACATCAATGTACCTCTTGCCTGATGTCACCACTTCCATCAATGCTCTGACGGCCAGCTTGATGGCTCCTCTATCAGAGGACACCGCCTCCGGAGAGTAGTGGTGCTCCAGGTATTCCCTAACTGTCTTGACACACCGACCTGTCGAACTGGCCTGAAAAAGAAAAAACCTTGATTGAAATGCGATTAAAACCTTTACCCAGTATACGGGCCCCTTAGGTTTCCTTGCTTGTACTGGAAACAACTGAACGGCTGCTACATACGGCAGTAGTGATAAAGATAAAAATTGATTTATTTCGTCAAACTCGAAACGTCAAAAAGTATAAATAATAAAATTACAATATCTTTATGCATGATGTTGAAATTGTTTTTTCTCAAAATCTTATTGTAAAAACAGTATTCATATGATAATCTCGTTAAATCTCACCTTCCACTCATAATAAATCCCAGAAGGCTCTGTCTGGAACAAATGGGGGGCGCCATCGAAATCGAACCCACCAATGAGACACGAGATCCCGAATGGTCTTCTCCCATTGCTCTGAGTGTATTGCTGTTTTAATCCAGCTATGTACCGAGTGATGTATTCTAAAGAGACTGCGTCTTCCACTGTGAGGCGATACGACTGGCATTCTATTTGTGCTCTGGAACCAAATAAAGAGAACTACTTTAAGTTACGCGTGGTTGGTTCCAGATAAGATACCCTATGTCCTTCCCCAGGTTGATTATTTAATGTTTTGTGGCTTCTTTTAATAATACACAGAGACTTAATGTAATATATAATATTTATTAAGATGATGTTCTTACATTTTAGTTTTACGCTTTCGAGCGGTTCCGACATTCGGACCTTTTCTCACGTTTCTATCTGTCTAATCTTGACAGATGTCAGATGTCACATTACTACAGATTATCTATCTCATTGCCAAATATCATTACGATCCGTTCAGCCGTTTAGTCGTGAAAAGGTAGAAAACAAACGGCGTTACTTTCGCATTTATAGTATTAGTATCGATAGCGACACCCGCTCCGGCTTCGCACGGGTAGAGCTGTGCCGGTAGCAGGAACATTGTCGACAACGTTTTCGTATCGACTTCGACTATTTTTGTATTGGTAAATGAACAGCGCTGCGTCGGTGAAAAGTGGAACTAAAAATTTGTATGACAATTGTGACATTTCGCGAGTTACGTTTTCGAATACGTTGTCGACAATGTTCCTGCTACCGGTACTGATGTCAATATTGGCTGATTTTATTTATTCGTTAAACGTTAACTGATAAATAAAAATATCGGTATGTTTGACGGTAAATATTAATTAATATTTTTATTTGGGATTTGATAATGAATTTGATGTATTTACATTAGTTCGTTGAAGTTTATATAAATATTGATATGATATTTTTATTCGAAATCGTTAATTTTATTTATTGAATATGATTTGTATTTACAATAATGCGTTAATTTTAACGGTAATGTAATATATTCGACATCTCTACGCACGGGTGCATCTCGGGTCGGATTTTCTCTACTATAAATATAATCTATCTATATATATAACAATCAAATGCTGTTCGTTAGTCTCGCTAAAACTCGAAAACGGCTGAACCGATTTGGCTAATTTTAGTCTTGAAATATTCGTGGAAGTCCAGGGAAGGTTTAAACGGTTGAGAAAATATGGAAAAATTGCGAGTAAAACACTAAAAACGACAAATTTATTTTCCCATACAAACTGTTCTTACCTGTCAAACATTTGATGAATGGTGATAAGAAGTTCACCGGGTCATCTATATTTCATAAATGTCTACCCGTGCGAAGCCGGGGCGGGCCACTAGTATATAATATACATGCTTTATATGAAACCTAAATGATTATACATAAAAACCATCCTAAGGATCATTCAGATCACTCAGGCTGTTAGTAAAAACTGCATTAAAATCCGTTGCGAAGTTTAAAAGATCTAAGCGTACATACGACGAGAAGCGAATTTGCTTTATACAATGTTAAGAAGATAATTGTGTCGGTTCTGTTGTACAAAATCACTAAACATAACTACTTTGACACGACTTAAAGTATTGCCATTCTTATTTTACCCTGCACATGAGAAAGGGATAGCATGACTTTTTGAAATCGGTCCAGTAGTTTCGGAGCCTATTCATTACAAACGTACAATAATGCAAATCTTTCCTCTTTATAATATTAGTATCGAAGACTGAAGGATATTCACTTGCAATGAAGAACAATAACACATAAATAAGTATATAATATTATGTAAAAGAAAGGCTACGCCAATAAAACCAAAATTTAACCTAGAAATCAGCACTCTCGCATCAGCTCTGAGTCCAGCAAACGCCAGTACAACATGGTCATCGAGCACTACAATCTTTTTCTCTGTTCGATCGTCCTGCAGTTTCTCCACTGACCGCTTCTCCGCAGCCAGAACTGCGGCAAGAAACCAAGGAGTCGATAAATATGTTTGAGACTAAAACGTAACTTCATTTCGCCTAGAATTCTGTCACGTTTGTACAGTCTAGCAAAACTGAGTAGAAAATAATAGGGGCGCCACTGTGCCGTTCGTATGGCAACCCGCCGCAGCTCGTATAGAGCATCACCCTTTAAGAGAGGTAGGGCGATTTGGGATTTCCCGTAGGTTTTCCCATTTAAATTGGAGCCGCCCGACTGGGGACTGTACCTTACAGAAGACCGCATTGAAATAACACTACTTGATATAGTGTTGTGTTTCTGCGTTAAGTAAGATTACCAGTGCTCCACGAGGATACACTGGGCTAGTAGTAATGCTGCTTGGACAGAGACATCCTCATCAACAACATGTTTGGCAACCCGTAATTGATACCCCTGGTATTGCTAGCGGCTATAGGATACGGTGACTGATTACCATCAGGTGGGCCGTATGCTTGTGTACCACCTTAGTGGTATAAAAAAAATTAAGTATGCGAATATGAACAGCGCTGCGCCGGCGAAAACTGAGAGTTTATTTTAGTCGAAAGATGTTCTTGCTAACAGTTCTTCTAATACGCAGTCGGTAGTTCTTGATAAGGCTGCAGTACAGGTTATCTAATGCCGACCCAAACGATGTTTGGGATGAGGTTAAAGCAATGATCTATTAATTACCTATGATATTATCGCCTTTAATCCCGACCACTGCAGACCCCCTCCTGACAGCTTCCTGCGCATACTGCACCTGCAGCAGCTGCCCATCCGGAGAGAATACGGTTACCGCACGGTCGTAGCTAGCTGACATTGTTGTCGTCTAGCGTAGCGGTTGTATTCTCTTGGTCTTGTAGATAGCCAAAGGTTGATTGAATCGACAAATACTTTGAGACCGCAAGTATGTATGACAAGAGATCTGGAGGTATATGCTCTCTGCCTACCGTAAAAGGTACACGTATGATACAGTCAGGTTAAGTAATGTAAAAGTATGAAAACAACTGTAATCCAAATTAAAGGCTTTTACGTGTAAACGTAAAAAACTATAAAACAATACGTGCAAAAAAATTAAGATTGTATATGACAATTGTCTGAAAATGACTGATTCAGTCATAGATTCTTCTTTTTCTTTTTCCTAAATATGGCAATCAATCGTCTTCAATAACTATTTTTGCTAGTGTCAAGTGTTAGACAATTTTCAGGTTTCGAAATGTTTCGTGTTTGTTGCATTAAAATGCCTAGTCGTATTCTAATGCTTATTGGAATTTCTGGAGACAATCCACGACAGTAGCAGATCATAACATGCCTTCAGGTCCGAGGTAACCTATTGACCAAAATGATAAATCACATCCCAAAAGTCATATCATAGCATGATTGTATGTTCCTATAAGTAAAATCAGTCACTAAATGAAACTTTACTGCACATGACGACACCGAAAATACACATTAAAGATCACTATAACACAATTCAGGATACACTAGAAAAACAAAACCGCTCCGCTTGATTCCAGCCAAAAATTCCTAAACTAGGACCATAGATTATCTTTCTTCTTATTAAAATTATGGCAATTCAGTTCATTTCAGGTCTAGCGTAGCGGTTGTATTCTCTTGAATTTCAGGGATAATTTTTGCTGGTATAGCTTTAGCAGCTTTTATTTTCCACGGTAGGTATAAGAAATACTCAGATGATATTAGGATCACGGAATTCCCTTTACACTGAGATTGCCGTTTGCTACGAATACACCGACCTTCAGATAAAGAGGTTAAATACAAGATATTCCCATCTGATAAAATTTACCCTGTCATCCCTACTTGCGCTATGACTTTAGGATAGGTCAAAGGCGGGGAAGACCAACATACAGTTAGATAAAATAAATGATTTCCATTTTTTTTTTATACCACTAAGGTGGCACTGGGCACACATGCATACGGCCCACCTGAAGGTAAGCAGTCACCGTAGCCTATAGCTAGCAATACCAGGGGTTTCTCTAACGGGTTGCGAACCATGTTGTTGATCATGACTTACTGTGCTAGCGGATTACTACTAGCCCAGCGTATCCTCGTGGAGCACTGGCAACCTTACTCACCGCAGAAACGCAGCACTACATCAAGTAGTGTTATTTCACTGCGATCTTATGTAAGGTACTTCTCTTCTTCTCTTATTAAATTGTTTGACATGATGTCCACCAGTGTATATTCTACAACCGCATCGCTCGCCATCGACGGAGAATATCCTCACACATTGGAACCGAAAACGTCCACACTATTCGGTTCCTATGTAGCTTCCTAGCTCACCAGATCAAATGGTGAAATGAACATGGGGTTCATGAAAAATAAAAAAGGGTATGACAGATTCTTGCAAAGTCGGCAACGTGTCAGTGACACCCGGTGTTGCAAGCGAACATGGCTTCGGTAGCCGCTTACCATCAGGTGGACCTGGTTGTTTGTCACCTTTGAGTCTTTGATATAGTGTTAAGAGTTCAATTTTCTCTTCAATAAGCCGTTTAATATTTTTGAACTCAATATAAGCGTGTACTATTTTTTTTAATTTTTTATTTCTTAAATATCGTGATTCTTTAGTCTAAAAATAACAATAGTGACATACATATGCGTACAGTGCGTAATCTATGTAAACATGACATAACTATTTACTCCTACGATCAACCTCTATACCTTTTGGTAAGCAACTTCCGCACAATAATCTAATTAGCATGCTTAAGAGTTTTATGTGGAATTTAATTACCTCACTAACCGACTTCAAAATCTATGTACCATACATAAGTATCTAATGCGGGCCTAAATTCTTTTTTTTAGTTGTGTGTGTGAGATCAAATCTTGCAAGTTAAACCTGAACTACTTCCCAGTGTCTTGAGCTGAAATTTGGCATACACGTTTGGATGGCGCCATTTTTAATCCAATATGGCAGACGTCATAAAATTGAGATTCTCGGGTTTTACATCTACGTAGAGTATCTACTCTGAGATATGGTTATCAAATGCTTGGCTTGATGTCCGAACAAAAGGTTATATTAAAAACAAGCGGTTTAACTCATTAGTACTTATTAGCAGACTTAGCCATGTTTACTATCTATAATTATAAAGTAATCTATGATAATCGTTAACAAAGGAAATGTATGGATTATAAAAACTTTAACGCTATGTGACCGATATACATATCATTACTACAGGCCGGGGTTTAAACCTGGGCACAACAGATGACAGACCGTTGCTTCAACCACACGACCTCGGCTTCACTTAAAAGACTAGTTTAGTAGTATTCTCTACGCATATGCACACATGCAGACCGTTTTTCTTATAATCTGATGCTCGTCTTGTCATTAGATTAACAAAAAACCCTAACCGCATGTGTTCAGTGTTCACGACCCCGATAACTCGGAAGCAAGTTTATAAATCAAACAATTTGCTCAAATGTGTCGCGGAACACTCGCCCACCGATCGGTGTTAAGTAGGGTTGCCAGGTGGCCGCGGTATCCGGATTAATCGCGGAATTACACGTCTAATCCCGTGTATAGTAGTTACGTTTGTCCCGAAATTCATTAATAGTAGTATTTTAACAATTATATTATGACACCACTGCATCTAAATACCTGGCTAAGTATTTGATATCTTCTCTATTGAATGTTGAGTTTACGCTATGGACATGCTAAAGGGAAATTGTGAATTGTACTGTTTGTAGGGTGTACATAGAGAACATGCAGATGGAGTTAGTACATTCCAAAGGAAATTAGCGGCAGATTAACTATGATCTATAACGCATTAATGTAAAATACATTTACCCAAAATTCAGTCAAGGCGACACAAACTGTCGACACTTGTCAAATGGTCTACAGTCAAGGGGATTATTTATATTTACCAAGTATTTTCTTTATACAACTAAGGTGGCAAACAAGCATACGGCTCACCTGATGGTAAGCGGTCACCGTAGCCTATGGACGCTTGCAACACCAGGGGTATCACTCGCGCGTTGCCGGCCTTTGCACAAGTTCATTAGCAATAAAAGACTACAAATTTGAAATCTTCTTTAAGTAAGAAAATTCTGAGGTAAACGTTCTATACATAATTTGAAGAACCGGCAAGAAACGCAGTGCTCTGTCTTTTCTTAAACATAGTAATCGTCATTAAATGCATGTCAGAAAAATTTCAGGCGAAATGTCCACAAAATAACATTCTGCATCTGGCAACCCTGCTTTAAAGCGATGACATTTATACAGTGGTAAACAGTTGAATCATTCTATTTGTCATTCCATTACACGAACCCAGATGTTTCTCGGTTCGTCTTATTCATCTTAAGTGTTCTGATTTCGTTATTTATGAGTACGTTTCGTTATTATAAATTATCAAGTTATTTACATGAAACACTCAAACGTAGGTCAAGAATAAAGAAAATATTTGTTTGGTTAATACGTCCATTGGCTACGGTAACCGCTATCCACCGGGCCGTATCCTTGTTTGCCACCATAGTGTTATAAAAAAATTACTTTTTTCTACGCGACGCTGGCGAGTCACAGGCAATAGCTAGTACGAGTATTCTGTATACCCCAAGTCCCTCACGGGGAAGGCGGTAGGCAGAGAGTATAGAGCGCCATTTCTCACTTGACTTGCACACCTCTTTGCTTCTCTATCATCAATCTCTTCATACATGCTCGCCGGCTACGAGTATTCAAATTCAAATAAATTTATTCCAGTAAAATTATTTGAATTGTTAGTTCAGGCATAATTATTCTTTCCATCATTGAGTATTTTGGTATCCTAGGTATTTAGGCCTTTGGCCATCAGCGGCTTCTTGCACCCACTTTGTGTTTTAAATTTTTTGTCAGTTTTTCATCACTCATTTGTTCTACTCGTAGGTATCTATACTTCTATACTAATATTATGAAGAGGATCTATATACTTAATAATATTATAAAGAGGAAAGATTTGTATTTTTATATGTATGTTTGTATTGAATAGGCTCCGACACTGTTGGACCGATTTCAAAAATTCTTTCACCGTTAGAAAGCTAAATTATCACTGAGTAACATAGGCTATATTATACTAGCTGCCCGCACCGGCTTCTCTAAGACAAAATATTTGATAAATGTCTACCCGTGCGAAGCCCCGGCAGGCCGCTATTTATAAATAACATGGTTAATCATGGAGCTTCCACAAAGAGTTCTTTAGTCATATATATCTTATCTCCAAGCGCATAAGACTTCTTCTTTGCTTGTTACACAGAACCATTGTGATACAATATTGAGCAAATTGTATTGATGATAGTCATTTCATCTATTAAGAGGTCTTCATGAAACTATATTGAATCCATTCTACACTAGTATTATAAAGAGGAAAGATTTGATTGTTTGTTTGTATCGAATAGTTTCCGAAACTAATGGACCGATTTCAAAAGTTCTTCGTTATCACTGAGTAACAGAGCTTGTACTATGGGAACCAGCAGCTGATATAATACTTATATAAATATACATTTTTTTTCTAAATACATACTTATAATACCTACCAAAC
This sequence comes from Falcaria lacertinaria, assembly GCA_951449985.1. Classification (NCBI taxonomy): domain Eukaryota; kingdom Metazoa; phylum Arthropoda; class Insecta; order Lepidoptera; family Drepanidae; genus Falcaria; species Falcaria lacertinaria. The sequence goes on along the minus strand of OX602133.1, from coordinate 1,710,908 downwards.
ATCCAGACGCAAGGCAAACATTTGTCACATAAATGTTTGCCCCGTCAGGAACCGAACCTGCGACCTCTAGCGTAGCAGTTAGGTATACTAACCACTAGACCAGCGGTCTCGTCGTCTTAATATCTAATTTAAGATTTTCAAAAATATTCTCATTTAGGTTTTAGATTGAATCGCTCATAATATGAAATCCACTCAGTTTTTGGACCTTATAAACGTGTTTCTAAGTAATTTAGATCGAATAATAGAACTTATGTCCAATTAAGACGATCGATTTGCCGTCGACCTTGTGTTGGGTTGGCAAAACAAGTCGATAATGTTTGCTGGCTGTTTTTACTATGCCAATTGGTTTTCCAAATATTTGGAGTTCCGGTAACACATATATGGGCTTTAATTGCGTGATAGGGATTGATAATCCTAAAGGTTTTGGTTATACGTAGTATATCATCTACTCTGAGGTGCTGTGCAAGAACGATGCATAAAGTATTTGTTCTTAAATTGAATTGTAGATGGCGTTAGTCGACACTTCGTCTTATGTTTTATAATTTGGCACAATTATTTTATTTTAGATGTTTATTAATTGCGTGAATTTAAGAACTGTATTTGGATTTATGGGAAGTAGGCACTGTCTAATTGCCTTTATGGAATGCACGGTTACATGGGAATCTCAATTTCTGAAGTCTTTTCATTTCGTTGGCCATCGATCTGTTATGAAATCAATAAACTGAAGGTCAAGTGCACAACGCCAAGGTTGGGTTAATGAACGGTCGCTGCATACGAAGTTCTGTCATACCTAACGTAATGGAAGCCTTGTGTATCGTGACATGATTGTGTATATTTAGATACCTATATATACATAGCTATATATACATAGCTATCATTACGCCAAGTCATGGTATATATATACATAATATATACAATAAGCCATGGTGGCCTTGTGGTTGAAGCAACGGCCTGTCATCTGATGGACCCGGGTTCAAATTGCGGCCTGTGCCAATGAGCTTTTCTAAGCTTAAGTACAGTGATTAATCACACCATGAGCTAAAAAAAAGAGAGGTAGCGAATTGGGATCTCCCGTGGGTTTTCTCATTAAAATTGGAGCCGCCCGACTGTGGACTGTACCTCCACCTTACATAAGACCGCAGTGAAATAACGTTACTTTGATGTAGTGTTGTGTTTCTGCGGTAAGTAAGGTTGCCAGTGCTCCACGAGGATACGCTGGGCTAGTAGTAATGCTGCTCTCCTCATCAACAACAGGGTTGTCAACGCCTTAGTGATATCCCTGGTATTGCTAGCGGCTATAGGCTACGGTGACCGCTTACCATCAGGTGGGCCGTATGATTGTTTGCCACCTTAGTGGTATAAAAAAGTCCCTTTCGGAATAGGCAGAGAATATAGAGTTCACCAAGAAGTGTGTGAAGAAATTTCTGAAGGGTCGGCAACGCGCGCGTGATACCTCTGGTGTTCCAAGCGTCCATACAGTAACCGCTTACCATCAGGTGGGCCGTAAGCTTGTTTGCCAACTTAGTGGCATAAAAAAGTATATTCCACTCACACTGAAAGCGGCCATGTTTTCCTCAACATAAACGAGCCCACTCCCTCTGAGGAATACATGACATTCTTCAAAAACAACCCAAATAAGGTGCACTGCAGATGTATGATTAATTCAACAAAGATCGTGAACCAATATTGTCACTCATTTATTATTCCACCAATATTAATAAGATTGTCGATGACATCAACTGGGTACGAACCTGCGACATTTGGCAATGGGCCCGCGCACGCCCCCACTGCGCCTACGCACGGCACGAAGGCTTTAAGGGCGATGTGGTACTCATAATCAGTACTTATGGTCGGGTTTCGTTCTGTACTTGCTTAGATGATTGGCTGGAAGCAGTTACAATTGACTTAGTTACAAGTTCAATATCTCACGAATAAAAGCCTTAAGATAGATCAGTGCCGGTAGCAGGAACATTGTCGACATCGTTTTCGTATCGCCTTCGACTATTTTTGTATTGGGAAATGAACAGCGCTGCGGCGGTGAAAAGTGGAACTAAAAATTAATATGACAATTTTGACATTTCGCGAGTTACGTTTTCGAATACGTTGTCGACAATGTTCCTGCTACCGGCACAGAGATAGACGTGATCCATGCAAGCTTGAAATCAATTAAGCTCATTTGCAAGTTTCTCAATTTTTCATGTTTGCCGCATTAAAATGCCTAGTGTCATGCATTGTAATGTTTATTGGAGTTTCTGGAGACAATCCACGGCAGTAGCAGATCACAACAGACCTTTAAGTCAGAGGTAACCTATCGACCAAAATGATTAATCACTTCGCCCAAAAGTCATATCGTATAGTAGGGGAGCCGAAGCGGGGATTTTGGGATTAACACGAGCGCGTCAGATTAACATAAGGGGGGTACCCTGCACCATGATGAGTACCTCCGCCATATATGAGCCCTCCATATAGGTCCGCGCGTCTAGGGCACCTTTTTTTAGTTTTCAAACCATCAGTTTAAGAAATATCCTCTCTATGACCGTCAGATTATAGTGTCAGCATGACTGGGACATCAAGCTGAACCATCTGTAAAAAAATCTGACGCGCTCGAGTTTTCAAAATCGCTTTTTTGTTTTATTGCATATTGTATTTTCAAAAAATCATCACGAGCTTGCGTCACGTCCGAATCGTCAGTCTTTCGAATAGTAGCTTTTGTCGGGTTCGCTTAACACCCCCTCTGAAAATCTGACGCGCTAGAATATGTCCATTTTGCTGTTTCATCTACATTTTTTTTAAAACTTGCAGATGCGGTCTCCCCACCGGCTTAGGGGGGAATACATCATATAACCTTATTTTCTACCTACTATCTAACCATCAAAAGTAGGTCCCCATGATGCTCGAGTGAATCCCCATTTAGCATCGTGGGCTCCCCGACTAGTAGCATTATTGTATGTATAGTAGAAATCAGTCACTAAATGAAATTTTACTGCACATAATGACACCGAAAATACACACTAAAGATCACTATAACACAATTTACGAGACTCCAGTGTCTGTAGAAATCTCAACCGCTCCGCCTGATTACCGACAGAAACTCTCAGAGAGAGTTCTGTCTTCCATCAGCTCAAACCATAAACACTGTCTCTTGACTTGATTAAAAATCGCGTACTACATACAATTATGAAAGAACAGATTACCGTTTAAGATTATAACTGGGCATTTTTTGCCTACCGAATCTGTCGCACCATTTATGGTATCGTCAAGTAAAATCGGCTAGAAATTTAGGGCTCACTTTAGACGGTGAACAAAAATTCATACAACATGTTAATAATAAAATAAGAACAGCATACTTTAAACTAAAAACCCTTTATAAAATAAGACCATATATTAAAGAGGAGCTCCGACATCGTCTAACAGAAGCACTGGTTCTTTCACATTTCAACTTCTGCAGTGCAGTGTATGGCCCTAAGCTTAATCTTAACTCCGAAAACGCAATTCAACGAGTACAAAACGCCTGCATAAGATTTTCATTTCAAGTGCCTAAGAGAGAATTTATTACTCCTTATCTAAATAAACTCGGTATTTTAAACATGAAGGCCAGAAGAGAGTTACAATTTGCATGTACACTTCACAGAGCTATTTATAACAAAAAGCCTGAATATCTATTTGAAAAACTGTTTTGGATTAAAAATACCACCTTAAGAAATATTCGCTCCTCCACGAGAAACCTTCTTAGGATCCCTGCTCACAGCTCTGCACGGTACAGAGGTTGCTTCAAGTTCTCAGCAGCAAGTATATGGAATGACTTACCTCCTCCTTTAAGAAATAAAATTAGTACCACCACTTTCAAGTTAAAGTATAAGTCAGCTCTGCTGAAAAGACAACTTGCTGCAGAGAATTTACGACGTGCCTATGTAAAAAACCTGAAATTAAAAAACTATTTTAGTTAATAACCCGAACGCTGATTATTGAATTCAGTTATCAAACTCACAGACACACACACACACACACACACACACACACACACACACACACACACACACACACACACACACACACACACACACACACACACACACACACTCACTCACTCACTCACTCACTCACTCACTCACTCACTCACTCACTCACTCACTCACTCACTCACTCACTCACTCACTCACTCACTTAGTCACTCACTCACTCACTCACTCACTCACTCACTCACTCACACTCACACACACAGAGAGAGAGAGAGAGATGAGAGCTATAAAGACTCCAAGTTATTTCATGCACATTATTTACTTACCTTATAATTTTTTAATTATATTAATTGCCCATTTTTTTAGATTTTATTTATATTATTATTCCTGCTTCTTAATTACTATTTACATTTATATAATTTACGGTCGTGGCCCTCATTACAATGTTCCCACACAACATCTGAAGGGTATGGGAGTGGCTGAAAATCAGCGCTACCAGGAATTCACATTCCGGGCAGCAGAAGCTGAGCCATGCCCCTTTGCTTTTAATTATTTCACATTAATTTAGCTATAAATTAGAATTTAGTCAGCAATATTATGTTTTCTAATTACTTTAATGTTTAATGTATTTAAAAAGCAATAAACGTGTTTATTATTATTATTATTATTATTATTAATCGAAATGACGTGGCTGGTGACGCAAAAAGCCGAAATAAATTGACATTTCATTAATACTCTGTGCGACAAGTGTTACCTGGTGACCTTATTGTACGAATATTAAGCTAAGTTTATACTGACGAATGCAAAATTATAATAAACTAGCGGCCCGCCCCGGCTTCGCACGGGTAGACATTGATATCAAATATTTTGTCTACCCGTGCAAAGCCGGGGCGGGCAGCTAGCCTTTGTTACTCAGTGATAGTGTAGCTTTCTAACGGTGAAAGATTTTTTGAAAGCGGTTCAGTAGTGTCGGAGCCTATAGACATTTATCAAATATTTTGTCTACCAGAGCGAAGCCGGGGCGGGCAGCTAGTATAATATATAACCTATGTTACTCAGTGATGATGTAGCTTTCTAATGAAAAAAGAATTATTAAAATCGGTCCAGTACTTTTTGAGTTTATTCGTTACATACAAAAATACAAATCTTTCCTCTTTATAATATTAGTGTAGATACATACATATTATTATCATCACGCCAAGTCCCTCACGCGCCATTTCACTCTTGCACACATCTCTTACTTCTTCTACATTCATTAACCTCTTCAATGATAGTCTCTTTATAATTATGCTTTCGAGTTCCAAATTTAAATGTAATGTGTAAATACATATTACGAAAACCCCGTATCAAATCGCATTTTAATCCTGCACCGTTGTGTTTCCGGATTAAAGAACCCTCGATTTTAAGTCTAGACATTCTAGTTGTGAAAATAATTTGTAATGTGTCTGTTAATTCTAATTAAATGTTCAATGTGGACATTTGTACATGAACGCCATGCCTAAGTTGAATAGTAACTGTCTAACATTCAAAAGATTTTTTGTCGCTAAATGACTTGAAAAGTCGCCTTCATTGAACACGAGCTTATTTAGCTGGGAATTAACGTTTTTAAGACGTACTTAAAGACTTGACATTTATTTATCAATCAGTTTTATTGACTAGTTGGTTACACTTTCTCTTTGAAATAGGAATGGGACCAGTGTCGGTAGCAGGAACTTTGTCGACAACGTATTCGAAAACGTAACTATATAACTATAATATATAGCCTACGTTACTCAGTGATGATGTAGCTTTCTAATGAAAAAAGAATTAATAAAATCGGTCCAGTACTTTCTGAGTTTATATAATATGGCTGGGTCCTGCGAGCTATCAGTTTGTGTGAATTTTGTAACGCATGTAGGAGGAAATTTAGAATTAACTTTATAGGCCCGCCTAGTCAGCGGTCAAAAATACATGTTTCCTGTAGGGAAGACCCATTATTATTATCCGCTGTTATGGTAGCGGCAACAGAAATACACATTCTGCGAAAATTTCAACTTCTCTCTCTACCTATAAACGGATCATGACATTCAGCCCGCTGACGGACGGACAGACAGACAGCGGAGTCTTAGTAATAAGGTTCCGTTGGATCGGGTACAGAACCCTAAAATTTGACATTCACATTCATCCCTTTAGGAGCTACGATGACACACATAGATACACACGGTAAACTCCAAACAAATGTAGAGCACATTGGAGTCGAACCCTAAAATGTCAAACCAAAGCGCAGCATAAATTAACTTAATTCTGTGCCGGTAGCAGGAACATTGTCGATAACGTATTCGAAAACGTAACTCGCGAAATGTCAAAATTGTCATTCTAATATCAGGTCCTTACATATGAAATTGGCGTTTTTCGTACTGGCCACTTTAATCACGAATTTCTCCTCTTTGGTAAGGAATTCCAAATTCAAATTTGTACAGCTATAGACTCATGTATTTGTGCTTCGATGATCGTCATTCATTTGTTTTTTTTCTTCTGTTTTTTTCTGTTTGCGTCACTCATTTTACAAAATGGAAAACCTTAAATATCGCATTATTTACGAGTACGAGTTCCGCCGTGGCACTAGTGCTGCGGAAACAACTCGAAGGGTGAATGATGTGTATGGCGGTCGTGTTGCAAAAGAAAACACAGTTCGTTTTTGGTTCCAACGTTTTCGTTCTGGAAATTTCGACCTGCAGAACAAGCCCCGTGGACGGCCTGAGACTCAAGTTGATAATGAAGAGTTGAAGGCTATTGTGGAAGCGGATCCATCGCAAACCACGTCCGAGTTAGCTGCAGGCTGCAATGTTAGTGATAAAACTGTTTTAATTCACTTGAAGCAAATTGGGAAGATTAAAAAGCTTGAAAGGTGGGTACCTCACGAATTGACTGAAACAAACCGGCAAACGCGCGTCGACTGCTGCGTTACATTACTAAACCGGCACAATAATGAAGGTATTTTAAACCGAATCATTACCTGTGATGAAAAATGGGTTCTTTACGATAATCGGAAGCGCTCAGCGCAATGGTTAGATCCTGGCCAGCCAGCCAAATCCTGCCCCAAGCGAAAATTAACCCCAAAAAAGTTACTTGTAAGCGTTTGGTGGACTAGTGCCGGTATTGTTCATTACAGTTTTTTCAGATCTGGCCAGACTATTACGGCTGATGTCTATTGTCAGGAATTGCAAACCATGATGGAAAAGCTAGCGGCTAAACAACCTAGGCTGGTCAATCGCTCCACGCCACTGCTGCTTCACGACAACGCTAGACCACACACTGCGCTACAGACGGCTACTAAATTAGAAGAGCTTCAATTGGAAAGTCTAAGACATCCTCCGTACTCCCCGGACCTTGCTCCAACAGATTACCATTTTTTTCGAAATTTGGATAACAGTCCAAATCGCCTTCAAAGATTTTATTGATTCCCGTCCGACTGGTTTTTTTAGTAAAGGGATCAATGAACTACCTATGAGATGGCAAAAGTGCATAGAAAATAATGGTTCATACTTTGATTAATTAAATATATTATATTAAAAAATATTCGACTTTTTGTTCCTCCCATACAAAACGCCAATTTCATATGTAAGGACCTAATATTTAGTTCCACTTTTCACCGCCGCAGCGCTGTTCATTCTCCAATACAAAAATAGTCGAAGGCGATACGAAAACGTTGTCGACAATGTTCCTGCTACCGGAACAGAATTAAGTTAATTTATGCTGCGCTTTGGTTGAAGCGTTTGGTTTGACATTTTAGGGTTCGACTCCAATGTGCTCTACATTTGTTTGGAGTTTACCGTGTGTATCTATGTGTGTCATCGTAGCTCCTAAAGGGATGAATGTGACTGTCAAATTTTAGGGTTCTGTACCCGATCCAACGGAACCTTATTACTAAGACTCCGCTGTCTGTCTGTCCGTCCGTCAGCGGGCTGAATGTCATGATCCGTTTATAGGTAGAGAGAGAAGTTGAAATTTTCGCAGAATGTGTATTTCTGTTGCCGCTACCATAACAGCGGATAATAATAATGGGTCTTCCCTACAGGAAACATGTATTTTTGACCGCTGACTAGGCGGGCCTATAAAGTTAATTCTAAATTTCCTCCTACATGCGTTACATAATTCACACAAACTGATAGCTCGCAGGACCCAGCCATATTGGTTTGGTAAAATGTTTTTTCTTCACTGGTTGTAAGTTTGTTGTTTTAAAAGAAAACTGCCGTATCTGGCGCGGTTAGATCACCGTTGCCCACGCTTTGCCCACGCTGGGATTACTTAGTGCTGACTAGTTCTTAGCGACACGAATTAGTGTTGAATGAAGGATTATGGAAGAAATTTCATCAGTTGTTTATCAATATCGAAATGTTTGATTTAATTTATTGGCTAGAGCTAACATAATCACATTTCTAGTGCCCTTTAGTTTAGGTCTATTTAGTTTGGAAGTATGCAAGGTTTCTGAATTACTGCAAGCCCGATTTTTTAAATTGCTAAGCCAGGATGGGACTGCAATCGTAGTTCGTTGGCGATACGATAACCAAGGCGAGGTGGTGAAGGTGAGAAAGAAAAGTGAAGTGATTGAATAGATTCAGGTGTTACTTTGAGGAAATTCATATTTATAGAATACTAGCGGCCCGCCCCGGCTTCGCACGGGTAGACATTGATATCAAATATTTTGTCTACCCGTGCAAAGCCGGGGCGGGCAGCTAGTATAATATATAGCCTACGTTACTCGGTGATGATGTAGCTTTCTAATGAAAAAATAATTATTAAAATCGGTCCAGTACTTTCTGAGTTTATTCGTTACATACAAAAATACAAATCTTTCCTCTTTATAATATTAGTGTAGACAAAATATATTATAATTTGCTTTATCCGCTTAAATGAGTATGATACGGTCGAACAGCCGCAGCAACAGCAGCAGTGACGCTGCTTTAGCATCCAGACCTCGATGTGACATCACGCTGCTCGACCAACGCAGCGGCACCCTGATGATGGGAAGTGGAAGTCCTGAAACACGTGTCGGAAGAAACCACGCCTGAGCTCACACCTGGGCGCAGGCGCAGGCCGTTCGACCGTATCATACTCATTTAAGCGGAAAAAGCAAATTATAATATATTTTTATTATATTTGTTATAGGTACCAGATTTCTCAAAAATATTTAGTTTGCTAAAACTACATATTTACAGAGAAAAAAACCATAACGACTTCTTATTTATGTACAACGACATTTTGTGTCCAAAATAATAAACATGTGGCTTCGCTCAGAGAATCAGCATTGCTATCCAGCGTGGCAATGCTGCCGGCATTCTTGGCACGCTTGATTCTGGCTTGATTCCGATCTTTTATCTACAAATCTATTTTATGATGATTTTATAAAAATGAATAATATTATTGGGCATTGCCTCTTTTGCACAGCTCCCAATTTTTAACAGAAGTTCCAACTAATCCCTTGTAACTCTTGAGAGTTGGCCTTTTTTATACCACTAAGGTGGCACACGAGCATAGTGACTACTGATGGTAAGCAGTCACCGTAGCTTATAGCCGCTAGCAATACCGGGGGTATCACTAATGGGTTGCCAACACGTTTGTTGATGCGGACCTACTGTGCTAAAAGCATTACTACTAGCGCAGCGTCTCCTTTTAGAGCACCGGCAACCTTACTTATCGCAGAAACACAACACTACATCAAAGCAGTTTTATTTGACTGCGGCCTTCTGTAATGTGGAGGTACAATCCCCAGTCGGGTAGTTCCAATTTTAATGTGAATACTCTCTTTTTAAGGCCATGGTTTGATTTATCACTGTACTTGGCCTTCAAACCTTGGATCACCCACCACGACTATTACAATGCCAATACCTAGGAAATCCTATTTATACATTTCTGATAAAGTGCAGGAAATGAGAACGTGCACAATGCTTAAACTTCCTACAATAAAGCAACAGAAATCAATAGCGCTATTTCTATATACACCCAGCACATCACTGTCACGTCTCCTTAAGGCCTCTTTTCAAATATCCTAGCTGCAGAATGTATCTTGGTATATGGTTAAGAGTTCTGAAGAGCAAATATTGTTTATAGCTTCAGGATAAGGTGGAAATTCGTTTGAGTCGAGTGTAAATATAAAGTGGTTTTCAGAGCACAGTTCTATTCACGAGAATCGTTAAAAGTTAGCTCGCAAATAGAAGACTAGTGTGAACGAACTTTTACTGAAGCTGTTTTGTAAGGACCTCTGATGCTAGCAGCTAGTTTAGGGTCGGCAACGCGCGAGTGATACCCCTGGTGTTGCAAGCGTCCATAGGCTGCGGTAACCGCTTACAATCAGGCGGGCCGTATGCTTGTTTGCCACCTTAGTGGTATAAAAAAAAGCTTGAAGTTACAATGCTATCTGTATTGTCATTTATTCCTTACCCGAAGTGTAACGAACGCCCCTACTAAGACTCCGCTGTTCGACCGACCGTCCGTCCGGCCGTCTGTCTGCATACATAAATACAGACTGCTAAAATCATCACCTTCCTTTTGGCTTCGCCGTAGTCGGCTGAAAATGTATTGTCGTCGAAAGTGCGCCAACATGTAAAAATTCAACTCTGTAAGATAAGTGGAAGTGGTTCTATTTCAGCTTGCAAGATTTGACCAAAACAAGTAAAAACACACACAAACAACACGCCAGCTAATTAAAAGCTTAAAAGCTTGTAAAAAATATTATGTGTGTGTTATATGTTTATACACTTCAGTTGCGAAAGGTCTGCAGTAGCCACACAACCCAGTACACAAGTACGGTCGTGTATGCAAATGTTGAAAATTTATGTCAGGTAATTGATTTAGTGCACCGGTCCTGCTGGCTGGTACCTGGCGCTGTTAAATACGGGAATTTATTAGATTTATATGAACAATCATGTCAGACTACCAAACCTGCTCCGACTTCACATGAACGCATACTTTCCTAGGGAAACAGCCTAGACTTAGCTTAGACAGGGTCGTCAACGCTCTAGTGATTCCCTGGTGCTGCAAGGGTCTATAGGCTCGGTATCTATTTACCATAAGTAGCCGTATGCTTGTTTTACACCTTAGTGGTATAAAAAAACAACATTGATAAGGGAAAGAAATTATTTATTTGGTACTCTATTTTATTACGACATTTTTGTATTGAAAAATGAACAGCGCCGCGGCGGTGAAAAGTGGAACTAAAAATTAGCATCACAATTTTATTTTGACAGTTCGCGAGTAACGTATTCGAATACGTAGTCGAAAAATGTTCTTGCTACCAGTACAGACATAGAACTTACAAAAACAAATGCAAATTGACAAAGCAAGGATATTGCTTTAAGCAGCCACCCATGTTAATACCGGCCGTGGCAGAAGTTGCTTAACCGTGGTAATTAATCTCGGTGTGCCAACCAGTTTGAATATATTATGTATTGCAGCTAAGAAGGTGCATTCGCTACTGAAGCAGTTCGCCTCGGGCGCCCACACACAATCCTAGCTGTCAGGGCTGCCAACGCAAAGTTTTTGACGAGGCCGCCAGTCTAGTGGTTAGTATACCTGACTGCTAGGGGTCGCGGGTTCGATTCCCGCCGGAGCTACAAACGTGATAAACATTAGTGTTTGATATGTATTATAAGTATATATTTACAAAAAAAGTTTACAATATAAGTATTATATCAGCTGCTGGTTCCCATAGTACAAGCTTTGCTTAGTTTGCGAATGTCCGAATATCATTATTATATTTATTAAAATGTTAAGGGGAAGCCGTGGTGGCAGTGTTGTATGAAACGTTGCCTGCTATTTGAGCGACGCAATTTCAAATCCAGCCAGTCGGTGCAAATGAGTTTTCAAAAAAAAACCTTGTGCCGTGTTTATTCACACCAAAGCTGTACGGTTACGGAAAATACCGTTTCTCAAAATCTTATTATTATCTATTATCATAGTAATATAGGTAGACTATTATATTTTCTCTGAGCTATTAAGTATAGATTAGGGCAGCCCTACAGAAAAACCTCTTAATTACGATGGATCGAACCGCAAAGTTAAGTTTGTCATTTTAACTGATATGTTCTTAGTACGAAACCCTCGATGTGCGAGTCTATCTCGCACTTGTTTTACTTGATTTCCACATGGACAAAGTCTCGAGCAAAAGCTAAAGTTTTACTAACACTGTAATGAAACTTCCTGACTAAGATAAGCGTCCACCTTTCGGCATCGCATCAAACGGATGAATTTTTCACAATGCGTCCACCAATCGGCAGCGATCGCATTTGCCGCCGCAACTACCAGTAATCGGATTGCCAGTAATCGGCACGCATCGCAAAAGTTGCCTCTCGAAGCAACGGCGTCGGCATTGCCGATGAGCAGATTCGAGCGATCCGTACGATGCGGATTGGTGGACGCACTTGTGTGACATCCTATACAAAGAATATTATGAGCCGTTTGATGCGATACGTCCGCTGCGTACGATGCCGAAAGGTGGACGCTTAGCTCTAGTCACCTAACCTGAGTCAGGTCCACCTACGACGAGTGCTAATCATTGCAAATGGTGTTTGATGCAGTTTCATAATCGAATTATTAGCTAGCAGCTACACTTAGCCGGTTTATCTAAGTCCTTTAATTAAGTCAGTTGCAATCAGGAATTTGAATTTATATTTTCGATAATAGTTTTGGCTGTTGCGAATAGCTCTCCTTTCGCGGGTTCTTCAGCGTATAATATTAAATTTATCACGACTAAACGACTGAACGGATCGTAATGAAATTTGGCAATGAGATAGACTGTAACCTGGGAAAAGACATAGGCTATCTAGAACCACGCGGGTGAAGCCTCGAGTAAAAGCTAGTTAATTATAAAATATTACGCGTATATCTCGTAGAATTAAGTTTTTTTATCCACCCCTCTTAACGATGTAAACTGCCTTGCCTTAGACTGGCCACAATCAACCTGAATACCTTTGATTGATATTTTTATACCACTAAAGTGGCACAACAAGCATACGGCCCACTAATGGTAAGCGGTCACCGTAGCCTATGGACGGTTGCAAGTGCAACACCAGGGGTATCACTCGTGCGTTACCGACTCTTTATATATTTTAATTACGCACATGCATTCTAGATTTTTTGAGGCATTCTGTTTGTATGAGACCAAGCTTTTGAATTAAGAATTTTAATCCAGAAAGATATTCCGACTGTATTCGACTGACCTTGACTTGACCTCTGCAATCTGACCTTGACCTTAAACCTAGTTATGACTGACCAATGCGACAATATTACCATTTCGGCTGTAGCATTGGTATCTAGGTCACATAGCATCGCCTTAAGAGTATATAAGACTACAAAGTACATACACTAGTATTAATTGACAATCGTTCCATGCATCCTTATGTGTTTATGTCAATTGGCGACGTTTAAGGGCTATTGATTAATTGATTACATGATTATTTGCGTTCTAGAGTATGTCTTAATAGAGCCATAGTCTGTATGAAGGTCTTGCATACCGTGCATGTTTTTTTTTGTAAGTATAATGAGCAGGTAAGAAATTTGTAGCAAATTACCAGTTTGTGGCCAGTGACATGGAACTTCAGTCTTTTAAAACCTATTATATTATAACTAGCTTTTACTCGCAGCATCGCCCGCGTGCTTCCAGATAATGAGAGCCTATGTCCTTCCCTAGGTTATGATCTATCGCATTGCCAAATTTCATAACAATCCGTTCAGCCGTTTAGTCGTGAAAAACGAACAAACACACAAACAGAGTAACTTTCGCATCCTACTAATATTATAAATGCGAATGTTTGTGAGTATGGATGGATGGATGGATGTTTTTTTACTCTTTCACGCAAAAACTGCTTAATGGATTTGGATGAAATTTATAACACAGATAGTTTATACCCTGGACTAACACATGGATACTTTTATCCCGGGAAAATGTTAGGTTCCTCTGGGATTCTAAGCTCAACGCGGATGAAGTCGCGGGCAGAAGCTAGTTTATAATATAACAGTTTGGATTACAACGCGAGCGAAGTCACGGGGATAGCTAATGAAAAATATTTTTGTTCTATAATTAACATAAGCTTATTTATTGGTGACCGAGTGACTCCATGATCTTTTAGTTTTCGCATCATTAATATAAATTAAGTGTTTCCTATTCCAATACTCGTATACTAATATCATTCCTGACTCACAAGTGACATCTGCAGTTCTTAAGAACATAGCCATGACGTCACGCCATGTTATTTATAATTACTCCTATGTATAGGGAAAATTGCCATTGCCCTACATTCCCATTTAGGTCATAGATATTGTTCTAGGAAATTATCTGCTTTAAAAGGAATAATTTATTGGTAAGGAAATAAATAGCGGACTAGTTTGAATCGGTTCAGCGGGTTAGGTATGCTTAGTTCCCTGTCAATGGTGTTAATTCTGTTGTATAAAATCACTAAACTAAACTAATTTGACAGGACTTAAAGTATTGCCATCCATATTTAACCCCGCACATGAGAAACGGATAGCAAGACTGTTTGATTCTCAGAACAATAACTTATTGTTTTATTTAGAGTTTTGAAAACGGTAATTGCTGAGTTTCTTCCCGGATTCTTATCCGGTGGTAGATTCTGACGACTTGAAAATATTTTGTTAAATCTACCCAATTAAAGGTGATTTTAATTTGAATTTGTTATCATTCTGAGGTTAGATTTTTTAACTTTAAAGATTAATTGATATGAAGCGGACTTTACATACGTTACGACATATTTAAGACGTTAATTTGACGTTACAGTGTGATTTCAAATTGTCATGTGTGTTTTTTTGTTTCAGGTATGGATATTGTCAATTCTGCAACATACACGACGGATCTCAAACCCAATTTTGGAAGATACGGATATGCAAGCAATTGGAACTTATTGTAGGATCATAATTTGTTTGAGTTCTGATCCCACAAAAAATATAAAATCAGGCACGTTGATAAATACCGACATTACTTTACTACTGTAAAATCACATCAGAAGGGGAGCAATTCAAATTCAAATTCGAAATACAATGCAGGGGTTTATTTCGATATATAATAATAGTACAGTTAACAATAATAACAACTTAACAATATTACAATCAGCACCTTTACTAACCTAACTCAACGACGGCTCGTTCAAAAGTGAAGCATCCATGACCGACCGTAACCGACACCGCTTGTCATTCCATCGGTGACATTCGACATCAACAGTGTAGCCAGAATAAATAATATAATAACGCTCATGTCGGACTATTCATTCATCTGCTATGACATAGACAAAGTATAGTGTTGCCCAATTAATAATGCAATAGTCAGATTACACTACGTACCATTATGTTTCTCGGTGTAAGCAAAGAATTGTGAAAAAAAAAGTCCACTTCTACCCACATGAGTTCCCGACACCCAATTTCCACCGAAAATAGTTTGGTGCCAACGTGACAGATGGTGAGTCCGCAGTCTCTTAGGCACTACATACGTCCTTGAATTTCTTCTCAGACGAATGCCGGTTTCCTCACGATATTTTGCTTCACTGTTAAGCTCGTGGTGTGACTAATCAATCACTGCACTAAAGTTTGAAAAACTCATTGGTACAGACCGGTTGGATTCGAACTTACGTCGGTAGAATAGCAGGCAACGCTTCTTACAACAAGGCCACCACGGCTCTAAGTAAAGATTTTCTTTCAAAATAGGTTGTTTAGCGTCTAAAAGAGACATCTCAACTTAAGTAAGTATACAACTATCTGTCTTATTATCTGTAGCTAGTGGAAAATCCGACAAATATCCACACGAATGCGTCCAATGTCCACACGCGGCACTATAAAATTCTTAGCAGCAGTGAATGTAATGTCTTTATTGAATTAGGTCAGTCGGTGAGTGCAAACTGCACTCGGACAGCGATACGAATCCGACCAGAGACCTGTCAAAACCACTTTCTTACATTTTGTCATAATTTGTGGAATTCACTAGGGGTGCGGTCACGATTGGATATTTTTCGGCAAATCCGCAATAAGAGACTCCAGAAATTTTAAACAAAAAAGTATAGCAGCAACAAACAGGCGTACAAGGTAATAAAACTCCATGCTGGCATGTAAGAAGAGATGATGATTTTTTTTATACCACTTGAATTAGTGACATAATGAAAGAACAAAAGTGAAATGGCGCTCCATAATCTCTGTTAACCCCGTACGGCAGTGTTTTTCAACCTGTGGGTCGCGACCCACTGGGGGTCACGAAGCCTCTTTAGGGGGGTCGCGAAGCTTCTGTATGGGAGTTGCAAAAGATTGGGAAAATATTAATTAGAAATAATTTAACTAAAGGACAACCATTTGTATAAAAAAAAAATGTGTTTACCGTACTTAATTATGTATTTATCCGAACCCTAATTATGAAAATTAATAAATATGTTGGATTGAATATTTGTCTTTGAATGAAATAAAGCAACGGGTAGGGGTTGCGAGATATTCTTCATACTAAAGGGCCGTGTCATGGTAAAGGTTGAGAAACACTGCCGTAAGGGACTTAGTGTGATGGTATATACTTAAATAGTGTAGTACGTATGCAGCCTTTTTAGTAAAAAGGGAAATAAACTATTCGCTCTGAGTTGTAAATTAGATATAACTAAAACAAGTTCTGCAAAGAAACCGGCTTGAGCGTTATTTGGGGTCCCAAAAGGGTACCGTGGGCTAAGGACGGACCAATGATACCTGAATTTGATGGGTGTATTTATATCAGCTCTAATTCTTTAGATGACGTAGGTATTTGTATCGTGAAGTTTTTTCCGTCTGGTTTATTTATGCAATATTCTCTAGAATATTTCATAATTAAATCATTTGACTCGGCTGTTCTTTGGTTTACATTTCGAATTGATTAAATCGAGCCATTGACTACTACTGCATTCTATAAATTGTACAGTCGAACAAAAAAACTATTTTAAATAAAGAACATACATAAAATACAGTTATGTTAATTGTAAACAAATTGCAACTTTAAAGTATTTGAAGGAAAGTTCATAATTCAACATTTAACAATGCTTTGAATCGAAGAACTATTGCGTTAAATAATTCAAAGTTACATAATACGTTAGTAAACTGTTCGTGGACAAACCAAAAGTCAACTAATTCCTAGCTAAAAATTACAAAATTTCCTCGTGCAAATTTCCTTACCTAGAAATGACTAGCGCCCTTGACATTAAGATAATCTCAATCATATGTACCAGTAAATTCAGAATTCTTTTTCAATCAACCCACTCGGTACTGAGTAAAGAGTAACAATTCATTCAAGCCTTCACACATGCGCGCACACACACACAGACGTTGGCCGTTTGATACGTAAGCCAGTTTAGTTTGACAGTTCGTTCCCGCGCTGGCACTCAGTCGGACGCCGTCACACCGCGCGGCGGTATACGCTCTCCGCCATTGTGAAAAATCGCTTATTACAATAAAAATAAACTAAACGTGTCAGTGTGTGTTTTACGAGGTCTATTTTGCAAAATAACTACTTTTAAATTAACAACAGTATAGTTTTAACGAGGATTTCGGTACGCGTAACCTGTTTTGAGGTTATGTTGAGACTTGTTTTTATTCGCGTAGCCGTTGTAGTGTGATGTAAATTGCTAAATAATTATCGGAGATTTGCATCTAAGTGTCGCCAAGGTTTCACGGCACACGGGTGTTATTGCTATTAAGTTTGATCTTGAAACGTTAAGTTCCTGCGGGTAAGGAAAAGACTTCAACGGGCACCAAAACATTGGGACGTGAAGTAGTTTTTACCCGCGGCTTTGCCCCCGTTGTTCTAGAGGAAAAAAAAAACCGGGATAAAAAGTATCCTATATCCTAATCCAGGTAATGAATTATCTGTGTGCCATATTTCATCCAAATCCGGTCTGTAGTTTTTGCGTGAAACAGTAACAAACATCCATCCGCACAGACATTCACTCACTTTTATAATATTAGTGGGTTATTTTGTAATAACTATACTACATCTATAACTGTTACTCATGTGCTTGGACAGCTGATGTCATGTTTATTTATTAAAAGGAAAATAATTTGTTGATGTACTTGTATAAACTTCAAGTACGTGTCATATCTATGTTAAGTCGTGTTGTATGTGTGTATTACCTAATAATAATACAAAAAACAAGTTTAAACGTGTTTCATCAAGGTTAATTTGTAGGTATAAAAAAGTACATTGATAATAATGACTTAATTGTGCAGCGCTTGTTTTTTCGAAATGAAACCGTTGAAGCCTTTTTGTGAGATAGATGTGTATCTTAATATCACTATATTCGTAGACCATGTGATAAGATCATTGAACTTAACATAGCACGAAATCATCTGCGTACTCTAGATCCAGATCCAAAAACGCTTAACACAAGGAAAATAGTTACCAACGATAATAATAATAAATAAATAATAAGAAGTGTACATATTTTACATAATATTGCCTTATTCTAAAGACAGAACTAAAGTTCTAAAGAAAGAACTAGGAATAAGCCTGTATCTCAAGTATCATCAGTGTTCACAATTTGTTCCTTTTTACACTAAAATATTAAGTGTCGTTAAATATCAACATGTTACACACATAGGGACTAAATAAAACATAATTAAAAAAAAAACTAAAACTACATACAATAATTACGAAATAAGTTTTATTACCTCACTGACTCACTGATAACGTCATTCTCAATATGGTGACGCTAAATTCTTTGCTAACAATACTCAACTTTATAGTCTCAAAATATCGACTTTAGAATGTCGTGATTCAGACAAAATCGTTAGTAATGGTGGCATAAAAGATTTTTTGTAATATTCTCTCGGACTCAAATTCTAGATACCTAGGTGAGTTTCAAAAGCTAATGCCTAGAATATACACTTTAAATAATGTAATGGAGAAGAATATATATACATAGGAACGCTCGATAAGTTTACTGATTATATTAGATTTATCAAAACGGAACTGATTCGGCGCGAGATTGTGACGATATGTTGAGATAAGTTATTTATAATCATTATTTGGTTACCAGTTTGAGGTCGTGATGTCATGTATTAATACTATGTTCTATGGAAGAAAAACTGTTGTTAATAAAGATAGTATGGTAGGTATAAAATATACAAGAACTAGTAGAGAAAAAAAGAAAGATAAACACGAAATAAAAGTAGACTGACCATGAACGACAATTTATAATGTTACATCATAATGGGGTAACTGCAATATTGAAGAAAATAATGTTATATGTGGTGTTTAAGTAGGTTGTTAAATTGATTAAATCTAATCTTATCTTGTAGATATAGATAGTGATTACGTGGTGCCTACAGATGAATTACCTAAATATATTGTTCCAATTTTGTTTACTATTCCAGTGAATTTGGAGATAAGGAAATAGCAATGCAACTTCATAGCCAACAATTAGGTGGCTAATAATAGTCAATTAATTATGAATTAATGTAATTAAACTTAATTGTAGCTGTCACAGACTTGAATAATTATGAAATGTTTTTAGAACTGTGTAATGTATCTTTATTCCAATGTAAATAATAATCCTTGCATACCTAGTTAGTGTCTAATGCATTGTGTGAGTGATATTCGAAGTAAATAAGAATTTAATCGTTCTTTTAGACTAATTATTACTAGTAGGTTAAAGTTTGTGAATAATTTTAACGACATTATTGTTTTGGAAACTAAAATATCACCACATGAATGAGGTATGTCGCTAACAGTAAAACAGTCTAAATGTTTATAGAAATATTGCGCGTATAATTTAAACAACGTGACGAGCGTACAGTCGGGCATCATAATAGAATAAATTATAAAAACTTAACGCTTAACTTCCTCCTTTTGTCAAGAAATCGTGTAGGGGCTTTGACCATCGGTTATCATGCTAATGCAGCTAAGGAAGACGATGAAATTGTATTTGGCGATCAGAATATCTAAGTCCCGTTTATAAGGGCCAGTTTGCGGAGGTGGATTGGTGGATTTTCTCAAGTTAGATTAGACATTTAATATAGAGGTTCTGTCGAACATTTTACTTTAAAAGAAATGCAATGATTAACACTTCCAAATGTAGCCGAATTTCCACTTTCCTCATTTGTGCAAGAACTTAATTTTGAAGAGCCAAGACGAAACAATCTAATATAAGATGCGGTTGTTCCCACGTGTATTTGGTACAATAAAAAAGAAAGTCAACGAAGTGTTCCATTACAGTACATAGTCTACATACTAAATTGCTCACATCGGAGCTTACAATGAGAGTTCTGAAAAATGTACAGGTACTCAGAAATATCCCGTTATAAGCAAATCAAATCAATATTTACTGAAGCGTTATCCTCAATTTAATCCATTTAACAAAACGCGAAGCCATAGTCAGCAAAGATAACGAGTAAAGCGACGCAGAAAATCAAATAGACGATCCCAAAATGGGATCAGCTGCAGATAATATTGGTAAATACACAGTCCACGACATCATTTGTGCTAGTGCTTTCACGGCCCGAAGCTAAATAGTCGGCAATGGTGATCGAAGTGATGGCATGGCATAGGTGAAAGGTATGCGATAGTACATCTGAAGAGCTTCTCTAATTGTACCGTACGTGGAATAACGAAGTGAAGTGATATATTTATGTTCTCTTTAACAAGTCATGTACGTTAGTAAACGGAATTACTTTATGCATTGATTTTAATTGATTTGAAGTTTCGGCGTTTCAACTCATCTGATGATATATGATTGCTCTTCATATATTTTGCACGCGTAGATCTATATTTTATTTGCTTTAAGAATTTCTATTTCTAATCTATATTCACAATTTGTGTGAATATTTAGTGATATCGTAAAAACACTTTGGGCTTGAACTGTGTATGACTCTATTGAGTTGTGACAAATATTTACGATTGTTTAATAACTGACCATTGTTTCAGTCTTTACTGGCACATTTGCAGTCGCCAGATACAAAATTACCGTATTAGTCTTATTCAGAACTGCAACCGTCAAATTTATCTGTGCATGTTATAATTCGTTGCTTCCATTTCTCTTCTGTGTTGTACATCAAATCTATCTGTACGTATATTCCACGGTATCGGTACCATCTTTCCAATTATCAATAAGTTAAATGCCGCATCAAATCACCCGAACATTCGTACCTCTGTACTTAGCTATCCCGTTAGTGCGGAACCGGTCTTGAGAATGTTTTGCGTTCTTTGAATTGTTTAGTCAAACGCATATTTTGTTTATTCTCTTTGGTTGCTTTGACGTTTACTAGTGAAGATGTCATGTCTATCCATCATTAGCTCGTAGCATTATAACATTGCTAGTTCCTGGTTTGTAATTGGTTCTAGACTGAAATTATTGAGGTTATTATTTCTAACGAGTAATGATATATTCTTCCAAATTAACATGTAGATTTCTTAGCATTGCTTTTTCTAGCCCTAAGACTCGAGCAATATCGACGCTTAAGCATTCCATGTTTTTCATATGCCACACGTAAACGTAATTAGATCACGTTCTTCACTTTGTAATACTAGGTTCAGTTCTTTCAAATAGTTATCAGTCAATAAATGAACATGTAAATCAAAAACTGAATATATTCTTAGCAGTGTTAACTGTTAGCATTTCTGATCGAATCTAGAATTGATAAAGGAAACCATGATGATAGAATGATTTTTTTGCGAAACATCATACGAATCTATCACGACTTCAATACAAGGTAACGGCAAACAACAAAAACCAAAATTTTGTTACATAATAGTGCCACCTTTTTCACTGTCGCCAACTTGAAATCAAAATTCGAATCTGTATCACGTGATGTTATATTATTATCAATCTATTCTATGGATGGTACCTAATTAAACGGGTTGGTTTTTCATTTCAAATATTATGTATCTTGTCGATTTTATTGGAATTCTTCCTATCTCTTTTACATGCTGTTTACATACTATTGAACTTTGAATAATAGCTTTTGAAATACACACAATCTTTCTGTGACTTTCCTTCTGGGTTCAAAATCATCATAACTGTAGAGTTTAAATTAACGACCATTCAGAACCGTTTCTTTCATGGCTTTCGTTGCCAATATAACTCCATATAGAGCCACTGGCTGCATGTTCGGTAAGTTCAAAGCTGATGAATATTAAAGATTTCACAGTCTTGTCGCATAACGGTGCCCCCCGGTCATTGGTCATGTAAATTGGGTCTGTTTTAAAAAAATGTATCTCAAATGTTACCATATCACGCACAATGGACGATTCGTTGATCTTTCACACGAGTTCGAAAATTCTTAATAAATTCATCAACTAAATCTTTGCTGCTAGGTTTTGGAAATATGATACTTAATGGTCTGATGGATTCTAAGTCCTAGCTGCGACTCGTTTGATTTCATTTAGGACGTTAACCTCTTAACGAAGGAACTATGTTTCATGATGTCGGAAGTAAATCAAATATTTGTATGTTTGAGTTGTTTTCCGTGCTTCTTTGCGAACTGTTTTACCAGTTGTAACACAAACATCTTCAAACATGCCGGTTAAGGTGCTTCATTTAATCCAATATTGACAATGTTTTTTTAGTTTTTGGCAAACTTAATTTTAGATGCACACACCTTTATTGCAAAAAACGTTTATTCAGTTTCGGCCCTAACAAGGCACTTATGAAGGTCTAAATTACAACCGGTTCGAAGAACCGGCAAGAAAATTGCTTTCTTAAGACGAAAGTTAAGATCCTCTCAAACCTTGACCTAATAATCAATTTACTAAAATGCATACTTTTAGAATTACGTAAAACTCCCACCTTATTATCATCACGCGCTATCATAACAATAAATGATTACATTTTGGTCCTAGGAAATAACCTATATTTATACTATCGGTTGCAGACTAAATATATTTGATAGTATTCGATTAACAATATAATTATCTCTACAAATTGTTTTAACTTGACCAAGAAAGGGAAACAAACCTTGCGCTTCTGCCTGTACTAAGTTATCCATTATGATTTATTTTTTTATTATGAACACAATACTATCTACTACTATCTTATCTTATCTTAAACTTAACTTAACTTCCAACATTAAATTGTTGTTTATTGTATATTGAAGTCCAAGGTTTCCTATTTTGTTAGTAAACCTCTGAATTTAACTCTCAAATTGGCCGAATGCATAAATGGCCGGAAACGGAGAGGTCGCAGGCTCTCATGGTCGTGCTATGTGACCTTCCTAACATACGTAGTCTAAGAATACAAGGTTACAGAAAATAGGGATTGAGAATTTGAGTCTATTGTATACCTTAATAAGTGCATTACGTCAATGATAACCACAATATCACCTGATAATGGTTTTTTTATACCACTAAGGTTGCAAAAAAGAATACGGTCAACCTGGTGGTAAGTACCGTAGCCTATGGACGCTTGCAAAACCAGGGGAATCACTCGCGCGTTGCCGACCCTCGTTGCTCATCCGCTCATTATTTCACTTGGGAATCGAGGAGCTTCTTGAAATTGCTACAATAACTAACCAGTTACCTAAGCTAGACTTGCGTTTGACTTGTAAGGAAGAGTTGCTTTCAATGGATCATGGCTCTTTGTCAAGTCTTTTGTCAATTCCCCTAGGCGATACACCTGCACAAATGCATAGAGCTTGCAATACCCACGCACATCACCTTAATCTTAACTGATAAGTTGCTGGGCTAGATACCAAGGGATCAGCGTTATCGTCGATAGCAGATGCTTACAAAGATATGAGCCGACATCTTAAATTTATGACTTGTAGTTCGTCGGTCTACATTAGTTAAGGATTTACTTCTACAGTAGTTTGCAGTCTGAATCTCGGAGACTAATGAACTGATTCTTAAAATTCCTTAATTCATAACGAGGATTTTATTGGGACTATAATTTGGTAATGGAATCTCTGACTAAATGTTCTCGGAGTCTCGATGTTTGTTCCACGCGCAGGCGCACTAAGTCTAGGGCATTTGGCTAGTTTTTCTATAAGCATATTTGAGGTGTCCTAGTTTTTCTCCAATGAGAAGCAAGTACATAAACTAAGTCTGTCGCCAACTGAGTACCTACTGTGGGCGGTCAGCATGAACTAACTGGTCAGTTGCAGTTCACTCAATCGAACACAATTATTCAATTAGAATCCATTGCTATGTCGCCTGTGTCGGCCACATTGCCTAATTAGTTGTCTCTTTGTTTGTACCTAGCATTCATTCTTTCTTATTTACAAAATTACATCCATTTGGGTCACTGTTCCCATGCAACTTCGATGCATGTTCAACATATTAACCAAATTCTTCTTATATGCAGCTTCCAATAAATAGCAGGTTCTCCTGTTTAAGAAAATAGAAAGCAAATGTATCAGAATTTGTTTCAATTTGAGTTTAGACTATTTTGTAATTTTAACCTACTCCATTAAAAACTAGCAATTGGTTTCTGTTCAATACGTCCAGAGTTGCATAATCATTGTTGTCTATTGACATTTACAGTATTATTACATGTAGACTAAACTTAGCCTCAACTTAGCAGTCTAAAGTAACATCACGATCTCGATTATGTAGTATCAAACTTGTTTACAATACCTAAGTGTTAAATTTTGTCGAACAATTTATAGTGTCTGCTAAAGATTTATTAACCGGATTTTATGTATCAAAAGGATCTGTCTAATCTTTGTTGCTTATAGTTATAACCCTTCTGAGCAAGTGCATAGCGTTGGAAATAGCCATTTTTCCATTTTCAACAGTATCAATAAATATTAGTAAACTTGGCTCAAGGTTGTCTGCCTATTACGTCTGAAACTCTGTTTCTTCTTTATTATTTTTTTCTTTGGACAGTTGTATCCATCCAAATATTGATTACTGAAAACACTTGAAATCCTCAGTAATAGCTTGAAAGAGAATCCGAGAACCTTTTTTTCTTCAGTCATCATCCGTTTCAAATAAAACAATCACTGTTTTTATTTTGTTCGTTTCGCTTGTTACGATTTATTTCGCGGTTTTGTCTTAGTCCAGACCAAAACCTTGGCTAAGCTGAAAGGAAGTTACATTACGTCTACGGATACTAAAATCGAAATCATTATCGGCCATGACACACTTTTGCTTTCATTTTTCAAACTCTTGAGTTTAAACAATTATATTGCTAGTTCATTTTGTTTTTTCCTATTCTAGGTGTTTATGATCTATGTAAAAACTGTTCTTGTCTGTTTATCTGTTCGGATCTCGTAAGATATACTTAGTAACTAAAATACACTTAAAAACATAATGTCATGTTTCACAATAAAGTCCAAATGACATGGAGTACCCAGTCCCTTACATCATAACCATTACATTATAATTTGTGTCATTTCGACATTTGCCACTGATTGCTGACTTAAAAACACTTGTTCGTACTCAAAATACGATTACAATAATATACA
Source organism: Falcaria lacertinaria (assembly GCA_951449985.1). Classification (NCBI taxonomy): domain Eukaryota; kingdom Metazoa; phylum Arthropoda; class Insecta; order Lepidoptera; family Drepanidae; genus Falcaria; species Falcaria lacertinaria. Next base: position 1,685,562 of record OX602133.1, on the reverse strand, counting down.
TAAATCATGGTTCTGTAACACACAGAGTTTCTTTGACTTTGCGGAATACAATAGAATCGTCTAAATATATCTACTGTCAAAATCTTGACCATCTTGAGGTGACAGCTGCATGTCAGAAAGGAAGAGGTCGTCAAGCTTTTCCAAACAAGAATAATGTTCTATACAATAGTGGTCTAGCCCCCAAAATTAAATTATTACAATTGAGTTCTTTCGTTTGTATAGAAAAAGTCTGCTAGTAATTTCGCATTCGTTTCTAAATGGGGCCTGACCCTATCATTGTCTGCCACCAGGTTAAGCTATTTATTCTGTAGAACGCACCCATAACTTTATTTTCTTCATAATTTCCCTAGTTATTAGTATGTGGTCTTTAAGATAAAGTATAATCGTTTTTATGTTGATAGTACTAGATCACCACTTCGATTTTTAACTAGTTTAGGGGTGCATGATTCGAGACTGAGAGAGCGGCAGGATGTATCTTTATTTCCCCCAATTACAAGCGTTTGGGAATCAGAGGCACCAAATAATAGGCAAATATACCTGTGGTCGATTGGTAGAAAATGCTCTAAAATTGTGCATAAAGTTTTTATATAAATAAAATAATTTATATTGGGACAGATATGAGACAAAAACAAATCTCGTGGTAGAACCCCGATATGCTTACAGAAAGAATAATAATATATTGATTCAGTCTGACAGATCTTCAAATCTCGACTCACTTTATTTTCACGAGCACTCATGCAGAGATGTCCCTACTCTTGCACCAAAATCTCTACGTATATCATTATCTATATAATTAGCATCTCGCGCCCTCTTATCGTTTGCACCCTATCCATTGTCGTCTATGTGACACAGTCCCGCTTGCACAGGGCCCACAACCGTTTAAGTGTTTCCTCTTTCCCACGGCAGACATTTTGGGGCGAAGGTCACGCGACCTTGAAATGTGTCCGCCAGTTTCGGGATGTCGCACTCTACACATGAGGGACATAGCCGTCTCCATTGTGCCAAACCTGTTTCTGTGTGTTCTGTCTGTAATTCAAACTTGTTATTTTTTTTTGTAAAATTTTCGGAATATTCGATTTTTGAAAATGTTCTTAGCTGCCAGTTATATTTATCTTAGTCATTGATGGAAAAAAATACGTTCGTCTTGAGATAATGACGATACGTGTTTCTTGGATGTAATAAAGATGTAGGTCTTGATGACAAGAAATAAGTCTAACGTCTTATAAAAATCTAATGGAGTTTGTTGTTTGTCAAGGTCAGGTGGCCGCGCGCCCGGTCGTTCACCCTGTCACCTTGACGATTCGCGGGAAAGCTGATAAGACCAACCAGTCAATGGGCTCTGTACTGTAGCTTATTGAAAAAAGGGCTGGTTGAACTGTAGGTGTAGGTAGCTGATTGAAAATGTCAACATGACATATCGTGACGAGTTAATGAAATAAAAATAGAAAACTTAAAAGGGTGTAATTTCTCCCAAGGAATGCTTTTCGGCAACGGTTTTCTTGATTTAAAGTCAATCCGGTAATACGAACAATTTTCAAACCCTGTGCTAACTCTAAACTAAACATAATAATAAAAAAAATCGGGGCAAGTGAGATTCGGACTAGCTAAGAATTTGGAATCATACATCACGCAATCATTTTGTATGTTTGTTGTGGATCGACACAGAACCCTCCGTGCGCAAGTCTGACTCGTTCCTGGCCAGATTTTATTACGTAAAAAATTATTCTCGTAATCTATAGGTACTAATATTGTAAGAAAAGAGGTAAAACATAAATCATTAACTTAATTATGTCGTATCGCACAAATATAATCTCCCTAGTACCTATCGTATTTATGGGTTGAATCGTTTCTTCGTAATATTTCTTCTCCGAATTGGCGTCCAAAATAACAAGATAATGACAAATGATGGGCAACTTCGCAGCTGAGGTCGAAGCGGTTTTTTTAATAGCCACAGCCGTCCAGCTGGTTATTTATGTTTTTTTATCTGTGATGTACGAATAATTGTATTTAGTTTTTATTTTCATTAAATACATATTAAACATGTTTTGTAGATCAGACTATGTTCTTGATTGACGTCAATTAGTCGAGTTTAATGTGTTGAAGCTAATATGAATTGAAAATGTGTTATTTAAAATAGGTAGTACTCGAAACAAAATTTTTTTTTTTTAAAGTTTTATTTTGATTTTGCGAATCATGATCGAGTGTTTTTTTTGTCGAATATTTTTTCTCTCACACCACCCTATTTACATCGTTTAAATATTTGAAATGGAACTTACATGTTTTTGAAACTCAAAAGAGATAATTTCGTATTATTGCTTGTTCGTTTTCACAAAAGATATATACTGTAAGTACCCCGTCTTGGGCTAGGCTCATATTTAGCGTTTGAGATATGTTACTTTAACGAATTTTTAATTAATCATACCAAGGTTTTGTATTGGATATATTATAATAATTAATTGTAAATCTATCTAATCTACATTTAAAAACCTTGTTTTATCCAATTTAAAACGTAACATTTCACACGGAGTTATTTTAATTAATATCTAATAGGTCAACTTTGTTAAGCATGTTGGATCTGGATAATATAATATATTTTTATCACATTTTTTTTATCTGAAATCCTCGTTTGAATTTCGTCACTTATTATAAATATTTTACTTAGCTGTATGTATACTGACTCATTATTAGTATGTGGTAATTTAGACCTCGAGATACAAATGTAAATCAACCAATTCTTTTGTGCCCGCAGCCAGTGTTGCCAGTTTCGTTATTTGTACAATTGTCCACGAAACATGTGAAAACCTGACACCGAGTGATTCATTACGCTCAGAACTGTGTATCTGAAACGACATTTAAAATTAAAAAACATAAACAAGCATTCCAATTTTAAACTAACGCTTAACTATTGCCATATTAACATTAAAAGCTTCTTAAAAAACTAGATAAAAAACTGACATTAAAAGTGATTAATAAATAAGTGAAAAAAATCGTGTCAAGATCAATAAGTGTGTGTCAAGGGGTTTACAACTTTCCTTTTGTAGAACTGACTGGATGACATCGAACGCAAGAAATTGTGGTGAATCGTTTAAATACGACCTTTGTGACCATAAACGGGCGTATTGTGGATGGATTTTTGGCGAATCCCTTCATAATCACTCGCTGCGTAAAAATAATAAAAAAGAAGTAAAAAGTTGCGCATAAAAAAATCAAAAACAGTGTTCTTAATTAAAAAAACCCCGTAAAAATTGTGTTCGGCATTCAAATTATGAGAAGTGTGTAAAAAATGTCGACGCAAGCGTATTACAAGGAGCGTCTTGGATTTGACCCCCAAGAGGTGATGCAAGATGGAGTCAACGGGAACGCTTATTACGACGGTCCTCACCAGCCGAAGCGGCATCGTGGGGAGCCGCATGGCTCCGAGACTCACGACCAAGTGTATGAGGAGAACTTAACTAAATTCAAAGGTACAACATGTTGGGAGTTCTTTGTTCAACAAACAGGTTCGTCGGTGATGGTATAGAGAATGCAAGTGTTCGCTGTTTGTTTTTAAAAACATTCGATTGTTTTGATGCAACCGCACACTGCTTAACATTCCTTGCGATTCTTCCTCTGTATTACTAGGTATCTAAAACAAAAAAAAAGTACGGATACTTTGCTAATAAATTTGCCAATTTTGAATTGCTATAAATCGAAATATATTTCGCTCTACGACTTTCTCAAAATTTATTACGTTTTATTGTGGCCTCAATTTTAAAAACTATTCGTTATCAAAATTAAAAGTTGCAATAACTTTTTCACCATTTCTCGCGTGTCAAAGTTCTAATAATATTGCTTGCGTGTCGTGGCTTTATAGATTGCAGTTTTGACTTTTCTTAATGATCTCACCTTATTGGAGGCAAGTGTGGCAATTTTGTTAAATGTTTTTTTATCATCTAATCAGCTGTTTTTAGTTCAGAGTCGTAAATTTAAAAGCCTTATTTTCAAACTAATTCACATCTATAATAACCGATCGTGTTAGTGTGTGATTTCTGTGAATAACCTTAGTTGATGTTGTTTTGTTATTGGTGTTCTTCATTTTATGTCTGTGTTGACATTTGGAATTTATGGTTTCAATATGGCGTCGTAATTAACGAATCTATTTTAATGTTTTTAGTCGTTATTGTGGTTTTCTGAGGTTGATATTAGAATACAGGTCAGGATTAATTGGTTTTTAAATTCAACCGTGAATACAAGAAACGAGTGTGCGTGAGCTAATCCAGTTTTCAGGTAGACAGCGAATATTTTAGTATATTATTTTTTACTACAAACATGCGATCAAACATGTGCAGGTAGGTGGTACAATCCTGACACCACATTCGCCTCCTTCACTTAATGATGTTTCATTAATTATTACGATTATCCCAATTTTTTGTTTTCTCTAGACTTATATTAAAGTGATCATGAATTTACAGTACAGAATAATGTTTAAATGAACAACAAACTGCTATTGAGTTGGTCAACAGCAATCTGTTGTAGTCGGCGCAATGTGTCGTTTCTTTAATTTCTTATTATCAGCCGTCGTCTCTTCAGTCACTTATTTCCTAGCCATGTTCATTTCGCAAGAGCCAATTAATCTCTTATTAAGCCTACTTGTACCTTTGTAGTCATCTACATTTGTAAAGTTGAAGACACAAGCCTCAAAGTTGAAAATAAATTGGCTTGGCCTACATTACAGTTCGGATCCGCAAGTAAATCAGTTATTATAAGTAATAACTGAATGGCAGAAAGTCCTACGCGCATTTCGCAAGCCTCTGACTCAGACGCCATTGAGAAATGTCGGGGAACCCACTCGCCAAGATTTTTGAAAGTCGTTAAGCGACCAAGCGTATACTCGCTTTTAATTTGTATTTCTTTAAATTTTAGTGATATATATAGTTATAGTAAGTATGTTATGCAATAATTTCGAGCTATATTCCGCTCTGTTTGTTTTAATTTAATTTCTATTTTCGTCTATTTTCAAATAGTCAGTATCCTCATGGCTGTGATTGGATCTAAAAATAAATAAAATTGTTGTGTCTGCTTGTAATGAAATTGTGAATAGAATCCGACAGGCTGGACCGATTTGAACGGGACTTTCACTGGCAGATTGGTGATTTTACTGGGCGTAATTTATGCTACTTTTATTTTGGAAAATGAATTAGGGCTCCGCGCAAAAAATAAAAATTGTAAACAAAATCAATTCCTCGTGTACGAAGCCGTGGACACAGCTAGTGATCAACTAAAATATGATTGGATACATCATAGCTATATTCTTCCAAACTTCTTCAAGGGCAAGCATCTCATAGTGTGAATACAAATAGTGAAACAGAGCTAATATCATATTAGTGTGATGAAATCCAGGGCCATATTATGATTAATCTTTGACAATTTCTGGCTAAAGGCTTTGATTGTGGTATTTATTTATTAAGCACAAAAAACAGAACACAATTTTATTAAAAACGAGTACAAAGTAAAATGAAAAAATCTGATCTGAATTGTGCTCCAAGGTATGTGCCTATAGCGTTACAAGTATTAAAACTAATTCAAATTAAGTTGACCTATCTAATCAAAAAATTAATCAATAACAGAAATTAAACTATAACTGGTATATTCATTGTGCTCACATGAAACATGTTCTACGAACAATCGAATAAAAAATGTGATATAGATAGAATTACTAGCGGTAAAAAATATTAACCGAGCAAAAACCATTACAATAGGAAAATAATCTACACTAATATTGTAAAGAGGAAAGATTTGTATTTTTGTATGTAACGAATAAACTCAAAGAGTACTGGACCGATTTTAATAATTCTTTTTTCATTAGAAAGCTACATCATCACTGAGTAACAAAGGCTATATATTATACTAGCTGCCCGCCCCGGCTTCGCTCGGGTAGACAAAATGTTTGATAAATGTCTATAGGCTCCGAAACTACTGAACCGATTTCAAAAAAACTTTCACCGTTAGAAAGCTACACTATCACTGAGTAACATAGGCTAGCTGCCCGCCCTGGCTTTGCACGGGTAGACAAAATATTTGATATCAATGTCTATGTGCGAAGCCAGGGCGGGCCGCTAGTATCCTATATATGTATATCCATAATAGAAATATAATATGTTTATCTTATTGTTTTGTACACATACATTGATAAGACAGATAACAACAGTGATATAACTGTTGTATCTTCACTTTACTATATAAATGATAAAGATTTAAACTGTTTCATGGATGTGCTTTATTTACAAATAGCGGCCCGCCCCGGCTTCGCACGGTAGACATTGATATCAAATATTTTGTCTACCCGTGCAAAGCCGGGGCGGGCAGCTAGCCTATGTTACTCAGTGATAGTGTAGCTTTCTAACGGTGAAAGATTTTTTGAAATCGGTTCCGTAGTTTCGGAGCCTATACACATTTATCAAATATTTTGTCTACCCGAGCGAAGCCGGGGCGGGCAGCTAGTATAATATATAGCCTATGTTACTCAGTGATGATGTAGCTTTCTAATAAAAAAAGAATGATTAAAATATGTTCAGTACTTTTTAAGTTTATTCGTTACATACAAAAATACAATTCTTTCCTCTTTATAATATTAGTATAGATTGATATTGTCAAGATATACACATACATATTACCGTATATATAGATATTGAGCGTCTTGACTTGAACACATGTGATTCTTCAACACTCATCCATCTCTTCACACATGCCTACACCTACAGGTTTGGGTTCTTGTCGTTCATTGACTACTACATTGAATGAAGTAATAATATTTGTCAAATATTCTCCATAGGCGTGATTAAAAATATTGATAGCAACTTGAACTTCTTCTTCTAGTTTAATAATATCCTGAAGAGCTGCTACTCGCGATTTCCTCTGCATTGGTTTAAAGACAAAATAGCCTTTTTCCATCCCTGAGATATAACCTATCTTCTTGTAAAAAAATATTACGATCCGTTCAGTAGTTTAGGGTCGGCAACGAACGGCGCGAATAATACCCCTGGTGTTGCAAGTGTCCATAGACTACGGTGACCGCTTACCATCAGGGCCGTATGCTTGTTTGCCACCTTAGTGGTATGAAAAAGCCGTTTACTCCTGAAAAGGTAGCGAACAAACAAACAGAGTTACTTTCGCATTTATAATATTAGTATGGATTCCAACAAAAGAGGTTTCCAATTACTTCATATTGTTTTAAAATTAACTACAACAAAATCCAATTAATACAATACAGAATTTGCAGTGCTCATTAAAATGATACTGATAAGAAGGGTTTTTGGCGGGAATCAGGCGGAGCGGTTAAGATTTTTTTCCAGTGTGTCGTAAATTGTGTTATAGTGATCTTTAATGTGTATTTTTGGTGTCGATATGTGCAGTAAAGTTTCATTTAGTGAATCAGTCACTAGGAGCATTGGAAATAATGCCATAATACGACTTTTGGGTTAAGTGATTTATCATTTTGGTCAATAGGTTACCTCTAATCTAAAGGCGTGTTACGATCTGCTACTGCCGTGGGTTGTCTCCAGAAACTCCATTGGGCGTTAGAATGCATGACACTAGGCATTTTAATGCGGCAAACACGAGACATTTTGCAACATGAAAATTCTCTAACACTCGACACTGGCAAAAATAGTCCCTGAAGGGATTGATTGCCATACTTAGGAAGAAGAAGAAGAAGATACTGATAAAGTCGCGCGCGCGAAGCTAAGTACGTACTAGTACGTAAAATGAAACACGTTTTCAACATGCTTGCCTTTTTTGTCTAAAGATGATATTGCTTTACAAGACCACAACTTGATCCTTCCAGCGGTCACCTTAAGAGAAGTGACCCGAGATGGGCGCTCAATTATATTGACCCGAGGACATTGGAGCGAATCGGTTAATTAGAACAATCAAATGTAGATTGGTAATTTGGTACAGACTTCCAATCAAAATTTTTTGATACGTAGATAGCTTACAACTTTATCGTTTGAACTATTCTATTATGGAATCAGGTACAGAAGACCGCAGAAACACAACACTACATCAAAGTAGTGTTAATTGATTTTAAGGAAGGTAGCCGGTGCTCCACGAAGATTCGCTGCGGTATTAACAATGCTATCAGCATTTAGCACAGTGACTCCTCATCAACGACATGGTTGGCAACTCGTTAGTGATACCCCTGGTATTGTTAGCGGCTATAGACTACGGTAACTACCTATCACGAGGTGGGCCGTATGCTTGTGTGCCACCTTAGTGGTATAAAAAGAAACTTCTGATGATATCCTCAATTTGTATATCGGCTATAAATCAACAGTACACACATAGAACCCTGTCGAATCCCTTTCACGACAGTTTAGAGCGCCATTTCACTCTTTTGCATTCATCAATCCCTTCATACATGCCCGTCTTATTCTTATTCTTATTCTTTACAATCTATATCTCTATATATAAAAATGAATCTCTATTTCCCTTGGTCACGGCATCACGCGTGAACGGCTGAACCGATTTCGCTAATTCTTTTTTATTATTGTCAGGAAAAGGTTCTTAAAAAAAAAAACGGGAACCTTTTTAATTTTGCGATACAAACTAAAGTTCCTTTTTGTTATGGTGTATTTGTCATATGAATTCATAGCTAAGACAGGGCATCGCCTGTCGGGTCAGCTAGTTCAATAATACAAATAACGAAATACGTAGTACATTAATAAGCAACCGAAAGCAGCTATAAACAATTGTATAGATACTACTTAGGAGTTAAGCGTGCCATGTACGGAAGCCCCAAGCACTCACTTGGAATCCGATAAGGATCACTACCGACCCATAGTAGCTGCACGAGCAGTAGCTCAAGAATTTTAAATTGGCTTAAACCTAGGGACCTCAGATGCCCGTTATAATTTTTTAGTCTGGTGAATTTGAAATGAAACGGAAATTTATTTATTAAATAGATAATGCTTACACATTATTGTTTATACACTAGGCTTATAGAAACACTAGCCTTTTCCCGCGGCTTCGCACGCGTGGTAAATAAGTCAACACGTATCTATATCGAAAATTCAAAATGATAGCTTTTGTCCACTGCTACCTATTTTAATAGATTTAACTTCAAAAATGACGGATTTTCATACATAACTTTCATCCCCTATTTTACCCCTTAGGGGTGGAATTTCCAAAAATCTCTACCTGCGTGCCAAATTTCAGCCCTTTCCGTCCAGCGGTTTGGGCTGTGCGTTGATAGATCATATGTCAGTCAGTCAGTCACCTTTGAGTTGTATATATTTAGATAAGTGTATTTGATATAGCTTTAATTATTCAGTGTAATAACGCTGTCTCTTCAATTATTATGTGGATATCGAGTGTATTGTTTGGGAGAATTTCCAGGGAGCCTGTATCCTGGAAGACCAGTTATTATTTACAATATAAAATTAATTCTGTCTCCGATACCTCGCTCGTTGCCAGCATTGATTTGTTTGTGGATGGATAGAAGAACTTATTGTTGGCATGTTTGAGGTTTGCTGAGAGGAAATAAGTGTTTGGTTTCTAATTAGTGTAATTGGCTTTGCCGTTCTAATTAATGTAATTATTAATGAATCGAAATAAAACCCCTTTAAGAGCCTACATATTTTTCCATTTATTGACAACTGACATAAAAAAACTAAAACAAAAACCAATCATACTATAAATATAAAAAGATAAATATTATAATATGAAGGAGGTTCATCAACAGTAATAATAAAAATAAATAATAAATAAATGATTAATTGAATGTACATTCTACGTACCTCAATCACACAATCACCAAGCCTAGTCGTCTTTGATGTAAATCACAAATGTTCAGGCCTTTGGTAAACTTCCTTATCAAATGTAGTGCCAATGAAGCAGACAATATTTATGATAGACACTTACGAATATTTTTTGGTTTCTAAAGTTCATTCCCAAATTGTTAATTTCTATGTAAATGAAATACGCATATGTTTTTCAACTATGGAACTACACCACTTGTAGCGATAGCGTTAGAACAAAATATATATCTCTATATTTAAAAATGAATCCATATTTCCATTGGCCACGGCATCACATGTAAATGGCTAGGCCGATTTCTCTAATATTATTATATTATTGTGTTTATTACAGTCAGTAGAAGGTTTTAATAAAATTTGGAAAAAGAATCGGAATATTTTCGATTTCGGGATAAACTAAAGGACCTTTTCTCTATGGTGAATTTAACATGTGTTCTTTTTTTTATATTACATGTCTTAATATCGGAAAATATATTTCAATTATACACTAAACCTAAAACTAAAAACTTTAAAAGTATAATACATACTCGTACATATGAATTCAAAGTTAAGACAGGACAAATTCTGTCGGGACAGCTAGTTGAATTATGAATCAATCAACAATACCGGTTTTTGATTGTTCAACAAGAGTTCGCCTACTGAATTCAAACTCCACTGTGATGTTGGGCAAATTATTCAAGTCTGCCATAGATAAGGTTCAGGTTGGAATTAGCAAGTGGGTCAATGCGGTGTATTTTACATCTGTCAAGGTTCCCTCATTGTACTAAAGCTGTCACACCCACGGTGTGTATAAATAAACATATTTCTGCACGCAATGTTACCTTTTACGGTGTTATGTACTTGATACCACCCCTGATTCATTTGTTTAGTTCGCCGTATGTAAGTCTTAATCACGAACGAGTCTATGCCGGTAGCATGAACTATTTCGACAACGTATTTGAAAACGTAACTCGCGAAATGTCAAAATTGTCATACTAATTATTAGGTTCACTTTTCACCGCCGCAGCGCTGTTCATTTTCCAATACAAACATAGTCGAAGGCGATACGAAAACGTTGTCGCAATTATTCATGCTAGCCCCACTGTTAAGTTATCACACTAATATTATAGATGCGATAGTTTGTGTGTTTGTACACATATTATAAAATTAATGATTATGTAAATGATAAAAATGCTCGGAATACATAGAATATACTGCACAAGTGGCTCCCCCCGCTCCTGGTAATTTTAATAATTTAAAACAGGTAGTTCATGAAAGCAGTGACAAAACCAACTTGGTAGCTTTAATTTTGATATTTGTAATTTCATACCAATGTCTATTTCATACAAATTATTATATCAAAATCATTTATTCAGTTTAGGACCTAATAAGGTACTTATGAAGGTCTAAATTACCATATCATGATTACATGAAAAAAAAGACAGAGCACTGAGTTTCTTGCCGGTTCTTCTCAGGTGGCTTTTTTACAAACCGGTGGTAATTTAGACTTTCATAAGTGCCTTATTAGGGCCTAAACTGAATAAATTAATTTTGATTTGATTTAATTTGCTGCAACGGCTGAATGGATATGAATGAAATTTGGAATGAAAGTGGCTTATTGGCTGGATTAACATACAGGGTCTTCATGGATATTTAGGGATTGTTCGGCGAAGCGGCAGGCAGAAGCTAGTTAAAATATATATTTTGTGGTTTGTTAGAATTCCCACATCATGTTAAAAATGGAGCTATGACTTTTTCCTCTTGCAACATGGTTTTTTCCGATCATAATAAGTTCATTTACTTATTTAAGGATCGCCAATATGACATGCATTACACTTAACATAGTTTTAATTTAACAATGAGGCTTATAACTAAATGCTGCCACAATTGTAGGCAACCACGGCATGCGAAGTTGGATCAGTAGATATATTTCGTGTCACAGCACTTGACCGAGATACCCAGTTTGCCTTACTTTGATGCTTTGCAAAAAGGTGATTCTGGTAGAACCACATCTCAAAAGCCTCATCTGCGACGTGTCGTATTTGATGGTACATGCCTCGCATCCGTACTGGGAGTGTCAATGACTGACACTAAACATAAATTTTAACTAAACAAATTATTGCATACACTTGTAAATTTTATGTACAGTTGCGTTAATAAACCGCACATTAGCGCGATTGGTGTAGATTGGTCGGAATACACAAATGCAATGAGCGTTTGCTGATAGTTTGTGCAATTGGAAGTGAAGATGAAAATTTATATTTGTACATAGTATATTATCTACTGTAAGGTTATATCAAATTGGAGCGGTGTGTTACACAATATTGTGGCAGGTAGTTAATGCTGTGATATCATCCATCGCCGTTTATCCAATTAGTTTTGCTGTCATTCGTGAACTTAGTGGTGAATGTATAATCTTCTTTTTATTAATTACGAGACCACGGTCTCACCTGATGGTAAGTGAAGATGTGGTCGATTGTAGAGCTCGCTTGCCCGTTAGTAGCATAGTCTTAAAGAGTTTAGTTAGATCGTTTTAAGTCCTATCCTTTGAAGTACCCTCCGACTGAATTGCGAAATTGTATTTTGACGTCGCTTCACACAGTTACGGTGTTCTTCAAACTTTGAATGCCGTTTCCGTCTTCGGCCATAAAAAACCCTTTGGCTCTGAGATAGCATGATTTCTTGCTACAAGCTATTGTCTTCCGAAATATACGAGCCATCGTATTTATCTTTTTAAGTGTATCGGCCTCTGTTGGCTCTCCATGGGAACAGGCGCGGCTCTGAAAAAAAGAAAAAACGTATTGCAAAATTCAATGACTGTTTAATCGATATGTGAAGTAATTGAAGACACTTGAAATCAGCTGCGAACATTTGCACACACCACTCGAGATGTTGGCGAAATTATGTATATGTATCTTTACTGCGGGAACGGGAGATAAGTACCATTGATTTAATTAACTTTTAACTTTTGTCACATACTTCTGTTCTACTAGCGGCCCGCCCCGGCTTCGCACGGGTAGACATTTATATCAAATATTTTGTCTACCCGTGCAAAGCCGGGGCGGGCAGCTACCCTATGTTAATCAGTGATAGTGTAGCTTTCTAACGGTGAAAGAATTTTTGAAATCGGTCCAGTAGTTTCGGAGCCTATTCAATACATAGAAAAATACACATCTTTCCTCTTTATAATATTAGTATAGATTACTATAGGTAAAGTAAGCTGATGAGTTGCGGTCTCTCCGAAATATATGATTGTAGATCGATTTTATATTTAAGAAATGCATATCAACTGTAGTGAATTATGGTGTAATTATGAGGATAAAAAAGGTCTGCTTCGTCGATTTGAATATAAGAACGAGTGAACGTAATGCGAATGTATTTTTAATACGTTTTTTACTTATATGGCTAACGCTGGCCGTGCGAAGCCGGAGCGGGTCGCTAGTCTACATCTACACTTCTACACTAATCTACATCTACATCTACACTGATATTATAAAGAGGAATGATTTGTATTTTTGTGGGTTTGTATTGTATAGGCTCCGAAACTACTGGACCGATTTCAAAAATTCTTTCACCGTTAGAAAGCTACAGGTTATATATTATACAAGCTGCCCGCCCCGGCTTCGCACGGGTAGACAAAATAAATGTCTACCCGTGCGAAGCCGGGCGGGCCGCTAGTGTATAATAAAACTGGTAAGACTTTTGGACTCCCTACCTAGTAAATATAATTTTAGTGTCTGTCTGTCTCTCAGACGGACTCCGAGAGTGATTTGGTCAAATTTTATGGGAAAAGAAACAGTTTTCTCGTTCTTATTCAATGCAGACGAAGTCGCTGGCAAAACCTAGTATTGTACATTATTTTTGATGTGTATATTATGTTATTGTTATGTGGGTGGCAATACTAAGAGAAATGTCGAGACGTGATATTTTTGTCAACTGGAAAACATGGCCAATAAATAGTGATTAATTGTGAAGAACGTTATTTATTTAATCCTGCATACATATCACTTTTAAGCCTTCCATATCGAGTTTCTCACACATACTCTTGCTTGTACAACGCAGAATGCTGTCTGTACGTAGATACGTATAGGTACTTCCGATCCGCAAATAATTTGGCAACGAGCGACTGGAGCAAGAAATAGTACAAGTATAAATAGGCTAGATTATAATGTTATCGATCAAGGCGGGTTCGTTCACCCGAAACACATGTTCTATTTGGTCGGGTTATACTTAATCAGGTGTTGTTTTTTTTATTATAGTAATAACGTTGTTGAATGACACGTGTCGAACGAAGATAACATTATTGGCTATCTCTTTATATATCTTTATAATATGTGTATATAAATATAAATCCATATTTCCCTTGGTCACTGCGTCACGCGTGAACGACTGTACCGCTTTCGCTAATTCGATTTTTTTGTGTTTGTTCTTCTTCTTCTTCTTCCTAAGTATGGCAATCAATCCCTTCAGGGACTATTTTTGCCAGTGTCGAGTGTTAGAGAATTTTCATGTTGCAAAATTTCTCGTGTTTGCCGCATTAAAATGCCTAGTGTCATGCATTCTAACGCCCAATGGAGTTTCTGGAGACAACCCACGGCAGTAGCAGATCGTAACACGCCTTTAGATTAGAGGTAACCTATTGACCAAAATGATAAATCACTTAACCCAAAAGTCGTATTATGGCATTATTTCCAATGCCTATAAATCAGTCACTAAATGAAACTTTACTGCACATATCGACACCAAAAATACACATTAAAGATCACTATAACACAATTTACGACACACTGGAAAAAAATCTCAACCGCTCCGCCTGATTCCCGCCAAAAACTCCTTTGTGTTTGTTATTGTCAGGAGTAGATTCTTACGAAAAAAAAAATAAAAAAAAAAGAACCGGAATATTTTTATTTCGGGATAAACTAAAGGTCCTTTTTGCTATGGTGTATTTGACATATGAATTTATAGCTATAACAGGACAATGGTGCCAATTATGTTGTTCAAAATGACTAAACTCAACTAATTTGACAGGTCTAAAAATATTGCCATCCCTATTTAGACCTGTACATGGGAATGGGATAGCAAGACTTTAAGACCTGTCAAATTAGTTAGGTTTAGTAATTTTGAACAACAGAATCGACACTATTGTCTGTCGGGACAGCTAGTAACAATAATAAAACTATTGTAGAATTAATGCAAAAATTGTTTTTCTCCTTCATTCGGAGTATCTAATGGTGGTTAGTAGAAATTTCAAGCACAAATTCAGTTTACGCTAATTACGCTCCTCATACGTGATTCTTAAATGAAACTTAAGAGGATCTTGCTTGGTACACTTAAAATCGATCAGTAAGTCCGTGTCACGTAAGTGTTATACTAAAAAGGAGTGAATCAAGTCTACAACCCTCTTGATGGTAAGCGGTTACCAAAGCCTATATACGCTTGCAGTACCAATAGTATCATTAGCGCATTGCCAATCTTTCATATATAACATTGATATTAATATCCTAGAGCTGGTCTGAAAACATTATTCATTCCAGAAACAACGCGACGAAATAGCATTTGGCTACGATCTGCGATTGTGAGATGTCGCCAACACTGACTCCACCTACTATTTCAACTCGTCTCTCAAATAAAGCTGACAATAGTGACAATGGTATCGATTCTGTTGTTCATATTTACTAAACTTAACTTATTTGACAGGTCTAAAAGGCTTGCTATCCCTTTCTCATGTGCGGGGTTAAATACGGATGGCAATATTCTAAGACCGGTCAAATTAGCTAAGTTTAGTGATTTCGAGCAACAGAATTGGCACCTATATTGGCAACCTTCTATGGGACAAGTATTTGGCAATGGACACTACTGGGAGACAAACAATATCGGACTAGACCATCTTTTGGCTACGTAGCTCTCAAAATGACAAAATATGAACTCCCCGCCGTGGTTTTCCCAAAGGAGTACAGCATGGGGTTCTTCAAGAAGGGTGTGAAGAGATTTCTGAAGGATCGGCAACGCGGGAGTGATACCCCTGTGTTGCAAGCGTCCATAGGCTGCGGTAACCGTTTACCATCAGGCCGTATGCTTGTTTGCCATCTTAGTGGTATAAAAATATTCATATTAACTTTTAGTTCCACATTTCGCCGCCGCGGCGCTGTCCATTTTACAATATACAAATAGTCGAAAGCGATACGATTACGCTCTCGAATGCAATTCGATAGTGTTCCTGCTAAGGCTAGTGGTGTAACTTAATTACTTATATAGCCTAGACATAGATAGATAGATAGATAACTCTTTATTGTACACCTTAAAACTATAATACAGAATTTATTAAACATATCGGTACAAATGGCGGCCTTATCACTAGATGTGATCTCTAGACATGTGCCTGACAAGTTTTTTAGGCCCAAAATATCTGGCAGTATCCTTGAAAAAAAAAAGGTTTATTCTCACTAGTTCAGTTGTACAGTTCATGTGACTGAACTACTGGGAATTTTTGTCTCGGTTGTTCAGTTAATATTTAAACAAGCTGTTGCACCTGATTTTAGTCGTCCACTTCAAATGGGTCATATAGTGAACGTTGCAGGTTAACCATTAAGCATTTTTCGAAACACTATATCATTACCAGACATAATATATAACGGCTCAGCTTTCGTTCCATAAATGAAGTGGCGAATGCCTATACCATGTATACTAGTGGTGCAATAAACGTTTAAAATCTATTTATTCTTATTCCAGATGAACGAGATGCGATACAGAAAAAGACGTTCACAAAATGGGTCAACAAACACCTCAAAAAGGTAAATAAAACATTATTTTTTTATATTAGTTCTCTGTTCTGACACTAGATGTCGCAATTTGCTTCAAGTGATTCGCCAAAATCACATGGATACATTTTGCAATATAGTATTATCTCAGAGTACATAATATACTATGTACATAAGTACTAAGAACGTATAAATAAATAAAAATCTTATCTAATGGAACCGTTGCTGTCCCACCGCTGGGCTGAACTTTCCCCAATTAAACATTTATGAAAATAGATACTGTATCTATAACAAAATAAAAACTAAAATACTTTAGCTCAAATATTAATGAATATATGAATTTTGGGTAAATACGAGAAATCAATTAAATTTTATAGCTTTTAGCGCTTAAGAAATGATATGTCACATAATATCAAGGATTTTCTTGTTGCCACCCATCACCCACACTCATCATTATGATAAATAGTTACGAGTACTCTTAAAAGACTTGATAATTAATTTACATAACTCGTCCGGTACCGTATACATTATACTCAGTTTGTATCGACGAAAGTTTTCCTGTACTTTCTTTACCGTAATCGTACATTTTGTTTCACAGTTCCGGCATTTTTTATTACTAAATGTTTTAAACAATTAAGCCTAGTCACGTTTCCTTCTCAAGAGCTTGTGTTCGCACGTGATACATGCATAATCGTAATGCAAGTTAAGGACCTCATACACTATATCGGAGTAGATCGCGTTGCGTTGCGTTGTCTTGAATGGAGGACGAACTGCCCCACCTACGTTGTACTATTTGCTAGCAAAGTGAGTCCTCATCAACGACAGGGTTGGCTACGCGTTAGTAATACCCCTGGTATTCCTAGCGGCTATAGGCTACGGTGTCTGCTTACCATCAGCTGGGCTGTATGCTTGTGTGCCATCTTAGTGGTATAAAAAAATAATATATATTTCTTAATGTCGAATTACTTGCATCATTTTGTTCTCTTAATAAGAGTAATGCCCACTGGCTGTAACGTACAAAAATTGCGACTTGCATTGTCTTTCCAAACAGTCTGACAATATGTTTTCTTAACAACTCCACCAGTATGATGATATCACGTTGTTAAGAAAAAGATACAGGGTAGCAAGAATCTTTTGAATGTGTATTCGTAAAATTAACTATCCAAATGTCAAAATTTTCATATAAAATTTAAGTTCCACTTTTCACCGCCGCTGTGCTGTTCATTCTCCCATACAAAAAAAGTTCAGATCTCTACCAATACGTAGTCGCAAGATATTTTTGCTCAGGCTACAAAACAGGGGTAAGAAGGAACATAACTATTAATAAATAAGTAAATGTTTGTAAACATGGTATTAAATGACGTATTGCAAATGCTTTACATTTATGTCCAAGTTCTATTAATATCGTCTCTTTAGTCTGTTCATCGACTGTCAGCAGTTCCACGTGGTAGTTATCCACTGAAGGATGTGTGAGAGAGCCTTAACACGATGTGCCGGTATCCTAGAGGCCGAGATCGTGCGCGACATATTGTCACTTTGACGGCGCACGCCAATCACTCATTGACGGCTTGTCGTGTGATGTGATTGTTAAGCATGAATGTTACAGAAATAAATGCATGTAATTATGTTAAATTGTCACCTTAGATAAGGAATCTGATACCTCTATAACATTCTGATGAGGAAAGCGTCTTGTATCGCGCATACTGGGTAGTAGATGGTGGCTGGTGGTAGGGTAGGTAAGTTAGTCGTAGTTTTTTGCATTTTTGCAGTCAGATATTACGCAATCAAGGGATAATTTAATATATTATCCTGTGTTTCGGTTTAAAAGGCAGTAGCAAAGAACGTTTTTGGTGATGTGACCGAGTAACCTAACTAATAGCCACAGTGCTGAGCAGGGTTAGACCTGTTGGGAGTGTAACTATTATAAGAAGCCGCAAAGCATTTTTATTTTATTCCACTAAGGTGGCACACAAGCATACGGCCCCACCTGATGTTGAGCAGTCACCGTAGCCTATAGCCATTAGAAATACCAGGGGTATCACTAACGGGTTGCCAACCATGGTGATGATGAGGAGTCACTGTGCTAGCAGCATTACTACTAGCCCAGCGTATCTTCGTGGAGCACTGGTAACCTTACTTAGCGCAGAAACACAACACTACATCAAGTAGTGTTATTTCACTGCGGTTTTTTGTAAGGTGGAGGTACAGTCCCCAGTCGGGCGGCTCCAGTTTAAATGGGAAAACCCACAAGGCTACCACGGCTTCAGAATCTATCTCTGCATTCACATCCTTTCTGGCCATGTTATCTTTCACACAGTCCATCCACCTTTTCTTACGTCTACCTCGATTCATACATAAATAAAATTCATACATAAAACCTTTCTTAGCACGTTATCTTCATTGCTCATAAACATGCCCATACCATGGAAACGTTGGAATGAATGTCCGAATTAAATTGGTCTATCAAACATCCTGTGCTTTGTCTTCGGATTGCTCATCCTTTAATAAAACAAGATCTGCATTTGCTTACATTGACCCAATGTTAACTGCAGTAATTTGTTCCGATGACCGCACAAAGCGCGGGTTAAGCAAATAATGCGTGTCTTTGTCTGTCCGTCCGTCTGTGCTGTTTGTTCATCCTTTGTTGATTGTGAAAGGATCAACCTTTGAGTTATTTCAGTCGGTTAGGTTATTGTTTCCTTTGTAAATAAACTCGTATGTAACTGCCATGAGGAATTTAATTTATTTACGTTTCAATTTAATAAATTTTCCAATTTTATCATTGAGTCTGTAGCGACCTCACGGCTACATAAACCAACGTTAGAAATCGACTATCTAGCAGGACAACATTCAACGAATGACGTCACAATCCTGCCACGCGCTAGCGAAGTTTTCTACGCAATTCAACATATATACAAGTTTCCGACTAGAACAGAGGAGCCGCGGTTCCCCAGGCACAACACCCGCCTGGCTGGAAGATCTTCCCTTTGTGGTGGCTGAGCATGATCACCTCGCTCGCCCCACACTGGTGACCCCGTTGCGTCAGTATTGGCGTGAACATCAGCAACCTTCTCCACCCCCATCAAATTCTTCAGCAGCAGTCACACAGCAAGCCAGCATCGAGTATCAACAGGTCCAACTCAGCCGACTCACCGCGCTACTGGTCCTGGCACTCACCTCTCCACCGACTACATACGTCCGCCTCACACAGCCCACTTCTGGAGTCCATTCGGCATTGCTCACCGTCTTATCTCCACGTCGTACGCTTGCATTGAGATACTGGACTCAGTCGGCATCTAACGCTCAGTCTCGACTCACCGCAGACTTCGAAGCACACTGGCACTTGCAAGCATTCAAGCACTGACTGTAATCAAGCTCTGGATCGACCTCCGGTCTCGGGGGGGAGTGATGTAGCGACCTCACGGCTACATAAACCAACTTTAGAAATCGACTAACTAGCAGGACAACATTCAACGAATGACGTCACAATCCTGCCACGCGCTAGCGAAGTTTTCTACGCAATTCAACATATATACAAGTTTCCGACTAGAACAGTCGGAGCCGCGGTTCCCCAGGCACAACACCCGCCTGGCTGGAAGATCTTCCCTTTGCGGGGGCTGAGCATGATCGCCTCGCTCGCCCCACAAGTCTGGCTACGTAGGCATCATCGCGTCAATCTGTGATACACTTTCTGTCATCAAGTATACAAAAACATACTGAAACATGATGTTTAGAGTACTTTGTGTAATATCTCTCATAACTACAATTTCTGCAATTCTATTCTGCAAAATCGGCTTATACAGGGACAACGGAATTTTAATTTCGATCTTGTCTGTCATTGTAGATTGACATCCCGCAAACAAATCAGTAACAAATTCAAACGCTTACCTATAATTTAGAGAGATTCACTTGATTGGACGGATTAGACGAAGCAATAGAATCTAATATTCTATCTTGTGAAACGAATCCTTCAATGCTCAGGCATGGCTAGAAAGAATAATAAAGTTTTCGCCCCCTCTAAATTATTTTATACCACTAAGGTGGCACCGTAGCCTATAGCCGCTAGCAATACCAGGGATATCACTACAGAGTTGACAACCATGTTGTTGATAAGGAGTCACTATGCTTGCAGCATTACTACTGGCGCAAGGGATCCTTATGGAGCACTGGCAACCTTAGTTACCACAGAAACACAACACTCCATCAAAGTAGTTTTAT
Source organism: Falcaria lacertinaria (assembly GCA_951449985.1). Classification (NCBI taxonomy): domain Eukaryota; kingdom Metazoa; phylum Arthropoda; class Insecta; order Lepidoptera; family Drepanidae; genus Falcaria; species Falcaria lacertinaria. Next base: position 1,664,816 of record OX602133.1, on the reverse strand, counting down.
TTTATTTTCACTAGCACAGTGAGCCCTCATAAACAGAAGGGTTGGCAACTCGTTAGTGATACTAGCGGCTATAGCCTACGGTGACCAGTGACGGTGAGTTATTGCTTACCATCAGGTGGGCCGCATGCTTGTGTGCCACCTTAGTGGTATAAAAAATACATAGGGAAAAGTAACAACCTCATAGGCTAGCCTACTTACTAATATATATATGCGGCAGCTCATACAGCTTTTCGATTTCTATGCCCGGTCTTGTGGGTCTTAAGACTGGTCGGTTATCAGACAAGTTAGTCACATGTGGTTTAAAGTAATTACTTTCAAGAACATTGTCTCGAAAGTGAAACCCGACATCGGACGCTTACGCCATGTTATCTGCCCGTATGATATGATACTTTTTACAGACCTCCGTATATCGATGACTCAGACAGCCCGCCCTCATGTGAAAGTTAACCTAAGGAGAATTGTACACGGCCAATTAAATAATTTGCTTATGAAAGACTACTTGTCGGCGCGATTTGACTCTTATTAAAATATTCGTACAGAGTAAATGGAGGTGACCGATTATGCTCACTTGACTTGGCGTGGATTTGAATAAGGTATTGTATACATCTATGTAGCGTTGCCATTCGTCCGGATAAAGCCGGACATGTTACACTTTTTGACCACTTGTCCGGCCAAATATGACTGCGTCCGTAGAGCTATTAGTTTGGGACTAGGTGGCGCTGTGTGGTAATGTCCAAAAAATATTGAATCACTGAAGAAAACAATTTAAATCGGTTCCCAATGTAATTAAGTATGTTCGATCTTTGATGGGTCAATGTGCCTTCTGTGTACACCAATGTGCTTCAGACTTGATGTTATATAAGCAGAATTACCTCGCATATTTCGTTATGTACTCTTGAGACTACTTAGGGGCTTCCGTCCATAATCGTCTGGCGTTTTGACTGTGTCACTTGCGAAGTTGCGAATCTAAAGATTACACATTCAGAACCCCAGATGGTTATAGAAAGTGAAACTAGCTTAAAGTCTGTAACAATAGAAGTGTTATTAGTTTGAATCAAAATACGACCGGCTTCCGAGAAATAATCTAAGGCTGTTCTTATACATAATCCCACATCACGATTAATTTAAACAAGCTGATATGCAAAGGTGGCAACAAAGGATGTTATCGTTTGCCTCACGGTGACTCATGGCGGCGGTATGTGAGCAGCCTTCCGAGGTACCTCCGACCCCATACTTAGTCATGCTGGCTCGGAATGTGGCGTAACATCTCAGCTTTGACATCACCCACTGGAAACCAGTCTGCAATGAAATCGCAGCCGTGGTGGCGTGTGGTTTTAGGGTTTTTTTTATACCACTAAGGTGGCAATCAAACATACGGCCCGCCTGATGGTAAGCGGTTACGGCAGCCTATGGACGCTTGCAACACCAAGGGTATCACTCGCGCGTTGCCGACTCTATCCTACCCTGAAGTGATCATCTGATTGAGGTGATCCGGGTTTATGTCCCCGGGTGTCCGGGTTGCTTTCCCAAAGGAGTACAGCATGAGGTTCCTCAAGAAGAGAGTGAAGAGATTTCAGCAGGGTCGGCAACGCGCGAATGATACCCCTGGTGTTGCAAGCGTCCATCGGCTTTGAATGTAAATCTCTAGAGAAGGAACGCAGCAATGTTGTGAATGTGTCTTTTTAAAAGCTCACTATTTTATATACCACTAAAGTGGCACACAAGCATATGGCGCACCTGATGGTACGCAGTCACTGTAGCCTATAGACGCTAGATATGCCAGGGGTGTAACTCGCGCGTTGCTGACCCTAAACTAAACGAAACACCTTCAATTTTGTTATCTAATTCATCATTCTCCTGCCCTTATCCCATATTATTTGGGGTCGGCGCAATATGTACTTCTCTTCCATCCTTCTCTATCAGCCGTCATCTCTGTATTCACTTCCTTTCTGGCCATGTCATCTTTCACACAATCCATCCATCTTTTCTTAGGTCTACCTCGAACCCCTTACCCGTCCACACTCATACATAAAACCTTCTTACCACATTATCTTCATTCCTCCGCATATCATGCCCATACCATGACAAACGCTTGCTCCTCAACTTTTCTATCACTGGAGCTTCTTTCAAACTTTCTCTAATAAACTCATTTCTTACCTTGAACCTTGACCATTCTCGTTGTAAACTTATTTGTCCTTTTTATATCTAATTGTTGATTATTCAATCTAAAGCCTCCTGGCTCGATTCGGACTTTGGTTCTTTCTTCTTACAGTTAGTTCCTCGCTCGTTATATGGTCACTTCAAAGTCCAGCATCTCATCGGTGACGTAATACAGTGGGTGTCAATATTTGGTGGTCTGTGACCATATAAGTGAGCAAGCCCACTAAGTGTGAACCAATATGTCCGCCCACGAATGTGAAAATATATTTTGATAATCTATTTTTATCTGTGATCATCATTATCATCATGGTCGTTGACTGGAAGGACTAGAAGGACATTTTTATAGCAGAAGATAAATTTGTTAAGTTAAGCGATGTGGGTTTTTCCATTAAAATTGGAGCCGCCCGACTGGGGACTGTACCACCTTACAGAAGACCGCAGTCAAATAACACTACTTTGATGTAGTGTTGTATTTCTGCGGTAAGTTAAGTAAGGTTGCCAGTGCTCTATTGCGATAGCAGTAATTCTGCCAACACAGTGAGTCCTCATCAACAACAGGGTTGGCAACGCGTTAGTGATACCACTAGAATTGCTAGCGGCTATAGGCTACAATGACCGTTTATCATCTCATGGGCCATACGCTTGCGCCATCTTAGTGGTACAAACAATAAGTTGATGTACATATATAAAGAAACGAATAAACATACTTACAAAATTTACTTCATGATAATTATTAACATAATTCGCATTCCCGGAACGATCGTAGCGCCAGTAAAGAGTTGAAATCTCGCCAACTGTGTCACGACGCGACGTGCTAACGACACGCCTATCAATTTGCGATGAAATCTCCTTCAGAATTTTTCACATTGCTCACCACGTTATTTGGCAAATGTAATACATATTATTGTGTTTTTATGTACTTTGAGGACGTAATAGTATTTAACTGCAGATTGATGAGAATGACACAGTTGACTTATGTGATAACGGTGTCGATTCTGTTGTTCAAAATTTACTAAACTAATTTGACAGGTCTAAGTCTTGCTATCCCTTTCTCATGTGCGGAGTTAAATAACGATGGCAATGCTTTTATAACTGTAACATTAGTTTAGTTTAATGATTTCGTACAACAGAATTGGCACCAACATCTACATAAGACACGACTTACATTGACTAGCAACTTTTTTTATTATTATTGCTGGCTTTAAAAAACTTTTTATAGTTATATATACTTTAGGCAAGCTAAAGTATATTTTTTTGTGCCGCAACATTTCCAGTTTACTGGTTTCATAGAGAAGCAGATCGCAACTATAATTACGTAATTCGTTCGGGTAATTCTTATGTCTATGAGCAGCTTGCCCTAGTTAAAAACGAGAGACATTTTTACAAAGTATGATATTCTAAGTCATTAGATAATTTGTAATCGCGTCACGGTATAATAAACAAGCGCACGATTTCATGTGTCAACTGTAACAATTAATGCCACTGTAAGAATTGATTTCGCACTCTGTGGTTTACAGACAGATCAAGTAAATATCCTTTTAAGAAGAAAAATAATAAGACTCATCAATTTAATGCCATGAATCACGAACAGATGGTCCGAGCCGAATTGCATTTGTCTGTTCATTTCGGAATGATACGAGCTGATTCAGATGAATTTATATTAAGGGTTAATAGTGTAAAGGCTAGGCGTCATCACACTGGCTTTTTTATACCACTACGGTGGCGCACAAGCAGCAACCCACATGATGGTAAGCAGTCACCGTAGCCTATAGCCGCTAGCAATACCATAGGTATCACTAACGCGTTGCCAACCCTGTTGTTGATAAGGACTAACTGTGCTAGCAACTTTACTAATAGCGCAGTGTATCCTCTTGGAGCACTGCAACCTTACATACCGCAGAAACACTACATCAGAGTTGTGTTATTTGACCGCGGTATTCTGTGAGGTGGCGGTACAGACCCCAGTCATGCGGCTCCAATTTTAATGAGAAAACACGGGAGATTGCGTAATATATACAATTATTAATATAATAATACGCAATAAAAATAAAAAAAAGGTATGTACATGTTGTTATTGAAGGCTAGGCAGACCGTTCCACCGATTTGCGTATTTTTATTATGACCCATCAATTTTGACCTAATAATTGTATAAAATTGCAATAGTAGGTAGTTCAATAAAATTATTGCTAAAATAAGCATTTTTCAAATCAAATTTATATAAGCTTTGATTACGTATTTTGCGGATGATTTGCAATCGCTCGATCTGAAGCGGTCGCGTTAAGTTTAAGAATTACAAATTCATTTCATCATTCATCATTTTGTTTCCGACGATTTCATTAGATGCATGTCACTGCTTTAACGCATTGATTTGGTTCCGACATGCTACTTGGAATAAATCGACATCAGAATTGAGATAACCGTCCATTATAAATCTTTCTAAAAGTGATCTTTACATAAACACTGTGTTGTGGTATAAAGACGTATCCAGTTGGTATTAAAACAATCCAAACAGATGATCCAAATGCACATTCTCCACGATTCATTACAAACCTTAAATAACGCCCTAGAAATTAATCGTCGGACCAAATGCTACATGTTTGAGAATAAGCACAAAGACCAAAACGAGATCGGATAGCGTTCTAATGGCACTTATTAATCATAGCAAATGACTCACGACCGGCCAAACAGAAATTCCTTTCAGGGCACGTTTGTTTTCAATCAGATTGTCTTAATATAGGCCTCGTGTGAATGTGAAAGGCTTCTGTGTTTGGACCATCGACATTCTGGATTCAGTAAGAATAGGCTTCTGGATATATTTTGTACTGGTTTACTATTTCAACTTATTTATCCTCCATCCCTTTTTAGAGTATTGACGGAGTATATATCGCTCCTATACTTTTGCTTATGAATTACTAGCTTCTGCTCGCGACCTAACATTTTCCTGGGATAAAAAGTATCCTATGTGTTGATCCAGGTTATAAACTATATACTGTGCCAAATAACATACAAATCTGTTGAGCCGTTTTTACGTACGCAACAAACATACATCACAAACTTTCACATTTATAATATAGGACAATATGGTTTATTTTATATGATTCCGATATGTATAAAACCTCTTTGGTTTAGTCCACACTTGTCTATCTTTAATAAATGATCTTCAGTATTCTTTGGATCACAAACTATTCGTAGCCCTATTATACTGCGAGAGAAATATTGTGAACTAATATTGCTCTTCGTTTGCAAAATATATGTTCTTTTCTGTCTAATTCGGCTCGTAAAATTGCTCACATTAATCTTGTCTAATGCTAAAATCTCCACGGCCCATTAGTTTCCGCAACTTCGGTGTCAGTAAATACTTAAAAAGCAAAACCGGTTTTATAGGCGTCATTTGGTTAGCATATTTGAGGAGCCGCCAAAAATCCGGTAACTGTCAAGATAAAAAATGAGTTGAATTTGTTTAAAATGAGAATCCGCAAGTAGCAATTACGTGTGACATTGCGGTAGTCTTGCTTGTTGCAACCGCCGTTCGTTAACGAGCTGTTGTGGCGCTCGGTGTACGAAGTTGGGAAATGGATTGATGGTTTCTGAGATAACCTGAGAAATGGACGTGTTGTCAGAACCGTATTGTAGTTCGGGAGGAGAATATTGATGCAAGGTTGTCCATTGTGTTTTGCATGGAAATCTATTTTACTTAGGAAATAATTGAAGCAAATTGTGACACTTTTGTTCAATGGTTGGAGTTATTTATATTTTAGGTTAATTCTGTTGTTTGTCTATTTTATAAAACTTTCAGAGAATTAAACATGAGTTTAAAGGAGAATATAAATAACTCTATCATAATTTATAGTAATATATTAAAATATTCACTTGTGTATGTTTTAACTTTTCCAATGCTTGTCACTTGGGAATGGAGCAGCACTGGAAATACTTGAAGGTCTGTCTGTAATATGTATTTAGTTTTAGTTAATGTAGACGACTATTTAAATCTTTTTTAGTTGATAGTCAGAATAACTTATGAGGGTTCTAATTTACTAGCCTGTTTTTTTTTCATTTTCTATCTATCTGACACTCACAATCTGACTATCTGACGTTTATCGGTCATTTAAATTGATATTATTTTCAAGTTATAATATTTATTAGTTTTATTTATAATTCGTTATATTAATTACCATCAATGACACACCAATTAAATTTATATTTAATTGGTGTTAATTATTTCGTAAGTCCATCCTAACTGTTGTTTATGGTATCTCCTACCTATATTTTCTGTGTTACATAAAATTCTAGTATTAGTTTATTAGTTCAGTTTATACAAACAAGCATCCATCCAGTTTTAATATTCAGGTGCTATCGTATTTTTGCCACACGCTGCTCGGACAGACATACACACGACTTCACGTGTGTGAGATTGTCAACAATCAACCGTGTTGTCCTCCCCAACATGTAAGTTTAGAGTGGCTTGCCGTTGTGCGAATGAACTAGATGTGTAATACGCTTTTTGAACTGTGTATTGCTATAATTAACAGTAATTTTCGCTTTGTAGATAGTCTGTGAAGACTCCAAATTAGGGTAGTTTTTTACCGTCACTGTCGCGTTAAACTTTTATAAAATATAGTATCACGAATAGCTTAGCAAATTTATTAGACGTCAGATTTTTTTTCTGGACGACATGCCTTCTCAAATTAATCTCTATATTACATTATCTATAATAGATAAAATCTAGCAATTTGATGATTGGTATGTTAACGAATCGTAGTTGAAACGCATACTACTAAGCCCATAGAATATTAGTATTTGACTTATTTAACGATATGTTGTACTATATCCAATATTTATATGAATTTGAATGTAAGTGAAGTTTTATGGACGAAGTAACGAATCGATAATGTAGTTCTCTTTACCAACTGGCGATATTTTTTTAGTAGGTATGTAAATGATTGGCTGTCGCCACGGTAATGTTGTCGGTCGCTCTTCTTGTTGCTATATACCTAATTGAGCAGTTTCACGCATGATCGTTTTCTTTGTGGATATTAGGTATTTAATCATTTTATTGAAATTAATTGCTCAAATCTTTTATATTAGTGTTTTATTATTGTTTTTTAGTAGAACGCTGAATGACTAATGTATAAGTTTGTTTCTTTTTTAATCGTTTAATACAAGATTATCTGTTGATAGTTTTAATATGTATAATTGCGTTCGATATTTTATTTATTGATCTGTGCCGGTAGCAGGAACATTTTTCGACTACGTATTCGAAAACGTAACTCGCGAAATGTCAAAATTGCCATACAAATTTTTAGTTCCGCTTTTCACCGCCGCCGCGCTGTTTTATCAATGCAAAAATATTCGAAGGCGATACGAAAATGTTGTCGCAAATTATTCATGCTCGCGCTACTGTTTGCTTCATCTGAGCCAAAGTTATTTTGTTTTTCAAGTTTATCTATTTACTTGATAATGTAGATCTAGATAGAGATAAGTGTAGATCTGAGAAGGAACTTAACGACCAACCAAGTGACGCTGGTTTTTTTACCAAGGATTTTAAAATGTTATATTAGTGGAATTTATTTTGTAGAATCTGATCAAATTGTGTGTTTTATGTGTTATATGGTTACTTATTGTGGGACTGAATTAAACTATTATTATTATTATTTAAAGAAGGAGGAGGTTCTATGTTAGATGAATGTTTATTTTTTTTATAATCAAAGTAAGTTAAAAAAGTCAAAATGTAAGCCGGCGTTTCACTTTGTTGTTCGCAAAGTTCCATCTCCTTTATTATTTGATCCGAGAGTTTTGTATGCAAATGTAATAAACCGTACCACTTAGCTCAAGCCTGCACTCAGCACCTAGTTTAGATGTTTGTCTCTGCGTTCAAGATATCGATTAAACACGACACCGCTGGAACCAATCTTCAAGGCTTAGATCTTAAAGCTTATATATATTGTGTGTGTCCAGGTGAACCGGCACGTGAACGATCTCTTCGAGGACCTGCGCGATGGGCTCAACCTCATTTCGCTGCTGGAGGTGCTTTCTGGCGAACACCTCGTGAGTACACACTCTTATCCATACTTATATCATCTCTATATAATTACAATCAATTGCAATTTATTACAATTTAGATTTACTTATTACATTATAATAATATAATGTAATAAGTAAATCTAAATTGTAATATATTATGTAAGTAGGCTATAAAGCCTCATTGTTAAATTAAAACTATGTTAAGTGTAATGCATGTCGTGTTGGCGATCTTTAATAAAATAAATAAAATATAAATGTCTTATCCATAGTAATATCTCAGAGTAGATAATATACTACGTATAACTTTTTTGACGAGACCGCTGGTCTAGTGGTTAGTACACCTGACTGCTACGCTAGAGGTCGTGGGTTCGATTCCCGCCGGGGCAAACATTTATGTGACAAATATGTTTGTCTTGCGTCTGGGTGTTTGGTATGTATTATAAGTAAGATTTTACAAAACAAAAAAAAAGTATATAAGTATTATATCGGCTACTGGTTCCCATAGTACAAGCTTTGCTTAGTTTGGGGCCAGATGGCGCTGTGTGATAATGTCCAAGCATTATTATTATTATTAACTAACATCATAAATGCGAAAGCAAGTGCAGTGCAGCCACGCGGGACTTTACTATTAAAGCTCCTGGGTGGAACTGCATCTGTTGTATGGGCGGGCGTGACGTTTACCATCAGGCAAACGACATGCTCGTCTCGTCACTTAATGTAAATTTTGTTTTATAACAATACGGCTGCTAATAGTAATGAGTATATTCTCTAAAAGATTTGTCATGTCCAATAATTATAATTATTAATTGCAATCAACTTCAATCAAAAAACTAAATGAAAATTGTTTCAGCTTAGGCCCTAATAAGGCGCTTATGAATGACGATTTTTACTTTACCACCGTTGTTACTAAATATATATCTTCTTTCTTTTCCTTGAATTTCTTCTCCGACGTATGCAGGTTTCCTCACGATTCTTTCCTTCACCGTAAAGCTCGTGGTGTGACTAATCACTGCACTTAAGTTATAAAAACTCATTGGTACAGACCGGTGGGATTGGAACTTGCGTCGCTAAATAGCATCCAACGCCTGATACCGCACGGCCACCACGGCTCTCATTTTTGTTGTTACTAGCTTTATCAATAACCGCTTCCACATGCACGAAATCTATAACACTTTAAAAGGGTCGTTAGCACCGTCAATCAAATTAACCTAGCTAGCGGGTGTGTCGCGGAAATGATCCGACAGACCCATACGCTGCGCCCGTATAGCGTTGAACTGTCGGGGTTCAGGTCAGATAGTATCTACCAAACTAGGTTAGGTCATCCACGAGGCTTAGGGAACGTGCCTATACTACGCTATTACTTTAGATTTTTCGACACCTCCCACCTCTCTGTGACCACTCGTAGTATTTGCCAAGACGACCCTGAACTGACAACTGACATATCAACGCACAGTCTAAACGGCTGGGGTTAGAGACTTGAAATTTTGACAGTATGTACCTTTTATGACGTAGGCATCTACTGAGGAAGGGTTTTTGGAAATTTCACCCCTAAGGGGGTAAAATAGAGGTTGAAAGTTTGTAAGAAAATCGGCCATTTTTTAAGTTAATGGGTACTTATATTATAAGCCGCGGGCAAAAGCTAGTATCTTATATTTGGCACTGCATATCCTATAATATTTTACTAGCCCGAAGAGGTTTACACTGTCGGCATAGGATAGGTTTCCGCTTAACATGAGCCGATTATTTTTTGCGATCTAAGTTGATAAAAGAATACATTCCCATGCTCATCCTCAGAGGTTTATTAAAAACTGCGTTGTTTTAAAAAAGAACCCTTAGTTTATTTAAAGGACTGCGTTCCGTTTTCAAAAAATGTTATTCAAATTTCCAGCCGCGCGAAAGAGGCCGAATGCGGTTCCACATGCTGCAGAACGTCCAGATGGCGCTGGACTTCCTCCGCTACAAGAAGATCAAACTCGTCAACATCCGAGCGGAGGACATCGTCGACGGGAACCCGAAGCTGACGCTCGGCCTCATATGGACCATCATTCTGCACTTCCAAGTAAGTGATAGCTTAGCTTTTACTAATAGACATATCCTTAGGTATTTTCAACTTTCGCGGGGATTATGTGATTTAGGGAATTGGACTTACAAATAATTTATAGCCAGCGGTGAATCCGACATTCAAATATTTTCAATGTTATCCCGACACCCTTAGGAATTGGAATATTAATTTAAATTCGGACATAAAGGTGCACATTCTGTTGTTCAAAATTACTAAACTTAACTAATTTGACAAGTTTAAAAATATTGCCATCCTTATTTAACCCCGCACATGAGAAAGGGATAGCAAGACTTTTAGACCTGTCAAATTTGTTAAGTTTAGTAATTTTGAACAACAGAATCGACACCAAAATGTATTATCAATTAGTAATTGACGCAGGAAGGCGTTAGATTTGTTGCCGATACTTCGGATATTGAGTTCTCCAAATAAACAGTAGCCTTAGCAACAAACACTTTGACTACGTATTCCTTCGACTATTTTGTATAGGAAAATGAATAGCATTGCGGCGGAGAAAAGCGAAACTGAAAATTAACTTTTAAGTTATCTTTTGCTCGGGCCGCAAGAGTTGTTACGCTCTTTAGCGTTTCCTCGTGGATCTATGGACCCTACTTACCGTCATGTATTTGACAAATTGTAACGTAATCTTATATGTATATAAAATTCTCGTGTCGCGGTGTTTGTAGTTAAACTTCTCCGAAACGGCTTGACCGATTCTCATGAAATTTTGTGTGCATATTGGGTAGGTCTGAGAATCAGATCTATTTTTCATACCCCAAAATTAAAAAAAAATGAATGAAATATTTTGTCCACCCGTGCGAAGCCGGGGCGGGCAGCTAGTTGCTTTATATATTTTCCTCTATTTACTATCTTATTTACTTAAGTCAATATCGAGCGACCGAATGTATGAGTTATGTACACACATGTATCACATATTTTGCACATTAAAATTTTAGTAATTATTTATGATTAATTGTTGAATTTTGAAACGACAAAATAACAAGTAGGATTGTCGCCACAAATTATGTGGTCATTAATAATTATATTCTTATTATTGATGATTAATGCGGACGTTGCAGACACGACAATAGTGGACTCCATTTGTTTGGGTTTAATATTTGAAACTAGCTGTCCCGACAGACGATGTCCTGTTTCAGTCAGCTATGAATTCATATGTCAATTAGGTTTATAGAATTTATAGTATTGCTAGCGGCTCGCCCCGGCTTCGCACGGGTAGACTTTTATATCAAATATTTTGTCTACCCGTGCAAAGCCGGGGCGGGAAGCTAGTATAATATATAGCCTATGTTACTCAGTGATGATGTAGCTTTCTAACGGTGAAAGAATTTTTGAAATCGGTCTAAAAAATAAAATAAAAATTTAGGGGTGGACTACCCCTCACATTTAGGGGGATGAAAAATAGATGTTGGCCGATTCTCATAGATACCGGATAAGCACAAAAAATTTCATCAAAATCGGTCAAGCCGTTTCGGAGGAGTATGGCAACGAAAACTGTGACACGAGAATTTTATATATTAGATTATATTAAGTGTTAGATTATAGAATAGAAAATATAAAAAAAGACCTGTCGTTATCCTGAGCTTGCAGCATGAGGTTTTTTTTTTAAAATTATTTTCATTGAAACCTCCTGACATTAACATACAAAAAAGCTAGCAACATCGGTCTCGTCTAGACGTTCACGCGTGACGCTGAGACCAAGGGAAATAGTGATTCATTCATACACATGCACCTGCACCACAATGCACCTCAGAACAATTACTAAAGCTCGTTCTTTGACCTAGCTAGACATGGCATCATTCTAAATTCAAAAAACCTTAATCGTTACTCGACCTTGACACAATGATCATGTATTCTAGTCACCGTTGGTTACCGTGTCTTTTGCTGATGTCATCATGTTCTTGGAACTACCACATGACCCTGAGTGCTATTTGCCAAAAGGACCACAAGTTGTTTGTTTTTAAATTACAAACAAAGCAATTTTTTTTTTCTTCTGATTTTTTAACTGTTTTAGTTTTGCTTTTCAAAAAGCAAGTTCGCTCGATAGACGCTGAACATAACCTGAATAAAATTGCAGAAGAAAGATTAACTCGCCTGAACATCTTTATTTTACTGGTACTGGTAGCAAGAACATCTTTCTACTACGCATTCAAAAACGTAACTCTCAAAATGTTAAAAAAAATATACGAATTTTTAGTTCCACTTTTCGCCGGCGCAGCGCTGTTTATTTTCCGATACAAAAAAATACGAAAGCGATACTCATTTTTAGTCGATAGTGCGTGCGGTTTTGCGCGATGCCGGCGGCAAGGATCACGAGAATTACAAAAAAGAATTTAAATTTATGAAAACGTAAGCTGTCATGTTAGTTGCCAGGATTCATCGCGCGAGTGTTACCCCTGGTGTTGCAAGCGTCCAGGCTACGTTAACCGTTTACAATCAAGCGGGTCGTGTGCTTGTGTGCCACCTTAGTGAAATAAAAAGTTTCTTATTTCAAAATTCACGTTCACGTACTTGTAGTACGTGAATTTGACGCTGGCGCCCGACTTACATTTTAAATTCGAATGTATTCAAATAATATTTATTCATTTGTTTACGTGTTCAAATTCATGTTTCGAACGCTACGTGCGGTCCGAGTTTTTATTTGCACATTTTATTATTGTACAACAATCACTACAAGTTACTTAGGTACCTACATGTTTTTTTTTAGTTATAAAAACTACATGCCTGTAATTAAAGTCTGACAGATGAATCAACAAAAAGTGCGTAAAAAAATATGTATGTTAGTTTCTAAATGTACATAATTAGCAATGTAATTTGTTATTTAGATAACGATTATGCTGTTTAGATAGATTGAAAATGTATGACGAATTGGACTATATTCGCGATTCACTTGTACTCTGGCCGTATAAATAAGATTAAAAAAAATACTTTCTCCAAAAAAAGAACACGAAATTCCATAATTTCGATATTGGTGCCAATTTTGTTGTACGAAATCATTAAACTAAACTAATTTGACAGGTCTAAAAAGTATTGCCATCCTTATTCAACCCCGCACATGAGAAAGGGGTAGCAAGACTTTTAGACCTGTCAAATTCGTTTAATAATTATGAACAATAGAATCGACACCATTGTATCCAATCTTAAATGTCTAAAACATTACATAAGCCCTCACCCAGTAGGTAGTAAATAGAAAGTAGAGCAGCACATAACACCCCTACTTCAAAGTCGGTACACATAAGCTCTCATAAAAATGTCAAGTGCGTTACATAAACAGCCTTAAAGTTCGAGTATATTTTTAGCTTTCTCGTTCACTCTTTGTTGCGTAAATTTTGTACTGTCATGTCATTATCAGAAAGGTAGACAGGATATGTTTACGGGTTTTTGTCCTTTTCATTGTATTCTGTTTTCAAACGATCAAGTTCAGTTGTCCGCTTGAATATACTTATGGAATGTAATGTTGTGTTTCTGCGGTAAGGTTGCCAGTGCTCCACGAGGATACGCTGCGCTAGTAGTGATGGTGCTAGCACAGTGGCTCGTCATCAACAATTTGGTGTGCAACGCGTTAGTGATATCCCTGGTATTGTTAAGCTACGGTGACTGCTTACCATCGGGTGGGCCGTAAAATTGGAAACTTTAAAATCATACATGTCGATTCTAGTCATATGTATAAGTTGTTTTTTTCGAGCATGTAGTTCGCCTCATCAGGCCAACGCATACGCATCTTAGACCAACTTTATCCATGGTACGAAAGCTTACAACAGTTTAAACCCCAAATGATCCCACAGGCTTCACTTAACATCGCTAGTGGCCTGAGTCACCGCTGACGCAAGGCATTGTTCGAGAAGCCAAGTGAATAGTCACTGCACTTTCGCCTTATAAAATATGTATTACTTTACTAGCGACCCGCCCCGGCTTCACATGCTTGCCGGCACGAGCCCGTTTGCCAGTTTATACGCGAGGCATATTTTTTTCCGATATCATCAACAATATTCGACATATTTCAGCCAATTCACGCAAATTCTTAATTAATTACACACCTAAACCTTCCTCACGGATCAGTCCGTCCATCGGTGAAAACCCTATGAAAATCCGTTCAGTAGTTTTTGAGTTTACCGCGTTCATACAGACTTACGCGGCGGCGGTGAGACTTAGTTTCATAATATGTGTGGTGTTTACAACATAATTTATGCGGTCCAGGAGATACGTTAGAATATACTCAATTAGTATAATTCTTAGAGCCATGGCGGCCGTGCGGTTGAAATAACCCCTTGCCATTTAAGGTAGTCCGGCTTCAAACCCCGGCGACCTGTACCAATGAGTTTTTCTAAGTTTCAGTACAGCTAAATCTGTACGTTTAGAAGAGTGGGTGAAAAGAGATTTGCCATTAAAGATGGTTAGTAGCTGATAAGATAATTCGTATACAATATACAAAGTATGAACTTGTAGTATATATAAAAAAATAGCGACTGGCGGCTACTCCGAAATCTATGTTTCTTTAATACTACTTATAAATCTGAAAGTTTGTGAGGATGGATGTATGGATGTGTGTATGTTGCTCAATCACGCAAAAATGGCTGAACGGATTTGTATGAAATTTAGCACACGTATAGTTTATGACTTGACACATAGGATTCTTTATCCCGGGAAAACTTTAGGTTCCTCTGAGATTCTAACTCCACGCGGGCGAACTCGCGGGCAGCAGCTGGTATCCACATATATTAACTTAAAGTACTATTTGTCATGCTTAAAATGAACAGAGATCCCAAATACGGATCTGGGTATTTCCAGGTCATTGCCATATTCAAAAGTATATAATATCAATAAAAAATGCTGGTTTAAGAGATTATGCCATTTTAACGTCAGTATGTACATATATAGGTACATGTTGATATACAGCGTGCGTAGGAGCATGTCACATCGGTGGCATAGTTATCGCACTCCGTATAAGGCGCGGCGCCTGCGCCTGCATACAGGATGCTTGCTTATAGGCGAATGTGATTGTTGCATGCGCTTGCACCTGGCCTGACGCGGTTGATTACTGATTAGTAATTATTAGTCATCGGCCCTCTTATCGAGGACTTGCTTTTTCTCTAGGCCCGTGGTTTAGATAAATAGCCTATGTCCTTCTCCAGCTTATAATCTATCTCATTGCCATATTTCATTACGATCCGTTCAGCCGTTTATTCGTAAAATAGTAGCCAACAAACAAACAGAGTTTCTTTCGCATTTATAATATATGTATGGATTATACTTCCATTATCAAAGGTGTTAAGTGTCCGTTTGTGAAGTCCAAATTATAACTTTAAAAGCCGCCACTAGCCATTACCAACCCTGTTGATGTTGAGGACTCACTGTACTAGCAGCATACAAGCGTAGCGTTTCCTCGTGGAGCACTTGGAATCTTACTTACCGCAGAAACACAACACTAAATCAAAGTAGTGTTATTTGACTGCGGTCTTTTGAAAGGGCTAGGTACAGTCCCCAGCCGGGTGACTTTCAATTCATACGCATTTTTAGCTTACACTTTTTACCGCTGCAGCGCTGTTCATTTTCCCAAACAAAAATAGTCGAAGGCGATACGAATACGTATTCATAAGTTATTCTTGCTCGGGCTACTGTATAAACATTAATATTAAATTTAACCTTTATAGGGCTTGTTCTTTATAAATATAATCTAATATATAAAATTCTCGTGTCACAGTTTTCGTTGCCATACTCCTCCGAAACGGCTTGACCGATTTTGATGAAATTTTTTGTGCTTATCCGGTATCTATGAGAATCGGCCAACATCTATTTTTCATCCCGATAAATGCAAAATAATTGTCCACACGAGTGAAGCCGGGGCGGGCAGCTAGTAAAATATAATGATTTAAATCAAATGTAACATGTTCTGTTTAAGGTTTTAGTACAGTGCCGGTAGCAGGAATATTGTCGACAACGTTTTCGTATCGCCTTCGACTATTTTTGTATTGGCAAATGAACAGCGCTGCGGCGGTGAAAAGTGGAACTAAAAATTAGTATGACAATTTTGACATTTCGCGAATTACGTTTTCGAATACGTTGTCGACAATGTTCCTGCTATCGGCACTGACGTTTGCTTAAGATTACATTCATTAATGAAGTTGTAAACATGATATTTTATTTGTTTGGTATTGGTTGTCGATGCTTGAAGGTCGACGAATAATTGTATATTGGCTTTAATAAAAGAACAGATTACTATTTACAAAAAACAGAACTTAACCTACTTACACATAAAATATGTATCTGGAAATTGACTTTACACTGCATTATTTTAGTATGTCATTGGCCCTGAAAACCCTATTTCAGGGTTCCGTACCTCAAAAGGAAAAAACGGAACCGTATAGGATCACTTTGTTGTCCGTCTGTCTGGAAAGATTTATTTCTGAAGAACGCGTGGTGTTATCTGATTGAAGTTAATTTAAAATCCCTGGTCATTGGTCTCTTTTAGCTGTAAAAATATCAAACCTATAAGTCAATGTGAAGAAAAGATTTGAACGTTTAACAAAAACATCACTTCTTCTCCTTACCTACAAGTTTTTACGGATCCCTCGGTGCGCGAGACCGACTCGCACTTGGCCGGTAGTTTTTTTTTTATAAATCCGTACTTATAATACCACCAACACCCATACGCAAAGGAAACTCGTAAGCTTGCCCTGGCGAGAATCAAACCCGCGACACCTAAAATAACAGTCAGAGTTAATAGTCAAACCACTAGACTAGACGAACGCAACAGTGTCATCAAATAGGAATTGCCAATAGCTAAAACCATCTGAGGTGGTTCCTGAGATTGAAGTAGGTGGTACTTAACCGCAGACTACTACGGAGACTACACATAGGTACAGTTACACAGGTCGGGGGTCAACGACCTTGTGCCATTGTCCAACACGCGTGTAAAATACTCTTAAAACAGTTTATGAAGTTTATGGTCATGTACACAACGATGGAATAGTAAGGAGTCGGAATCGGCGGGCATGTATGAAGAGATATTTTGATAGATGATGAAAGTTAAAGAGGTAAGTCAAGAGTGAAATAGCGGTCTGTACTCTCTGCCTTTGATTATATACTAATCAAAGCTATCTGCCTACCCCGTGAGAGAGTTGGCGTGATGCTATGTATTTTGAATGTAAAGTATTTATTCATATTATGACCGGGAATAATCGTGCATGTCAATGCAATTTCAATTTTCACTACCTAGGTATTTTGACAAGGCCGTAAAAACAGGGTGCACATAAAGTTTTATTATAGTAGTGTGTAACAAACCGTTTCTGATGCAGGCTTGTAATAGTTATTATTTCTGGAATAATTAAGCTTTTAACAGTATTCATGCAAAAGGCAAGCGTATAAAATCAATCATTCTATGATACGAAATAAATAAAATTTGCAGTGTTCGCCTTTGTGTTAAGTCTGTAAAAAAAAACTAAAAGTTTAAATCTCAATCTATATTATCTTCTCCACAGACCTAGGATTTATATGATCTACTCTACTGATTACTCATACTCTGAGTCTCAATGCTTTAAAAATAAATAATGATGATAAATATAAATTCACAAATTTCACAATTAACGCCATCTTTCGAAGACTGCGCAAACTGTTACGTCAATAGGCTGTAGGACCTACTGTAGTTAAATGAAAGTGGTGTAGACGAAAAATCTGTTTGTATCGATTTAAAGTTTTACTCGGTAAAAGCGGATACCGATTAAAGGCGGAATTAAAAAAATGTTAAAAAGAAACATTACATTTTTGAGTAAAATTTTGATGAATGTAAGCAAATGAGGTGTGCAAATCAAGGGTAAAAGGGCGCTCCATCTAAATCGTCTTACCCTAAAGGGCGCGGTAGTGTGCTTGAGAATGTTGGTGCCAATTCTGTTGTTCAAAATTAATAAACTTAACTAATTCGTCAGGTCTATAAATATTGCCATCCTTATTGAACCCCCCACATGAAAAAGTGATACCATGACTTTTAGACCTGACAAATTAGTTATGTTTAGTAATTTTGAACAACATTATCGACACCATTCTGTATGTATAATACATGTGTACATGTGAACTGCTTTATGTATTTAAAGAAAAGTTTGGAAAACAAACCACTGTAATGCAGCGCAGTCAAGATATTATTTGACAGCGTACCCCATAAATTCCATAATAATTTCGTCATAATAAATAATGTTTTTCCTAGAGCAGGATTGCGTAGGCCGAAGGTCGCGGACCAGATGTCAGGCCCACACGCCGCCTTCGCCTCACTTTCTATGCTGGCCTTAGGTACTTGTGTAATGCCTGGTAACTCTTAATTTCATTTATATATCGATAATTATCATTATCTATTACATATCGTATTTACAAAAAAAAAATCTTACAATTTGACTGGTTCCCATAGTTCAGGTCTTGCTTTTTTGGAACTAGATGGCGTTGTGTGATAACGGTAACAATTCTCATGTCTCAATATCCTTTGCTACACAAAATCTTAGCTTAGTTTCAGAGTAGACAATATTAGTATATTGGATAAGTGCTGTGAAATCAAATTAAGTCCCGTCAGAATGATGAATATATTTAGTTAACAGGTTTGGGTAAATATTTTAGTACAGAGAATTAACACCATGGTCGGGCCCGGGCAATATTATTATTATATTTATTTAATGAGAAATAATTCATGGCCAAACAGAGACAGAATATGGTTTACAAGCCGATAACTACGTAGTACGTTCCAGATGAGATCAGCGAAACTGATCTACAAATTAATAAAAGTTACTGTGATTTTTCCCGAAGGGTTTATTTTGTGAATTCAGTTATGTCAATTATTATTTTAATATTTTTTTACTCACACTTTATTTGTACATGCAAACCTCTGGCAGACCATAATGGTAAGTTGTCAGAGAAAAAACAACATGTATGTACTTGCTCAAAATAAAAAAGCTTGCTTGCTTCTCGACGCCTCGATAGATGGCGTTGAAAACGGTTTGAGGATTGTATCGCAAGACCTCAGAGTAGATAATATAGCAAGACGTTCGAAGTTGGCGCTTAGCATCGCTTTATTGTCGATAGATGGAGTTAGTAGTGCTTTAAGAATTCGGTTGAACAAATAAAAGGAAGTTTTAATTTTAATTTCTTATTTATAATATGAACTGGATGCTGTTAAATGGATAAAAAAATCTTGTTTCGAAGAGTAGACATTGAACAATTATACAATACTTGACTTCGACAATAAAACAAAAGAACAACGGATAGGTATAGGAAATACCTTAACTACCCACACGACAGTAAAATCACATTGCTAGATTAAAATATTTCCGCTCATTGGATTTAAATTACATGCTAAGGATAATTATGGCGGTTATTTAAAAAAAAGGGCAGACTTCGACTTATGACCATGCTTTTTGTCCTAGACCATGAAAGGAATATCGGGCTCGAAGGACCATATGAACTGCAACAGTTTATTGAATTTGCTTAGTTTCTATGCAAAAACTAGAAATGTATTTTCTTTCTTTCAAAAACAAATGATGTAGTCGTTTCAGAGTTGAGATCATGAATTGATTAATTGTGGAGAAATTACAACTATACAACCTATTTTCTTATTTCCGTCTCTTTCATATATTTGTAAATGGAAAGAGATAGGTACACAATGTATAAATTTTTTGGTACCTTTCTCTTTCCATTACGGGCCTATTGAACGTTGATTAGTTATTGAGTTTTGCTCGTGCTTCCGTTTCGGTACCCCGTTTGTGGTTCATTGGCCACCCACTCAGCTGGAATACGTAACACCTGTCCTACTTAGAGTCAGATACCTGTATTGGAAACAATATGTCTACCACAAAAACTGATCTTACTTAACTTAGAACTTGTTGGGAATTCAAAAGACAGGCGCCAGGTTCGCCATTTACTTTTTTTGATTTTTGATTGAATGTTTTTAGTAAAAAATCGCTCACAAATAAAGATAATATACAAGGGAATCGCAGTTTTTAATACATTGATTCAGTAAGCTGGTCTTGTTTTGACCTTAAGGACGACGGATCAAGGTTAACACAGATAATTACGGGCCTATCCTATGCGAGTCCCTTAAGGGGTTTGCCGCGGTGCAAAATCACGCAACACTCACTTCTTACAGAAGATATATATTTATGGTCCCAAAGTGGGTCCCATTGAGCGAGATTCTATCTTTAGCTTGGTTAATTATACATTAAATACGGTATAAAATCGTCTCAACTCTAACGCATTTCCTGAACCGAACCATGGAAACGAATTCTGAAATTTCATACAAACCTAGCACAAACTAAAGAAACCCATGTTATGTTGACAATGACCTGTAGAGCGAGCATGAATAATTTGCGACAACGTTTTCGTTTCGCCTTCGACTATTTTGGTATTGAAAAATGTACAGCGCTGCGGCGGTGAAAAGTGGAACTAAAAATGTGTATGTCAATTTTGTCATTTCGCGACTTACGTTTTCAAATACGTAGTCGTAAAATGGTCCT
This sequence comes from Falcaria lacertinaria, assembly GCA_951449985.1. Taxonomy (NCBI): domain Eukaryota; kingdom Metazoa; phylum Arthropoda; class Insecta; order Lepidoptera; family Drepanidae; genus Falcaria; species Falcaria lacertinaria. Next base: position 1,644,071 of record OX602133.1, on the reverse strand, counting down.
GCTACCGGCACAGCTGTGCAAATGCATCGGAGTGTAGGTCTGGTGACATTGACACCACATGGTGACATTTCGGCCTTGAGGTGTCATTGTTACGTAAAATTACTGTTTACCTTTGCTAAGCGACTTTATATCTGCGCTGCTGCGCTGTTGTTCAATGTTATACCTAAATTCATTCGTGACTAGAATCCTTTGCTATCGAAGGATGTTGACCAGTATAAAGAGCACCTGTTGCAGCACAGTGCACTTCCCAAATTCTTAAAGGTGTCCAAAATTACTTGACAATAAAACGAAAGTAATGGACGTAACAAATTTTACATTTAATATAATTTCTTGTACGAAATTCTGTGAGTAACAAATTATAATTACGCTGTGGTCTTTTCAGTCTTAACTAATTTTCCGGAATCCTGTCAGAATCAATTTAAGAATAGTTTAAATCATAATACGTATGTACTTTTCAATATGGCGGTCTTCGTTTCCTTTGTAGGTGTCATAAATAAAAAGGTGCTAATAAATAAATCATTAAACGTAATTATTTATATATCATAATTAATTACAAGCCCACACGTGAAGTACTTTTTGTTCCGTCACGGATTGTTTGCTCCTGCGCTTGCGCAGCGTAACCAACCAGTGACTGTCGTACGACCGAGCCAGTCTTCTGCTTGCGTTCGTAGGAACCGCACGTCCTGTCCCTTGCTCCCAAAAACAAATACAATTACGAAAACGAACCGAATAACTAACACGACTAACAAACTAAAAACGAACTATAGTGGTAATTGATGTGATTTTAAAAGTGCATAGTGTAGTGCCAATTATGGATTCGATACGCGATTTTCGACTACCGATAAGTTTACCGGTGACAACGTAACGGTTTCACAAAAACACAGTGTTTTTACCAATACAGATTCGCTAAATATTCTCTAATCGTTGTTTTCTTGTTACGCAAAAGTGTGCTTTATTGGAACGTTGTCAAAGTTGAATGGCCGTTTTTTTTATTTGCGGAAGGCGTGACATAAATTTCGATGAACATATATGCAATCGTTTCTACATTAAAATCTTATGGTGGCCCATTTAAATACCCCTATTTGGGAAGTGTTAAGAATTAGAACCTATCACCAAATTTTTATCTTTGATAACCTTTTCATTATACTTTTCTATGTTATGATATGATAGCTTAAGATGGCTTATTAGACGCATTTTTTATTTATTTGACCACCTTTTGACAACTCTAATTTAACTCTAAAAATTTCATCGCGTTTGCGAGCAAACAAAGTGCCTACTACAAGTATCAGGAATATTTTTTTATGTGTGACCTTCAAAGTTATTTAGAAATTATGTATGAATTTAGTGATCATAATTAGCATTCAATTTAGACGCAAACAATACAACAGTTTTACATAAATTTATTATTATCAGGACTTGCTATTAAAAATATCACTCAAATAAGCATCTAACTAAACTATTTAAGCTATAAAATTATTCCGACGTAAGTACTTTAGAGTATCAGTCTTTACGTAATTAATTCAAAAAGGTATAAACAAAATAGTTTTTAACGTTAACCATTTATTTTATTTATTATAGTTTGCTTCGTCTGCAATGCTGCCAGTGTTCCTATTTTCTTCAAAGTGCTAAAACAAATTCTTAAGTATCGTGGAAGATAAATATTGACCGATTTACATATAAATATATCTCGCCTAGTTACGATAAAAAATCTATTGCATTCTCATACGGAAACACTGCATAATCAAACGCCTACGTAAATTCCAGAGTGTTACCGTAGTTTAAATGTCAATCCCATATAGAGACACCCGAGGTTCCTTGTGGGTGTCACCATTGACTTACAAGACCCCCGCAAAAACTACACCTGTAATTTTAATGGCACCCACATAATATTGTGATCGATTAATATTAATTTGTATCGTTTGATTCGTTACATAAAGCGAACAGAAATAATGAAATGTTAAGTTTGAATGTTATTTATTTCGTGAACAAAACAATGTTACGATAAATTAGATATCCAATTTTTGATTCACGTATATCATGTTATAGATATGTAAATATCACCATAGATCTCGCTTCTAAAACTACCCGATTTCCCATTGTTAAATTTTGATAATAATAATAATAATAATGCTTGGACATTATCACACAGCGCCATCTGGCCCCAAACTAAGCAAAGCTTGTCCTATGGGAACCAGCAGCTGATATAATACTTATATACTTTTTTTTTGTAAATACATACTTATAATACATACCAAACACCCAGACGCAAGACAAACATATTTGTCACATAAATGTTTGCCCCGGCGGGAATCGAACCCGCGACCTCTAGCGTAGCAGTGAGGAATACTAACCACTAGACCAGCGGTCTCGTCATGATGCTGAAGTCTAGTCTACAGAATTTTACTGCTATATCAATTCTTTTAAGGGAATTCCCATTTAAAATTATCTATTCATTAACCATCATATATTACGTTACACGTTAGACTAGCCTAGCTTAGATTAGCACGTAGGTTATTACCTAGCGCCTTGCATTTCTTATTCATCATGTCATTTATCACTCGTGAGAGGTCTTAGCAAATCATCTTCAGTTTAAGTATGACCTTAAATTCAAGTACAACTTCGAACTATTACCAAATTTACGACTTTATTTATCTGCCCATGATCGTAATTATCTTTTTATGTTCAAGCATCCCGTACGATAAGTTGTTGATCTTGTGTTATGGAACTCTGAAAATTCTCTTTTAGTCTCAAGTCAGGTCAAGGTTCCATCCGTTATATTAATGGTTATATTAATTTAATAGTACTTTTGGGATTTCAAAATCAGGTTCTATTGTTTTATCTACAATATAACACTCATTGTTGTGTACTGTTAGGTTTTTAAATGTAAAACTCGTTTCTGATCCTTTGGAGTTTCCTTGGTGTGACGTCCGCCGGAAGGGTCGGCCATATGAGTCGCCGTGACCAAACTGGGAGTGTAGAACATTCCTAATCCGTCATATGTTTAGTAACGACTTTTAGTTTCAACAAAAACCTTGCTCACTTTCATGTGTTTTTACTCGATTGCGTTGTCACCGGTGCTCGAAGCGTGTGGCGAATCGATAAAAAGTACTATTTTAATGATGTTTTAGTGCGTGACAGTGCTGCGATAATATTATGTGTCGCCCCGGCCTGTGAGGCCTAGGAGAAACAACACGAAGATGTCGATGTATAGATTTGTAAAGGAGGGCGGCAGCAGTAAGCGCCTGTTTGTGCAAGGGACACTCGAGGGCGACGACGCGAAGCCTCGCAAGTCCAGTTTAAAGAAATCCACTCCGTCCCCCGTGGGGTCGCCTATAACCACGAGTCTGAACCTGGCTTCCGTACCGAGAAGCTTACGAGAAGGTTTGACTCGTCACGAGACTGTGTACGATGGGAATTACCCGGGGATGGAGCGGACATCGAGCTACCGCTCTGGGTCATATCGGGAGGAGAGTTACAATGGTAGGATCGTGCACGATGGCAACCAGACGCACTTCGAGTATGACGGGGAGAGTGCGCTGGCCGTGCCCTTGTCGGCTGGAGGCAGAGGGGTGTCGGAGCTGCAGGCGATTCACACGAACAAGCGGATGTCGACCGAGGTCCTCGGCTCCTCGCTGGAGTCGACGAAGATCTCGAAGAAGGACGACAGCGGCCAACGACGCATCACGACAAGAATAGTCAGAAAGGTGACTACTTTGACCCGTGGTGAAGAGAGGGCTTCGGCCGACGACCTGGCCAGAGGCGGCAGAGAGGTCCATAGATCAGCTGAACACTACAGGCACGTTGAAATGGAGGGATCGCATCCGAGGAAAGTCAAGGTACTAAACCAACCAGATATACTACTTCACCTTTCTAAATGCCAACCTTAAGACGGTATCACCTGAATGACGCCTTATTCGATATTTGAGGTTTAATCATAACTTATCAAAATAAGCGGTTCGTTTAATCACTCCGGACTTTTACAAATAGCTTTGCTTTGGTCTTGAACTTCAAATTGAGTATTTATAGTTTTTATGGTGATTAGTACTGCGGATTTCAGTGTAATGTTTTATGGAAGCAATATATTTTTGGTATGACGTCTACATAGACTATAATTATCTTAGAGTTTTATGTTTTCACATGGTAAAGTGTTTTGTTCTATACTTCGTTTTATTTTCAGAATTTTAACTTCGTTGAAATGATAACAGATTCAAAATCTGGTTATAGACTTTTCCTTCGTGCATTTCTTCGTAAAATTTGCATAGCAAAGAAGTATTCTGATTGAATTCTAAGATGCTCCTGTAGGTTAAGACAAACAAACCTATGGTCTTCAGTATCCAGTAAAATTGGTGGATTACCCACGTCACTGATTTCGTTTTCTAATACCTATATGCAAGTTTAGATTTATTTAACCCTACACACGAATAAGTCACCATTATTTGAACTACAAAAAGAGGTAAATTAATCAAAGTATTACGTTTCACGCTTAAAAATCATACAGACCTTATACACTGTAAATAAAGTCCTTGTGGTCTTAAAAATATTTGTCATACATTAAGATCAAGATTAACAACAGTAATTAAAGAGAACGCAAGCGCAAGACACTTGAATACATGCATGCCTTATATGGATGCAGACAATTTATCCCACTCAAAGTTTGGAGAGCTTTGAGCTTTGAATGTCTATGTCCATTTTTGTCGTGTCTGATGAACTCTATTTACAAAGAGAGAAGAATGGGCTTTTGATTAATTGTGACTGAAAAACAAGTGTGACCATAGACAAACTTAATGTCATTGACACTGACGACAATTGCATGAAAATTACTTTAAAAAATTACTTGTCTTTTCGAAGTTCATGAAATTATTCTTCGGTTAGGTATGTTTTCAAATTTGTGACCTCTTCTGTATATTCTGGTAGATCATTTTCTTTTAACATTGCTTTCTAAAGCACGAAATCTAGAGGTTGCATTTTCCTATCTATCTTTGCGCCTTTAATACGATCTAACTGAATTTCCAAGATTGATTCGGCTTAGTCAATTTTAAACTCAGTTATCAAGATTAGAATTGAAATAGTGTAATTCAAACCACGGCGCGTGCGCAAGCCACTAATCTGCCACCATATTGCTATGTAAATGTAGGTAGTACCTGCGCATGGTTGTGACCCGCGCAGCCTTGGTGACGTCACCTTAATTGATAATTTTACGTAATAGCTCACTCGTATTTATATAGATACGAGTAGCGCTTAAAATACTGGTAATATTCGTATGTGAATGGAAACGAATATAATATATACACATCAACAATCGTTAGACTCTATTTCGATGACACAAATGACATTTAACTTCTAATAACCCCATATATTAATAGTTATGTTAAGACTTTATCATAATAAATATGTATTTATGCAACTACATAATCAAATCTGTGTGCCAACACAAGGTTAATAGTGATTTGATAGAATGTTGATTGATTAACGTTAAATCAATCGGTTGTATAAAATAGGAAATCATAATAGTTTTGTTTTAAGTGATCATCACGTGATACAGAGAAGTTTAATAGGAAAAAAAGTTGACAGTGACAATGCTGTACTGAATCTTTATATCTGATCCATTTCATCAATATTTCTCTTAGCGACAACCGATGACACGTGCAAAACTAAACGGAGTAGGCTTGAAGAAAATACCTACAGTACCTTTCTACAATGCTGTTTACATATAATAGATACTTTTTACCACCAAGCAGTCACCGTAGCTTATAGCCGATGGCAATACCGGACATATCACTAACGAGTTGCCAAAACAACTAGTGCAGCGTATCCTCGTGGAGCACTAGCAACCTTACTTACCGCAGAAACGCAACACTACATCAAAGTAGTCTTATTTCACTGCGATCTTCTGTAAGGTGGAGTTACAGTCCCCAGTCGGGCGGCTCCAATTATAATGGGAAAACCCAGAGGAGATCCCAATTCGCCCTACTTATCTTTTGTAAGCTTATGGTGTGTATAATCACTGTACTTAAGCTAGAAAAACCTCATTGGTACAGACAGGCCGTTGCTTCAACCAAAAAGCCACCACGGCTCATCTCATACCGTTTAATTTCTAATTCTGTTAACCTGAGTGCTTCAGAACTGACGGTCCTTAGTCATATATAGAATACTTAATACGATTGTATGAGTAAAAAGGTGAACCTGACGTGCTTTTGGATCTAGTTAAAATTATAGGTATACAAACTATTCTCCAGCCCGTCTTATGAAATAGATCGTCTGCGAGATAGTTCAACAATAGGTACATTCTTCGCTTAAAGTTCACCTCTGAAAATAACCATTAAAATGTCACGATGTTTCAGAGTGTCAGAGTGTTTTAGTCTTCAAACAAGTCTTACTTTTGGCCTAAATTTAAACTGTGTTCAGGCGTTATTGATGAAATTTCGAAAAGAGCTTTTATGAACACTGTGTTGTCGATTTTCTTGAGACACTTTTGAACTATTACCATAAAATAAATTAATTGTACATGAATATAATGTGATCAAACCGAGACATTGTAATTGTAAGCTTGCCTTTCTTTAATAGAGTTTTCCATTAATTATTACGATAAGAAGATAGGCGTCCACGTTATGGACGTGAACGATTTAGTAAATTAATTGTCCGTGAAATGACATGCAACGCAGACAAGAAATTATGCATGTAGACTTTGCTATAACATGCCATTAGGAATAGGTATTTTTAGTGATCGTGCATAATAATATGCTATGTAAGTAATTTAGTTTAGGTCTTATTATGATACTTAAAAGTGAAGCGTCTTAACCGGTTCTAAAAATGTTATTTTTAGAACCGGTGTTAACCGGTGTCTGGGAAGAATTTAAAATTTTGATTGAATATTTGACCAAATTCCGTAACGTAAAACCTCATAGGGAAGTTTTATGTTAACTGACAGTAGAAAAGGTATCTAAAGACTAAGTATTTGGACTATAGTAAGATATTGAAGCATAATAATGTATATTATCTAAATGTCTTGCTCTGTTATTCTTATTATTACCAGCGTTCTTACTTGATGTAGGTAATATTTTTGACCACGAACCCGTGTATCTGAAGAACTCGAGAAATAACAAATATACCGTCAGAATATTCTGACGGTATATTTGTTATTTCTACTTTTCTAATTGCTACTGTCAATTCTCGCAATAATATTATTGCGAGAATTGACAGTAGCAATTTCAGTATTGATGCAAATATAAACAGATCATCGAGGTAAGCGTGACGTTATCATACACAAACATGCCCAATTAAGCGACCATGATTTAGAACAACAATCAATAATGTAAAACACATCTGATGAGACTGCAAACAATATTTGAGATGAGATCATGCGCATTGACATCATACTTTATATAGTCATCGATAATGTAAAGATTTAGGCTAACGAACTGACGATGATCTCATGAAGGTGGCAAAAAGTCGATGAAATTTTATTGTGTTCCAGAATGTCAACCTACGTAATCTAGGCTTTCAATTGTGATTTCAATGGAGATCCAGTAGAGAATAATCCTGTATAGAAGCATATAAGATAAAAGGTTAAAGAGCGCTATGAAACGGCGGCATGTAAGGAAGCGCTTGATAAATGTATAAGAGGCAAAAGAGATGTGCAAGTCAAATGGCCGGCTAAAGTCTCACAAGGGAATCGAAATGGATCCTTTATTTCTTTAACGTTTCAATTTTATTTTTTAACTGTGATTGTATTAGGCTAGCACGTATTTTTAACCAATGCTGTTTTGGCAAAATATCCGTTATTCATATCCGTTGTCGTGAATTAACAATATTAAAAAAAAAGTTATTTCAAGGTTAAACTCACATAACATAGTACGTAATTCCGTAAATAAAATATATTTTTCCGTCGAATAACAAATCTATCGAGTCGTCTACCGGCTAAATACTGAAACTACATGCAAAGTTTTTTAAGCGTCAAAATACAATTTCTCTGGTAAAGTCGCAGGCCACTCCAAATTAATGTGGCATCATATTTATTTGATTGGCATTTCAGTATTTGACCATTATACCATTGAAGTAGTAAATGTCATGCATTACTTCCACAAATCTATAATGAATAGTGTATGTGCGAATGACATTATTATCATAGATGCAAGCCTCTAAGAAAAATTGAGACCACTGATTCGCCGTACAGAGGATTATATAGGTCCAGTTGGGTAACGGTATAGCAATCCGTGAGTGGGATTATTAACTGCAGTACACTTATGGCGCCCTGGTACTTTCTCGTGGATAATGTGACCCATCTCGTTACATTTTTATACGTTTTTTTTTTAAATTGCCAAACCATAAACGATTCAAAAGCTTTTGCGGCGTGGGAAACGGGCAATGAAGTATGAACAAAAATTTAAGAAAATTCTTAACCTACATATGCTTTGTTTGTCGATAAAACTAGCAAGACTTATGCTAGTTAGTTCTAAAGTGGCATTTCAGGACAACACACTTATTTTGAACAATATAATGAAAGAACACACTGAAGTTCTTGCCAGATATTGTCAAATGGGTCTTAGAACAGGTGGTAAATAAGTAAAAGACGACGTCCACACTTGCCTTATTAGGATATAAAGTGAAAAAAAACACAATTACTTATATTGAATCATTCGTCCTCTTTAAGTAATACTAAAGGTATGAAATAAAAATAGCGGTTTTGAGTTAGATTTACGAACTAAGTAAGCAGATGATGTCATTGTTAAACAGAATATATTTTAACGGGGTTTAAATAAAATTATTCGAGGGCAAACAAATACTTAGAAACCGGTTTACGTAAAGAGCTAAGTCAAAACGGTAGCGACTTAATCGTCCTGGTTCCTAAGAATTTTGCATGTGTGAGAATTTGGGTCGCTATCATAATATGAGTTGATAAAGAAATAACTGTCTCGCTTCGTTTTGGGAACTTGTTTTGTGGCGATAACATTCTCTGGCTCTTTCAATGAATATGTTAAAGTAATATCTTTATTTCTAGAGACAGGAGAAAGCATGTATCCTAATGAATGCTTAAGTTAATAGGTTTATTTGTTAACACAATCACACTAAAATCTGATCTACCAGGTGGGATTTTGAAGAAATTTTGAGTACATAGTTAGCGTTCTGTGCAATAAATCCACCTCACAACACTAATTTTTTTTTTATGATTAATGTGACAAGTCGTCGTTCGCCTGATGGTAAGCATCACCTCGACTTCTCGACCCATCAACTGACGCAGTTTTATCTTGGACCTTTTATCCTACAGTCCCGCGTGGCACACTGCGCTCCGATTGTCACCTGGGGACCTTAGTCAAAGACTTCTTGTCCAGCTACTATATCAAACAGATTATAAGTCCAAGCTATGTCAGGTACAGTGAAGAGCAAGTAGGCACAAAGTATCACTTGATAGCACTTTCCCAATTAAGAGCGGCCCTTTGCTTTCTACCGGGGCGGCGAGACTGTGGTTATTGGCACGGAACTGACACTTTCAATGTTCAGTCTTTAGTCTATGTTCGTAATTATGGTCACGATTTTGTTTTTAGAGCGGACTTAGGAAAAACGTGCATTTGAAAATCCAATAAGTCACGAGTTTTAAGCTCTTAGCTGAATTTATATTAGCGGTGTCTTAGCACTAATTATATATGAGTTGCTAATTTTAATATAGGTAGCTAATGCTGCTGAAGGAGAAAATGCATCGCTTTTCAAATTATATTCATATTTGTGTTCAAATTTAAATTAAATAAATAGTGTTATAAAGCAGTGTTCCGCAAAGTGTTTGCCGCGACTCACTGGTGTGTGTCATTAGCTGGTGTGCCACGGAAAAATAAGATTATGGTTATTTAGACCAAATAATATATCTCAACACTGCAAACCACGCGCCCGACCGAGGAGTTTTGTTTTACCAATAAAATAGTAGTAGCGCGAGCATGATTAATTTGTGACAACGTTTTCGTATCGCCTTCGACCATTTTTATATTGAAAAATGTACAGCGCTGCGGTAGTGAAAAGTGGAACTAAAAAAGGAACTATGACAATTTTGTCATTTCGCGAGTTACATTATCGAAATTTCCTGCTACCAGCACAGGTTTGAATAATATTTAAAAGTTTACTTTTCGTTTATGGTGTTTTCCCGATTTGCTAAATGTACCTTGGGCACAAAACGTTTGCACACTTAGTAAAAGAAACTTAATACAGATTTTTTGGAATCCCTCTAATTAAGGTTTCCAAAGAATTCAGCGCACACAAGACTTGTTTTTAACTTGCAATCCATTTCTTGTGCATCCTTGAACTCAGAATAAAGCGCCGTCATCAGGTTACAAAACTTCCTAAGCCTTTCGCGTCGGAAGCCACCCATACGGCACGGGTATTAACGCTCCGGTGCGTCGGTAATGTCATGTGCTGCACCTGCCGGCTTCCTGTCGGCCATCTTGCCTGCCAAGTCCACTGGGTATTGGTTCTGTTGTTTATTTTGACTTTATAATAATTTGTTAAATTATCAATGTCAGTAACGGTACGGCCACGCTGATAGCGTTTGCTCCGAATCTTAGAAAAAAAAAATACTAAAAAGAGTAATAGATTTAGGATCATGTATAAGCAAATAAAGCCTATAATATTGTATGGAAAGTTTCTTTTTATTGTTAGAAATCCCAAACATATAGTTGATATGAAATAAATCGGATTGTATGACTTCAAAGAAATGTCTAGCATCATACTGTACTTATAATGTACAAATATAGAGAAAAATATCCATTTAGTATTAGGTGCCTGGGATTTTTTGCCTATATTACATGAGACTATAACGTTAAAATTTTTAATTTAAGACGCATTTTTTTTTACCAACATGTAAATTTTCAAACTAATTTTCCCAACATAGATACAATTTCACATAGGACCCTGTAATAGTCAGGTGACGATGTGTTATGGTTTTAGGCGCTATAAGTCCGTTGTGTACCATCAAACGTCGCCATCGTGGTGATATATGGTCACTACCGTGAACTGTGACTAACTATACGTCCCACAATCTTGATGTGTTCTGTCGGTAACGTCTCACGACTTGTGGTTTTGCTTTTGTCATGGATTGAAGTTATAGTGGAGTCTATGGAGGCTGAATGTACATAAAAATTTACGAGAATTCTGTCACGAAATACATTATCAAAAATTGCCATACGATCATCCTTGATGGCGGGTGTTAAGTTGTTTTTATTATTTACATAACTGCAATGTGAATGACATAAATGAAAAATAAACTGTCTGTTTTCATACATGCTCATGTGGAAATTCTGAACGACTCCCAAAATTTTTATTCGATTGTGTTTGCCTTTACAATCCGAATTGTTTATTATTATACTTGAAAGTTATGAATAACATCCTAGTACACATTTTACAATTAAGTTCCATTCTAGGACAACTATTTTACCATGATTATATGGGTATAAATAGTAAATCCAACAATTAACATATTTAGCTTATATGTCTACAATTGCACAATGCACAAGGCATCGAAGCGTGAGATTTTAGACACGTCGCTGAAAGTATAGTGTTAATTTACATGCCGATCCACTGGACTGGTTCAAATAATAGTATAGTTGCGAAAGGTAAATTTCTATAGCGGCTTATCAATAGAGCTTTCCCTATATCTTAATTACAACAGATCTAATGCCATTATAGGCTAATCTTTTAATGAAACAACTTAATCAATGAGATCAACCACTTTCTGACTTCTTATATTTCTGCTTCAATGTTGAGAACATCGTTGTCGTCTTCCCGCTCTTGTCCTTTACCATTTGTGATCGGTGCAATTTTCTTCTCTTATATGCGGGTATCAGCCGTCTTCGCTGCATGCACTTCTTTTCTAGCCATGTCGTCTTTGGGCTTCATCTTCTCCCAGTACTATCCACATATGCAGGTTCATTACTAAAATTGGAGATGTTAATATTTATAAATAATTACATAGAAGCTCTATGTACTTTCTGATGTAAGGAATTCTCTTCAAGTATATCTATCAAGTGTTAATGCAATATTCTTTCATTGTTCAATTCATGCCCGTAATCTTATACACGTATGAATGAAACTCGCAGATGCAAGCGATAAGTCTGACAACCCGTATCTCCGACAATAGTTCCCAGTATATCGACCGACAATCTCCGGACGATTCCTTCCATACCCACTGCGAGTAATTGAGCAATTGTTTTCAGTGCCAGCGCCTGATGCGAGGTATTTAATTCCATACATATTTACGGGTTTCTTAATGAGGTCAATTTGCTTATGTTCTATTGTGTGAAAAACTTTATAAAAGTGCAAATTGATAATCACTATTTGCAATTTAAGATTATAAAAACTTGATTATGTGTTGTAAATATTCAGAATTTTATGTTTTTTTCAGTCTATCTTCTTTATAATATCAACTAGTAAATACAACTTTAGCTGTATTAGCTATTTATTCGCCAACTTGATTTTTGCTGCAATGAGCTTTATTTGTAGCCCTTTAAATAGCATCATTGTTTATGCGAAATTCACTACCTTTCATACCTTCTAGCGTCAATCCACAATTTATTATAAGTATTATAAATTTGATTGGAACCTATTTCTTTCGTCACGATCTGTTACAATTTAAAGGGTAATCCAATAGGCATAAGGCCCATTAGATCGTGGCTTACGGTTATCAGGTGATCACGAGAACTCTTCACGAGAATACAAATTACACGATTTTGATGTTTCTAGTGGGTTGTCTTATCTGCGACGTAGAATGTGCCTTAATTCTTATTGAATTGAATTCCATCCGACTTACCATTATGTCGGTATTAGTCAGTAGTATCTAAAACAGCATATCCAGCATGCTCAGAAAATATCGCTATTTATACAAGATTTTTAAAGCCGATATTAATAGAACAAAGTGTAACACAAAAACGCGCACAGTCATACTACAAATAATTTATTAACATTTGAACTGTTATGGCAAGGCTTGACAAGGCTTTATCAAATGATCTTTGCAGACAGAAAAAAATCACAACCGGAGAAATAATACTTACTCGGGAAAGAAAGAAAGAAAATATGATATCTCTATCTACGTGTCCCTGACTCGAAAAAATATTATTATAACGATTTTCTATTTTCTTAGTATGTGCGATGAGTCGTACCTGTTTGAACTATGGTCTTTCGATTGTTTATAAAATAAATACCCCATTGTAGGTCTCATGTCTATACTAAGAACCCTGAACTTTACTGGATCTTTTGCCCTTTTGTTGAAAGCCTGTTTGCAAGAATTGCAAGTATTCACGTTGTATTCGTTAACTTACCGCAGTAAGTCACCATCCTCGTGCTCTTTTCCTTAGCCTAGTTAAAATTGGCTTTCTGTTCTTACCCTTTTTATCTAGTAGTAATATCTAATGATTAGGTACATTTGAAGAATTTAAACGCCTAAGAATAATATATTTGTCTTGAATAATTCGTCTCTCTATTCTCAGTTTGGTACTTTATCTTCTTTGATTTTTTGTTTATCCCTCTCCAGCTTCAAATCACCCTCTTCATATCTTTGATACCAGTACTAAGTACTTACTTGAGATTTGGATTGTTATGAATGTTAATAACTGCATCGATTAAGTGTATTCACATTCTTATATTATCCCTAATATAATACAAGCACTTTCGGCCACTCGACCGGCTAAGAAGCTTTCGGCGTAATATGAAGTCAAATATAATTTAATTATCCGAAGTACATTGTCTATTTTTAGACGTTGATTGATCAAAGATCGATTTATTTCAATCCAACATTGAACTTCAAGAGTTTAAAGGCCAGTGAACTCGTAATATAAGCTTTGACAAAATGAAATTCATCGCCAAAAATGTTTTCGGCTAATTCTGATGCAGGCAAATTACTTTACTGAGGATCTTGATTATTTATTGAAGTATTATAATAAATATTAATGACCATTGGTAAAACAATCATTTGAACCATAAATGTTTTACCAAACCTCCCATACCTGCGAAACATTACGGAACTAGCAGAAGTATTATTGCTGGTGATTACATAGAAGAAGTATATGGCCTTACGAATTGCTTAGTAGCAGTCGTGAATCATAAAATCAATGGTTTCTAGATGTTAGCGTGAATATGTGAGTTACTTGAAAATATAAATAAAATACTGGATGGAATAATAGCTGCTTTTTGTCGATCTAAATCAAAGAATGGCTCTAGACGTACTGTGATAGCGATTTATAATTCTAACAAATTTTAATAGCAGCGGAACTAATCATGTACTGAATTATTTTTTATTTGGTAAACCTAATTTGTACTTGTATTAAATTTTGTTGATCTTATAAAAAAACTTCATAAGGCAGTCAAAACAATCTTATAGATAGATTAACATGCAAAAGAAAATAAATTACAAGTAGACACAAATAATGATTTCTCCAATCATATTGCTGTGAAAATAAGATCATCTATTATTACAGTATAACCTGATTAAACCAACTCGGCGCAAACAGAAGTAGGTGATAAAGTAGACCAATGAGTTTAAGACGATTTGGTCAAGTACGTGTTTGACAAGCCAGCATTATTAGGTCTTCGAGATAAATTTCTCAAAGCGCACGGTAAATGCAGCCGAATTTTAAAGTTAACTGTATTTTTTGCGTATTTCTCAAATTTACCGTGGGTTTTCCTTATTTTAACATGAAAAAGCGTTAACAATCTCCTAGACTTTGCGCTTAATATGGCTGTTACGAAGTTACAAATAAGATCTTTAGTTACTGTACTTACGGAGCAAATTAATATCAAGTGCTTTTAACATGTCAATGAAGTAAGGAAATCAGAACCTCAAGAGAAGCATCGTATACCGTTCCACATTCCGATTAGGATCTCCATATATGCAATGGCGCCGCTTGTCCTTCTATGTACATACGTATGGTAACGATTCATATCTCGGCGATGCGGTCAATTCATTATACGTAAACTAAGACGATTTACCAATGATTCTAGTGAATCTATCGATATGATATTTAAATTTCTTATAAATTATGACCCTTTCAACGTATCTACTTACTACTGTGACGCAGTGACCCAGAGTGATTCCTTAAAAAATATAAATCTTAGTTTTAAAACCTAGTATTCTACTGTTGGTGAACTAAATATTCTAACATCTCTTTCATCGATTGAATTACTAAGGCATCATAATGAAAAATCAAATCCAAATACGCTACGCGTTGAGCCACAGAGAAAATAAGCTAATCTGTAATCTCGGCCACTACTCCAAATACATGTACATCACAATAGTCTATTAGGGTCGATGATTTGTAAAATAAAATCGGATTCAAACTCACCGACAAAGATGGCGATCCATATTTCACAGCCAGTGCCAGCATTGTAGCTTTTTGTGTATTCCTAACCGCAGAATGAAACAAACATACATTTACAATCACTTCATGAGAATCTCGACCCTATTACTTGGCAAAAGGTTAGTTGCGAATTCTAAGAACTGTTACGACAAATTTGTTACTACCTAGAGCATGAACATACCATTTCATTAAGTTTGATTGTCCATCCGCTGATGTTAGAATTGCCGTGTTTTGATTTGACTCATTGATATTCTTTGTCTGGATTATTATAATTTGGTTTCAAGTAGGAATTGTAATTGAAACCTGAAAACAAGTGTATTTTCTTAAAGTATTAAGCTTTTTGGCTGATATGTAATTGATACTATACTAAAGGTAATTAGGTTAGGGAGTTAGGTATATACTAAAGGTTAGTATAACCTTACAGAAGATAATTTACTACGTGTATAACGATTTACCTGTTTTTAAACGACGACCGGAAATCTAATCTGATCAACAGATTTAGTAGGTAGATAGTAGATCACTGTCAATTACCTTGTCAAATAGACTAATGGAATGTCTTAATTTGGACTCAGTAAAAAAACTTAAGAATCTGATTAATCACAATTTGGAAATTAGCCTAGTATGATCTAATTTCATTGTCCTAAGAAACCAAAACAAAATCTTAATGGATCGTTTGAAACAATAGCAGTTTGACTAAAAGATTAAATCAGTAAAGTTTTTTTTGTTATTGATAGTATCGTATCCGTCAGTGAGGATAATGATGACGTCATTGTTAGGGTACTTAGAAATAACTATTTCAAAGATTAAGATCATTGTTTGATTCAATGTGTTATTAATTCATGGCCAAGTTCGTGAATGATAATCACTCGGGAGGTGTAAATTTCTACTTGCTTTAGAAACAAATCTTATTCGGCTAGCTGTCTACTAGATCATTATAATCTATGAATGAATTTCATTTATACTAATCGATTCAAACTAAACCAGTTAACCAGTTAAAAGCCGCCGCTCTGGAGTAAGTAACAAATAAGCAATAAAACCTACATCTAAGTGTATTCTAAGTGAAGGAAGACCCTGACACAGTATGTATGACATCATGAATTCCACAGCCTCGGTACGCCCACGTCTAACCAACTTAAATTTACCTTTATCAAAATTAACATTGGTCCTTAATGCTTACTGTATAAGATTTACTATTCTATAAATCATATTTTTTATAGTTGTAACTTCGTTTTGGTATTCTTGTCTATGTAAGTTAACTATTACATTGATCTTGAGAAGTGCAAGTTTTGAATCGAGAATTGCCATATTGATCTATCTCCATTGAGTCATATTATGTGATAATGAAGACAAGAGTACGATATCGATTTTTTCCTTTTATCCTTGGCAAGTTATCTTTATATAACTTAAATCTGAACTTATATTCGACTCTTTGTGGTATAGAATTCGAGAAATAAAACGCTAGGCACAAGAATATCTTTTTTTTTTTGTTTTCTCGGTGGTACTAAAGATGACAACTACATAGGTTGCAAAATAAGCGTAAAATTTATGAATATTAAATAAGATTCTATATCATCCAGACAATTTTCATCCAAACTAGGTCTTGTCGTGACAAACACGTGTACTTAACACCTAAAATTAGCATATGCAGAGGCACTAGCCAACGAAAGTGGTGTCGAAACGTATGTAAATAGGTTTACATGGACTGATTTCCGTCGGAACGGCTCATTGACCAAGCTTTCTTCGGTTTGTTTATGGGTTTTTAAATTTGGCTTTTCGTCGTCGACAAAATGT
This sequence comes from Falcaria lacertinaria, assembly GCA_951449985.1. NCBI lineage: Eukaryota > Metazoa > Arthropoda > Insecta > Lepidoptera > Drepanidae > Falcaria > Falcaria lacertinaria. The sequence continues at coordinate 1,626,951 of OX602133.1, read as the reverse complement.
AAGTGTAAGTTCTAAGACTATTTAAAATTTAAGAATCCATTCCATTTAAGTAAATTTAACCCATATTTTAAATGGTTTATTTAATGATTTTCAGATTATTGACTTTCTAGTTGCTACCCGCGACTTCGTCTGTATGGTTTTGGAAAGAAAAACTTTTTTTTTTCTGGTTGAAAGATACGCTATTTCCTTTTCTGGACAAAAGTTGGAGCAAAAGTTCGTAATGATCGGTTGAGTAGTTAAGGCATAAAAGTTTAACAAACAAACAAACTCACATTGGCATCATTGATATTAAATAGGATTTCGAAGATTCGAATTCCGTAAAATGAGACGGTGTTTCATATGGGTAATCGGTCAAAACATTGAACAATGAAATTGTACGTAATAATGAAAACTATGATAGTATTCGATTCAAAGCTACGCGGATCGAGTTATAAAATACTTAAAGCTACTAACTCCTGCAGATTAAGCTAAACATTGTTCTCGGCCTCATAATTAAAGCTGGCTACACCATTAAACAGAAACATATTGAGTCATCGCTAAAAGGCATTCGAATCTGTGGTCATCCAAGCCTTAAAAGGGCTGGATATATGATCACATTATGCCTTAGGGCGAAATTATCCTCCCACTTGCACGAAATCCTTCTTATATATAAATTACCAATGGTTGTATATCTAATTGTTTGAATGTTTGATGTTCAATTACACTATTTAAGTGCAACATAATTTCATCGGTATGAAAGGCGGCTTATATTGGAAACATTTTATCATTATCACCATTTGCCAAAACACTGATACTTTTAAATTTATTGACTCTAATAATGTCGTCTTCTGAAATTCGTGCGGATAGAGTCGCGAGTAAATGCGGATCTACAATCTTATTTACGACATCCGTAAAATGTTCTACTTCATTCGTTTTAATATTTCTAGTCCCATAAAATGGAAATAGTTTTATTCATCTAACATGTTTAAAGTTTTATATTTAGCATTTTTAAATTATCACTATTTAGGATAATGTTACTAGTTTGTCAGTTTTAATGGTCTAACGGTAAATGACATAGTATGTGTTTGTACTAATAAATACGACAATTAAGGACTTCTATTAGGTCTTATGAGAGATTATATATATAAACGAAAATCATTCCAATTCTCTCATAGTCGTTTCGCGAGTAATATAAAGTGCCATAAGTAATAACTTCACTGTAAATAAGCACTGTCAAAAAATTCTGAAGGCTTCTGAAGTATTGGGAGTCGAAGAAATACAAAGAAATTTCGAGGACTTGGACAAGAAACTGATAGAAAAAATAATAGCGAATGTTTTTACCAATACTTTTGTTATGATAACGTCTCCACCAGTTCGTTGACCAGTGTCCAATCGATTTGTACTGGACAGTAGCATTGATTCGGTTTCAGATTAACAACGGCCAGATTGATTACAATCACAAGTGACTATAAGATTAAAATGTACGTTAACTTGGTATAAGTTGATTACTGTGAATATGAAAAAGTTAAATAAACTGATGAGAAATTGTTTGTGGATAAGGATGACGCGGATTTCATCAACACCGTTAAATTGGATTGTTTTTGAAAATATCTTACTTACTTACTTAAAAAGTGATAAATTATAGGCGTCTTATAATGCTGCGTCGTGATCCAATTTTTCCAACGAAAACTATCCACGTGCCATATCTCCTTGTAATCTAACCACTGAATGAATTTAATCTCGACTGAACTCAGCTCAATAAAAAAGCGATTCGTTTCAATAGCCATAGCCTCTTAAGGTTGTATATTACGAACAACCATTGTCATGTAAAGCAGGAGTGTATCAATGTCTTGAACAAACATACAATAGTTTTTACAGCTAATTTTTATGGACAATAGAAATCATTTGTGTACGTGACAAAATTCGCTAGGAGTATAGTTGCGAATCGAAATACAAAGCCTGAAGAACACGCTAAAATTCCATCAAGGAAGCTTTAATAATCGTCGCCGTACTTATTGAACCGTGTCATTGTCGACTACGGATGCTCATAGCCCCACGGTTATTATGTATTCTGAAAAGCACTATGAAATTATTCTGATGTATTTAACTTATTCGGAGACTATGGTTTTCTGATGCCATGGCCAGTCTTATCTTCAAAAGCGATTGTATCCGGTAGATTACTGCCGGCTATCATTAGATAATTACAGAGTTGGTTTTGCGTCGAGAATTGTGGAAATTTACGACCATATCTAACTAAATCCGAGTTTGTTAAGTTAAATCTCTTCAAATGTACTGAATACCTTGACTTTCTTATACATTCTATTCCAGGTATAAATTTGGTCAGACTTCTGATAGATTACCAGCTTAAAGGTTATTTGAAGCGAGTACCTCCTTCTCATCATTATGATTAATGCATTTGATGCAAGTTTGATTACACTCATCATTGTGATGGATCGCCTAGTTTCTAAATTACTGTTTATATCTTGATGATTCGCTACTGTACTTGGTAGACATTCCACAGTGATATTGGATATTATTTCGTGAGTGGGGTCGGAGAAAATATTGGCAAATTATACTTTGCACGTAAATTTCATTATTGGTACAGTAAATAAATTTATAAAATAATCAAGTTGAGACTTACTTGGTATCGCTTTAATTATAAGCTTGATAACTTATACACAAGAATAAATATTTTAAACGAACATTTCTCTTTTCTTCTTCTTAGCTTATCCTCTTCTTCTTTCTTCTTTTAAGCATTAATTTTGAAATACTTCATGATTCTAATCATAATAAATTGTCTAATAACGTGAATTTTGGTAGACATTAATACTACAAGTGCATCGATGTGCTCCACTTCCTCATAGTGATCTATTATGGGTGTTGGATGACAGCCAGCCATCATAGACTGTGCATTGACCTGTGAATGAACTTTCACTTATAGCGTAGCATTTGTATCACCATGATCATCATTATTGGACATTTTGGTGATAAATTGATACTGCATTATTTACTTACGAATATTCGCGAAGTTAGGGTTAGTTACTAAATTATATCTTTATGCGTATAAGTATGGATTTTTTAAATTGTTGAAGTAACATTTTATTAATGGATTGAATTTCTGTTAAACAGACCATAAATTCTGTAAAAGAGACCGCTGGTCTAGTGGTTAGTTAGTATACCTGACGGCTTCGCTTGGCGTCGCGGGTTCGATACCCGCCGGGGAAGACATTTAAGACAACCTTTTTTACCTAGCGTCTGGGTGTTTGGTATGTGATATAAGTATGAAATTCCCAAAAAAATATCTGCTGCTGGTTCGCATAGTACAAGCTTTACCTAGTTAGGGGCTGTCGCTGTGTAATAATGGCCAAGAATTATAAATATATTGCCGCCTGCGAAGATTGTATTAATAAAATCAGATTTATTGGCAACACCGACAATTTTAGCATATCTCATATGATATTTCAGTCCCTGATGATTCTAAATTTTATTTTCGTTCCCGTATTCAATGAGTCCCTAGCCTAGTGTGCAAAAGATTTTACCGATTTTCTTTTAACCTATGATTTTCCTTCCTCAGATATCAGACATCGTGGTCGGCCAAGAGCCCAACGTCACCGCAAGGGAAGCCCTGCTGAGCTGGGCCCGTCGGTCAACAGCCAAGTATCCTGGAGTCAGGGTTGCCGACTTCACTTCCTCCTGGCGAGATGGTCTCGCGTTCAACGCGCTCATTCACAGAAACCGTCCTGACCTGATAGACTGGCGTAATATCAGGTGGGTTTGGTTTTGTATTATCTATAATTCTATATCATCTGTAACATAAGAGGTTATTAAAATAGCAATATTATTCCAAAATGTTGGAAAATATGCGCATTCTTTTTCGAATTCTATATATATATAATTTTCATGCTTTCCATACAAAACTTGCAAAGTTATATTATTATATATATATATATAGTCCGAATTATCCGATGTCTATTCGCATACGTGATACTTCGAAGTTACTGATCAACTTCTAGAAATAAGGTTTCTGATCTGTTAGTTCTGTTACACTGTATTCTTGTAGTTTGCAATGCAAACTACAGTGTCGATTAGGTACAATTGAATTATATCATCCAAACTTTGGATTAGCCGACACAGAAGGGATCACGTTTTTGTTAACGTAGTCTGCCTGTGGGATACCAAATGGGTTTATCTGAATGTAGACGAAGACCCATATGCGTAGGGCGGATATACGAATCAGAGAATTGGCATATTCAGTCAATGATTAACATCTAGATCTTGAATACTTTTACGGTATCTGAAAACGACCTTGAGGTCCGCCCTATCATCATGTTTCTTTAAAGTTTTTCAATCGTCATGTGGAAGTTCTTCATTGCTATTAACATTCAGTATTTCTCTACTAGTTTAAGGTTATTTGTATTTCTGGTAATAAGTTAGTTACAGGAGTGAAACAGACACATACGCAATATTAATTGTTTTTTTTTCATTTCGCACAGGTCAAGACAGGCACGCGAGCGCTTGGAGACAGCATTCCATGTCGTTGAGAAAGAATACGGAGTGACCAGGCTGTTGGACCCTGAAGGTAAACTAGTTCGTTTAGAATTCAACTTTATTTTAGGGTTTACAGGATTTAAATTCGATTGGTATTGATAGGGTGTGCGCTGTAAAGCACTATTTGCACCCAAAAGGATTATTTTTAAGCCGGGAATCTTTAATAGGCGTAGTTACTTGATTATTTTAAGTTTGTTCTCAGTGGTTACGCATCAAGTCGGACGATTCGATTCACAAACATTATCCGAGTTTATTGTGCGTGACTATTTTTTGCATTTAAATGTACGAGCCAGTACGAGTTGGCTTCGTGTTACAAATGTATGGATTCTTCTAACTACACTGGAAATTTGATAATTTGGATTCGGTTATTATTTACATCTCATCATCTTAGAGAAGCTTGCGTCTAGTAACTGGATTTTCAGTCGCTTTATCTTATACTGGCTTTTAGCCGTGGCTTCGCCCGCGAGGTTTTTGATAATGATAGCCTATGTCCTTCCCTAGGTTGTAATCTATCGCATTGCCAAATTTAATTGCGATCTGTTCAGCCGCTTAGTCGTGAATAGGTAGCAAACAAACAAACAGAGTTAGTATTCCATTTATAATATTAGTATCGATAGTATCATAAATATTTATATTAAGCAATGCTTTTAATAGAAGTAAAAGAGGTGTGTAAGTCAAGAGTGAAATGGCGTTCTATACACTGCTCTGCATACCCCGTGAGGGAGTCAAAAGCGTGAAATGTATATTTACATAATAATAATAAGATACAGAAGGCAGTACTCCCCGACACGGCACGTTGTTAGGAGGTTCCTCACTCTGTAACCCTAACCACCGGTAGCTTAGGCTCGCGCCTCGTTATCGGAGGCGCCCTAGTTTGGATGTATTTTTTTTATAAACCTCAGTAAGAATCTAAATAAATAATGGGAATATTAAAACTTTATTTAAACACACATTCACAGAATATTCATTTACAAGTACTTAAAGACGAACTAGAAAAAGAAAGGAAGTCAAGGTGGAGGTACAGCCCCCAGTCGGGCGGCTCCAATTTAAATGGGAAAACCCACGGGAAATCCCAAATCGCCCTACCTCTCTTGAAAAATAAAAGATGATGATGACGGTATGAAGTTCATTGCAGTGTATTCCACTATCCAAGGGCCATACTCTTATTGTCAAAGAGTGCAGCGACGTCTGAAGATAATTAAAATTTCTCAATTCATCCAAATTACTCCACCGTACACTATGTATGTCTCAATACACGTACACAATACAGGTTCTATTTAAATCTTGGCTGTTTACGATCCATTGTTTTATGATCTACCACTTGTTCGGCACTTGATTTTATGAGCATGTGATCATGGTGACGCTGATTCGTGACGTCATAATTATTGGTCGTATCAATCAGGTTTTCATTGTCTACTATTTTGGCAGGTATGTTTTTATTGAGTAGATTTATATTGATTAGGTTCTGACTCATAGATTTGTGCCCTTCCAGCGTCGTCGCTTTTACGTCAAATCAATTGGGCGACGGTATCAAAATGAGAGTGTGCAGAGATTTTAACTGGCCGTGTGTGATAGGTACTTCTGGTTTTGCAAGAGACTAATGGCTTTCGGTAGCTATTGCTTCTCTTTAGTTAGACGGAGTAATCATACATAATTCAATACGCCTTGTCAGTGGTTACTTAATGATTGTCTGTAGTTACATTAAATTGCTTTTGTTATAATATTGTTATAATAAAGATACAAAGGGGCTGGCATAAGCTTTGTTACAAAGCCCCAAAAAAAAGAAAAAAAAAAGTACTTCTGCTACCTTTTCAAAAATAAGAATTGATTAATCAACAGACGGATGATAATTTATTGTGACAAAGTTGTATGACCATTCGCGGAACACGTTGAATCTGATATGGCTGGTTACCTGATTGTGGCACAAGCGACTGCCATCTAACCTGCGCAACCCATTTTACTGGGAAAATAATACTACAAATACTACATACAGCGACTGAATATAAATGCGAAAGTTTGTGAGTATGGATGGATGGATGTTTGTTTGTTACTCTTACACGCAAAAACCATTCAACGGATTTGGACGAAATTTGGAATATAGATAATTTATAACCTGGATTAACACATAGGATACTTTAATCCCGGGAAAATGTTTTTATCCCGGGAAAATTTTAGGTTCCTCCGAGATTCTAAGCTCAACGCGGACTTAGTCACGGGCAGAAGCAAGTACTGCATGAATAATTTTAACTGAATAATTGAGTGTATTTAAAACAACAAGGATCTGTTATGCATTCACGTATGTGTGGGTGCAGCCTAGCGCCTCGCACAGGTTACGACAAAAATAAGTTAGCGTAAATAATCGTCTCAGCCTCGGCACGTATCTGCGATTTTATTGTGCGAACCACGAACAAGCGACATAGTTTGTCTAATTACAGTAATGCATTGTGTCTGTCGCTTTAAGTGTTTAAAGTGTGTTGGGGTTGGGCAAGAGGCTTTCAACCGCGGAATAATACGAGCTTTGAACTTACCGCAGTGTTTCTACAGTACTTGGCTATATTTCACATCGATTTGGACAGACTATCGTAAGTGCTAAGTTATGTCCCTTTTGTTGCGACTGACAAGTCAGTGACAAAATGCCAATAGGGTGTGAATGACAGAGACAACACACTACAAATCGATAGCTAGGTTTTAACGCCGAAAGTTTCTTCCTTTTTTATATTACTAAGGTTGCACACAAGCATACGGCCCACCTGATGGTAAGCAGTCACCGTAGCCTATAGCCGTTAGCAATACCAGGGATATCACTAACGGGGTGCCAACCATGTTGTCCCTAATCACTTACATCTCGTCCTTGTACGAGACATTCATACATAAATCTTTGGTCCCAAAAATTACATGAAATATTGTCCCCAGATGTGGACACACACGAGCCCGACGAGAAGTCCCTGATCACGTACATCTCGTCCTTGTACGAGACATTCCCGGAGCCGCCTTCGGTGCACCCCCTCTTCGACGCCGAGTCGCAGCGACGCGCCGCGGCCTACACCGAGCTGGCAGCGCAGCACCGCGCCTGGCTGCACGAGAAGTGCGCCCTCATGCAGGTGAGCTTACAGGAAAACCGGATCCGGTAAATCTGGGAACCTGTGCCGGTAGCAGGAACATTGTGGACAACGTATTTGAAAACGTAACTCGCGAAATGTCAAAATTGTCATACTAATTTTTAGTTCCACTTTCACCGCCGCAGCGCTGTTCATTTTTCAATACAAAAATAGTCGAAGGTGATACGAAAATGTTGTCCACAATGTTCCTGCTACCGGCACTGGTATCAATCAAGTGAATTCGCCTTAAATAACTGGTCGTTACGGGACGTACGGCAGTTATTTTGTTTTTTTTATACCACTAAGGTGGCACACAAGCATACCTATTGGTAAGCAGTCACCGTAGCCTTTAGCCGTTAGAAATACCACGGGTATCACTAACGGGTTGCCAACCATTTTGTTGATAAGGACTCACTGTGCTAGCAGCTTTACTACTAGCCCACCGTATCCTCGGCTAGCACTGGCAACCTTAACCTTGCGGTCTTCTGTAAGGTGGAGGTACGGTCCCCAGTCGGGCGGATCCAATTTAAATGGGAAATCCCAAATCGCCCTACCTCTCTTATAATGTGATGTGAAAGACGCACGCAGACAAGGTAGTGAAGAGCTTTGGCGTAAAGGGGATGTGATGGCTTAATTGAGTCGCGCCTTTACGGTCACGGCATACGAATCGGTTTACTGCCAAGACTCGCTGATAAATCTTTCTTCTGTCGTGTTTATGTAATCCTGACTCGAGTTTAGTTATTGAATTAATCTCCACTCAAATCTAGTTTTAAGTCGAGATTTAACGAGACCGCTGGTAAAGTGGTTGGTACACGAGACTGCTACGCTAGAGGTCGCGGGTTCGATCCCCGCCGGGGCAAACATTTAGACCGCTGGTAAAGTGGTTGGTACACGAGACTGCTACGCTAGAGGTCGCGGGTTCGATCCCCGCCGGGGCAAACATTTATGTGACAAATATTGCGTGTATAATAAGTATGTACTTACAAAAATATATAAGTATAATATCAGCTACTGGTTCCCATAGTACAAACATTGCTTAGTTTGGGGCCAGATGGCGGTGTGTGAAAATGTTAAAACATTATTATTATTTATTATTTGTGACTGAGCGTTGTTTTAGAATACGGGGCTTAATGTGTTTCTGTGTCCAGGACCGTGCTTTCCCATCAACTTTGATCGAGATGAAGAAGCTGCTTAGCGAGAGCACGCGGTTCCGCAACGAAGAGGTGCCGCTCAGGCAGCGCGAGAAACAAAAGCTCTTCCACCACTACAGGGAGCTGGAGGTAAAGGGTTTTGATATGTTGTGACATATAAGAGGCAAGCTGTTTCCCCGCGACTTCGACCGCGTATCAATATAATATATAGCCTATGTTACTCAGTGATAATGTAGATTTCTAACGGTGAAATATTTTTTGTAATCGGTCCAGAAGTTTCGGAGCCTATTCAATACAAACATACACACAAAATTACAAAAATACAATTCTTTCTTCTTTATAATATTAGTGTATATTTATAGTAATAATATAGATATACATTGAAAATAGCCAAGGGTCAACTATCTACATAAAATTACTCTATGGAAGAATTGATTTTTTTTATACCACTAATCAGTCACCGCAGCCTATAGCCGCTAGCAATACCAGGGGTATCACTAACGGGTTGCCAACCATGTTGTTGATGAGGACTCACTGTGCAGCAGCATTACTACTGGCCCAGCGCATCTTCGTGGAGCACTGGCAACCTTACTTACCGCAGAAACACAACCCTACATCATGTAGGGTTATTTCAATGCGGTCTTCTGTAAGGTGGAGGGTACAGTCCCCAGCCGGGCGGCTTCAATATTATTGGGAAAACCTACGCCCTACTTCTCTTTTAAAAAGCTCATGGTGTGATTAATCGCTGTACTGAAGCTTAGAAAAACTCATTGGTACAGGCCGGTATTTGAACCTGGGCCCATCAGATGACAGGCCGTTTCTTCAACCACAAGGCCACCACGGCTTATTGTCTGTCATTTATGTAAACGTGTATGCAGAAATATTTCGAGACGGTGGGCGAGTGCGACATCGAGCCGACGCTCCGCCCCGAGGCGTTGGAGCAAGCGTGGGCGCGGCTGCTGATGGCGCAGCAAGAGCGCGAGAGGGACCTCTCCGACGAGATCCGCCGCCTCGAGCGGCTGCAGCGGCTGGCTGAGAAGCTGCACAGGTAGTACACACTATACATAACTGTGCCGGTAGCAGGAACATTGTCAACAACGTTTTCGTATCGCCTTCGACTATTTTTGTATTGGAAAATGAACAGCGCTGCGGCGGTGAAAAGTGAAACTAAAAATTAGTATGACAATTTTGACATTTCGCGAGTTACGTTTTCGACAATGTTCCTGCAACCGGCACTGGTCTAGAATCACTAACTACAACAATTTAGTTATTGAAACAAATTAATTTACAAAAAAGATGTTATTCAAGAACAATTGTATCATACAAGATTTTCTTTTGTTTATATGAATTCCAAATTGTTTTTAACAGTACGATTATTGTTCTAAAAAAGTATAATTCATCGGATGTTTCTGGTGATTAAATGTTTCGAATTATATACAAAGAATTTATACAAGAACAAACTTTGTATATTTAAGAATTCAAATTCCAAACGTTCAATCAAAATGTTGTAAAAAACAATTTAATTATACAAGAACAATTACATTATACAAAACAAATTTGTAAATTTAAGAATTCTAATTCGAATTTCTCCAATTCACAGAGACATAAAACAAACAGAAACAGGCCTCGACAATGTAGAAAGGCATATTGAGAGTGAAATTCGCCGTGTGGAGCGCGGTGTCCATCCTGCTGAGGCGAAACAAGCGGCCGAGCAGATTGAACAGGAATTAAGAACTATGGAGCACACCATCGAGGAAATGTTCCAAGATTCCCACGCGCTAAGGGAAGGGAGATACCCGCAGGCCACTGAGCTGCATCGAAGGTTAGTCTTATTGAAAAAGTTAATGTTGAAGAACAATTAGAAGTGATGATAATTTTTTGTTTAATTGGTTTGTTAAATAAATGGCAAGCTAGAATCAAACTTAATGTGGCATCGGATTTCACTGGCGTTTCAGTATCCGGCCATTAGAGACACAATTCCGGACCAATTTAGTAGTTATCGTGTGTGTGGGTGCAGCGCCGGCTACCTCCATGTTGTGTGTGTGTGTAGGGTGCAGCGCTGGCTGACGTCCTTGTTGTGTGTGTAGGGTGCAGCGCTGGCTGACGTCCATGTGTGTGTGTGTAGGGTGCAGCGCTGGCTGACGTCCTTGTTGTGTGTGTAGGGTGCAGCGCTGGCTGACGTCCATGTTGTGTGTGTGTGTAGGGTGCAGCGCTGGCTGACGTCCTTGTTGTGTGTGTAGGGTGCAGCGCTGGCTGACGTCCTTGTTGTGTGTATAGGGTGCAGCGCTGGCTGACGTCCATGTTGTGTGTGTGTGTAGGGTGCAGCGCTGGCTGACGTCCATGTTGTGTGTGTAGGGTGCAGCGCTGGCTGACGTCCATGTGTGTGTGTGTGTAGGGTGCAGCGCTGGCTGACGTCCATGTTGTGTGTGTAGGGTGCAGCGCTGGCTGACGTCCTTGTTGTGTGTATAGGGTGCAGCGCTGGCTGACGTCCATGTTGTGTGTGTGTGTAGGGTGCAGCGCTGGCTGACGTCCATGTTGTGTGTGTAGGGTGCAGCGCTGGCTGACGTCCTTGTTGTAGGGTGCAGCGCTGGCTGACGTCCATGTTGTGTGTGTAGGGTGCAGCGCTGGCTGACGTCCTTGTTGTAGGGTGCAGCGCTGGCTGAAGTCCTTGTTGTGTGTATAGGGTGCAGCGCTGGCTGACGTCCATGTTGTGTGTGTAGGGTGCAGCGCTGGCTGACGTCCATGTTGTGTGTGTAGGGTGCAGCGCTGGCTGACGTCCATGTTGTGTGTGTAGGGTGCAGCGCTGGCTGACGTCCATGTTGTGTGTGTAGGGTGCAGCGCTGGCTGACGTCCTTGTTGTAGGGTGCAGCGCTGGCTGAAGTCCTTGTTGTGTGTATAGGGTGCAGCGCTGGCTGACGTCCATGTTGTGTGTGTAGGGTGCAGCGCTGGCTGACGTCCATGTTGTGTGTGTAGGGTGCAGCGCTGGCTGACGTCCATGTTGTGTGTGTAGGGTGCAGCGCTGGCTGACGTCCATGTTGTGTGTGTAGGGTGCAGCGCTGGCTGACGTCCATGTTGTGTGTGTGTGTCGGGTGCAGCGCTGGCTGACGTCCATGCTGTGTGTGTGTAGGGTGCAGCAGCTGCACGAGCGCTGGCTGGGGCTGCGGCAGGCGCTGACGGGGCGGCTGGTGCCGCGGCTGGCGGGCGTGCGGCTGCCGGTGCAGCAGACCACGGTCCGCCGCGAGACGCGCACCATGCTCGAGACCAGGGTGCACGACACCGACCCCAGCTTCCACCACCTCGCAGACGCCGCCAACTGGTGCAAGGACAAGCTGGTCAGTAGTTCACTACACACATACATACATATGCTGTGGACCTATACAAAAACTTATGTGTAATACAAAAAAAATCATAACAATAAATGTTGGGTTATGCTAGAACAATTTTGCTATACAAGAAAATATTTTACACTAGCGGCCCGCCCCGGCTTCGCACGGCAGCTAGTATGATAAATAGCCTATGTTACTCAGTGATAATTTAGCTTTTAAACGGTGTAAGAATTTTTGAAATCGCTTCTGTCGTTTAAACTATTCAATACAAACCCACAGTTATACAAAAATTAAAAAATATACATCTTTCCTCTTTATAATATTAGTATAGAAGTACAATCACTATACAAGAACAATTTCATTTAATAAAACAATTATGTAAAACATGATATACCAATTTTATATGGCTCATTATTTGTGTGGTGTTACAGAAAAAACTTCACGAAGCCGACTACGGCTCGGACCAGCCCACAGTGCAGCACGAGTTGGACAAACATCAGAGGGAACACAAAGTGATCGACCAGTTCCACTCCAAGGTACTTGCTTAGTATTTTCACACTAAGATGGCAAACAAGCCTGATTGTAAGCGGTCACCGTAGCCTATGGACTCTTGCAACACCAAGGGTATCTATCGATCGCGCATTGTCGACCCTGCAAAAATCTTGACACACCCTTCGTACTCCCTTCGAACCGCGCCTTTTTTATGGTAAGCGATCACCGTACCCTATAGACGCTTACAATCTCTGGGGTACCACTAGCGCGCTGTTGACTCTTTTGAAGTGGCGCTCTATACTCTCTTTTTTCCCTTATGAGGATTTTTTAAGACATTTAGTTTCAAGGTTTGTTTGAACAGGGATGATAACTCTAAACTACAGTGATTTCCTCCACGACTCGGTAAATATATATACAGATATAGCAAGCAGGATATAGATAATATATCCTTTTAAGTACTCAAAGGAAATCCTAGCTAATAATCTTAAAATATAATATATGGGTTCTTCTAAGAATGGACTACCTATGTATCAACATAATCTGTTTATATAATAAACAAACTGACTTAACAACGCACAACCTAAACGGCTGGGGTTTTTGACAGTAGGTACTTTTATGACATGGGCACCCACTAAGGAAGGGTTTCTGAAAATACCACCCTTAAGGGATTTAAATAGGGGGTGAAAGTTTGTATGACAATCTGTCATTGTTGAAGTTAAATGCATGAAAATTGGCATTTGGCCATTCAGTTAAGAATTTGTTCTATTTATTACCCACACATTTACAAAAATAATGCCGGATTTTTTTTAAAGAGTACCCCTTCTATTATAGGAGACCACAGCATGCACTTAATAGCTATCAAGGTGAATAATAATAATAAAATGAATAAAATTAATTAATAACTTAATAATAAAGGTAATAGAATGAGTAGAGGTAAGTCAAGAGTGAATTGTGCTCTAATACTCTCAGCCTGCTAGGAAAGGGTTTTGTGAAATTGTACCTATATTTCCCTTGGTCAGTGTATGTACATCGTTTGTTTGTATGGGCCAGGTGGAGACGTGCGTCCACAACCGGTCCAACTTCACCGGCGAGGAGCTGACTCTGTACAACCAGCACCTCAGCCAGCTGCAGAAGCTGTATGCTGAGCTGCTGTCCACCAGCACCAAGCGGTAAGCTCGCAACCGTCCAACCATACTCAGGATCTCAAACAAGCGTACATCGTGAAGCTAAGACGTTTCCGTAGCCTAAGGACGCTTGCAACACCAGATTATCTACACTAATACATATTATAAAATGGAAACATTTGCTTGTTTGTATTGAATAGCCTACGAAACTACTGGACCGATTTGAAACATGCTTTTACCATTAGAAGCCGACATTATCCCTGATGAACATAGGCTACTTTTACCGCGCGAAAATGCTTCATTCCTACGGGAAAACGGGTAATTGTTTACTGTATTGCTACGCGGGCGAAGTAGCGGGGAAAAAGCTAGTTTTTATGATAAAGCGCAAAAACCGTTTTGTGAGTACGATCTTTTTTCTGCCTGTCTCTTAAAATAGTTTATATTTTATGTATCCCCCTATAGGTTTTAATTTATTTCGACTTATGGCCAACACCGTGCTAAATATGATCGCTCACTCGAAAGGGTTTCAACTCTCTTGATCATCCGACTAGACTAAAACTCAACCAAAAATTTACCTTATACTATTGTTCATCACTAAATACATTTATCATTTTGAGAGCCCTTAATTTGATTTTGATCGGCCCTTATGAAAAAAAAGAGTAATCGGGGTAATTTAGGGTAGAGTGTTACAAGAGGATTGGCACTAATATGTACTAGATGAGATTTATGACTATAAAAATACCGATGATATATGTTATCTTTCTTTCCTCAGTATGTCAGACTTGGACGCCTTACAAGACTTCCTCCAATCTGCGACAGCCGAGCTGAACTGGCTGAACGAGAAGGAGCAAATAGAACTCTCCAGAGATTGGGCCGACCCTCACATCAACCTGCCAGCCGTACAGCATTACTATGAGGTAGGCTTCACTGCAGTTAGTTCAGTGAGAAATGCATAGATGGCGCTAAATGTACATACATTTTTAGGGTGGATTTGCGTGACTAGCAATGCAACATGTTCTCGGTTATGCGTTTTCCATACTATATTAAAGAGTAAATGAATAGTTTTGAAAGCAAATCCATTCTTATCTTAAAGCTAATTTGATCATTGCTTCTCCATTATCACTACCTGGTAATAACAAAACCTTTAGCTATATTTAAAAGTCTTGTCCTAAATATGAATAGTAACTATATATGAATGCTTAACGTGACAAGTTTGGTCGATTTATAGTCGAGCCAGCGAACGCTTTGTTGGCATCTTGTAGGTAGAATTACAAACTTGCGAACAATTTTATCTTGCCTTGATACCAATTCACATGATGTATAGCCGATTCTGATTACTAGAAGAATTTTATACCACTAAGGTGGCACACAAGTGAACGGCCCACCTGATGGTTAGCAGTCAACTTTAGCCGCCGATATCACTAACGCGTTGCCAACCCTGTAGTTGATGAGGATTCACTGTGCTAGCAGCAATACTGTTAGCGCAGTGTAGGAATGTGGCAACTTTACGTACCGCAGAAACACAACACTACATCAAAGTAGTGTTATTTCACTGCGGTTTTCTGTAAGGTGGAGGTACTTTCCTTAGTCGGGCGTCTCCAATGTCAATGGGAAAACCCACGGGCTATCCCATTTCTCCCTACTTCTCTGATATAGCAAAAGGTTCTTTTATTACCGTCTATATCATCAATAACCGGCAAGTTTAGCTAAAATGCAATTAAAAGTGCATTATGTATGTATTATATTGGATTGACTTAATACTTAAATCTTCGTGGAAGTGTGGTAAGGTGTTATTTTCATTTTTTTTTACGATAATTTGTGTTATTTCTGTGCAAGCATTCGTTTGGGGACGATAGCGAGGTTGGTTCTAACTTTAAGTACTCGCCCCGTAATTGTGGTACTGAATTGTAAGCTCTATGTCAAGATACATACAGCTCATTTTACAATGTGTCATTCCAAGATGTCAGTAAGGCGTCTTATATTTTTAGTTGATTGAAAATGTACATTGGGTACCAGAATGTTAAGATCTAATTCCAATACGTATTATCGTTACAGCGATAAGCCTCAAATAAGTATGATTGGTTTGCTCTCATTACTTTGAACATGTCAGATCAAGACATACATATTATTTGTTTTTCAAGAAAAATCTTTAAATTATATTCTGTTTTTGTTTCAATTGTGTATGCTTGGATTAGCTGTTTTATTTAGTTATCATATGAAACCTTTTTCACTAAACATGAGGGAAGCGCCATCTAGCTAACGCACCTAGTACTAAATTGATTATGAAGAACCACTGTGTAGGGTTTCCTGATAAAAAATACTGGTCTGATAAATTCATAAAATTATATTCATGTAATGTTCACTTCATCTTGCAGCTATTATATACCTTTTCATTCACTCACCGTCACAAATTTTAACTAGTCCACGAACCTTTTTTTTTAAGCTAAGGAATCCTAAGCATTTATTGAAATTTAATTTTTAACTCTTAAATTTTAAGCCTTAAAATTTTGTAACGCGCTTTATACCCCCTTTTTAGATGAAGTGATATCAACGTTACTCTCAGCACGTAATTCTCAACTGTACCGTACACCAAATAAAGTTTACTATCAATTATTAATTTATAAAAGCATCATAGATATTTGTCTGCCTGTTTAACTCTCTATACTGTGTATATGAAAGACAGAACTGATTTAAAAAAAAACACAAAACTGACATTACTATTCTTAAGTAAGTGGCATACATTTTATCTTCAGTACTGGTAGTAGCAAGGGTATCTTACGACTATGTTTTCAAAATCGTTACTCTCAAAATGTCAAAATTTTCATACGAATATTTATTTCCACTTTTCGCCGGCACAGCGCTGTTAATTTCTTCTTCTTTACGTTAATGGCGACGAGCTTTTAATACAGCTATTCCGCCAATGTCACGTGGTGTGGTAGGCACAGAGTATATAATTACTAAACGTAGTGGACGTTTACTAGTGGTAGGTGAAGATAAACGATGGAGACTGGTCAGTGGAAAATTTATTGTTTAACTTTATCTAAGAGAACACATTATAGTGTTAAAGTTTAATTTTGTCTATGTCAATAAATACTGATAGTTTTTTGACGAAGGTTTATCCATACAAAAATAGTCGACAGCTGTCTGGCTAAGGCTACGGACTGTCGGTTATTATGTTCGTAAGCTTTGGGGAAGAATCTTATAATAAATAATTCCAACAGCAACTGATGTCTTCGTTGGAGAAGAGAGAACTGCAGTTCAGCAACGTGATCGACAGAGGAGAGGCGCTGATTGCTCAGCATCACCCTGCTACCAAAACCATCGAGTCGCATTTACAGGTAAGCTGTATATCTTTTATAATATAAAAATGAATCGCTGAATGTGTTGCTAAGCTCAAATCTCGAGAGCAGCTGAACCGATTACGCTAATTCTTTTTAAGAATATTCCTTGAAGTACGAGGATGGTTATTACGGAGAGACAAAAATGCCTGAAAAAGTCTTAAAACGGGTAGACAAAATATATGATAAATGTCTGGGTCTACCCGTGCGAAGCCGGAGCGGGCCGGTAGTCTGTAATAATTATGTATTCATTTAGATCATTCATTCAGTCATTTATTATTTATATGTCACATCAATATCATAAACAATTCGAAACAGAGATATAATAATAAGGGATTTACATGTAATTATTATTTTTATTATTAATTATTATATTATTACCAGTTATTTACAGGTTTATACAATATTTATTATATTACGAAGGTAAGCAAGCGTACGTCTCGCCTGAAGGTAAGCGCTCACCGCTAGCGATACGAGTAGTTGTAACCCATTTGGTAACAGCCACGTGTGTTCCAGGTGATGCAGTCGCAGTGGGCGTGGGTGCTGCAGCTGACGCTGTGCCTGGAGACGCACCTGAAGCACACCACGCAGTACCACAACTTCTTCGAAGCCGTCAAGGAGGCCGAGAAATGGTTGCTCAAGTCAGTACCTTATCAGTAACATAGCCTATGTTACTCAGTGATAATGTAGCTTTCTAACGGTGAAAGATTTTTTTAAGTCGGTCCCGTAGTTTCGGAGCCTATTCAATACAAACCCACAAAAATACAAATCATTCTTCTTTATAATATATAGCCTATGTTACTCAGTGATAATGTAGCTTTCTAACGGTGAAAGATTTTTTTAAGTCAGTACCTTATCTGTCATATTTTGCATTATCTATACTATCTACATCAACACCAATATTATAAAGAAGAATTATTTGTATTTTTGTGTGTTTGTATTGAATGGCTCCGAAACTACGGGACCGACTTAAAAAAATCTTTCACCGTTAGAAAGCTACATTATCACTGAGTAACATAGGCTATATATTTTACTACCTGCCCGCCCCGGCTTCGCACGGGTGAACAAAATATTTGATAAATGTCTATGCTCTGAAACTAATGTCTACCCGTGCGAAGCCGGGGCGGGCCGCTAGTTAATTATAGAAAGGTAGGGCGAGATCTCCTTTTATCTGAATTACTTGATAATTTTGAACTAACATTAGACCCAGTATTTTATTCTCCTTCATTTGTAAAATCACTTTTAGGGTCGGCAACGTGCCAATGATAAGCCTGGTGTTGCAAGCGTTCATAGGTTACGGTAACGTACGGTAACCACTTACTATGAGGCGAACCGATTGATTGTTTGCCACCGTAGTGGTATAAAATGTCTATGTATAAAAGAATTTAGTTAAACATTTCATATTTTTTAAAAGAGAAGCGTTAGCGTCTCTCGTCGGTTTTCCCATTTAAATTGGAGCCGCTTGACTGTACCTCCACCTTACAGAAGATCGCAGTGAAATAACACAACTTGATGTAGTGTTGTGTTTCTGCGGTAAGTAAGGTTGCTAGTGCTCCACAGGAATACGCTGGGCTAGTAGTAATGCTACTAGCATAGTCCTCATCAACAACATGGTTGGCAACTCGTTAGTAATACCCCTGGCATTGCTAGCGGCTATAGGCTACGGTGACTGCCATCAGGTGGGTCGTATGCTTGTGTGCCACCTTACCTTAGTGGTATAAAAAAAGGCTTATTTCAAAATCAAATTCAACCATAATTTATTCAGTTTAGGCCCTTATAAGGTACGCATGAAGGTCTAAATTACCACTTCTTAATACTTTCATTCAACTTTTGTTCTACAGACGCGAAGAAGCTCTGAACACAACGTTTTCCCAATCGGAGTTCACTCTCGATCAAGGAGAGAGATTGCTCAAAGGGATGCAAGAGTTGCGCGAGGAGTTGAACTCCCACGGCACTACCGTGGCCCGCCTGGCAGAGGAGGCCCAGGAAGTGAGGCCTGTGAAGCAGAGGAGGGCCCCCATCACTAGGCCTATCAGGGCTGAGGCCGTCTGCGCTTACAAACATGCTAATGTGAGTTTTCTTTTGTTATTTTACGTTTACGCAACAATAACTTTCGACATTCGCGACATTGCGTATTCGTATCGCCTTCGACTTTTCCTGGGAAATTTAACAGCGCTGCGGTGGTGAAAAGTGGAACTAAAAATTCGTACGAAAGTTTTGACGAGTTACATTTTCGAATACCTAGCTGCAAGATATTCTGGCTCGGTGTACTGAAATGACACCAAAAGTAGTTTTTTCATCTTACAAATATTATAAATGCGTAGGTTAGGTTAGGGTTTTTCATAATTCCTATATTTTTTTAAAGCTGAATCTCAGAGTAGATAATATACTACGTACGCTGAATAAACTTACAACGTTACGTTTACTTAGGGCAGTAATGAGTACGAATGTAGTGGTAACATCTTCCCACGTGATGTAATCGTTTGTTCTGTCAGGTGGAGGTAGAGAAGGGTGCGTCAGTGAGTGTGGTGGACAACTCCGGGCGCAGTCGCTGGCAGGTCCGGCTCGGCGCGGGCGAGGCGCAGCTGCCCGGCGCCGTGCTGGCGCTGCCGCCGCCCTGCCACCTCGCCATTGACGCCGCCACCAGGCACGGCGCGCAGTACGACCGGGTGAGTACACTCCGCCACTAGCTGCACTACCACCGCGTCAGTACACTCCGTCACTAGCTGCAGTACACCGCGTCAGTACACTCCGCCACTAGCTGCAGTACCACCGCGTCAGTACACTCCGCCACTAGCTGCAGTACCACCGCGTCAGTACACTCCGTCACTAGCTGCAGTACACCGCGTCAGTACACTCCGCCACTAGCTGCAGTACCACCGCGTCAGTACACTCCGCCACTAGCTGCAGTACCACCGCGTCAGTACACTCCGTCACTAGCTGCAGTACACCGCGTCAGTACACTCCGCCACTAGCTGCAGTACCACCGCGTCAGTACACTCCGCCACTAGCTGCAGTACCACCGCGTCAGTACACTCCGCCACTAGCTGCAGTACCACCGCGTCAGTACACTCCGCCACTAGCTGCACTACCACCGCGTCAGTACACTCCGTCACTAGCTGCAGTACACCGCGTCAGTACACTCCGCCACTAGCTGCAGTACCACCGCGTCAGTACACTCCGCCACTAGCTGCAGTACCACCGCGTCATTACACTCCGCCACTAGCTGCAGTACCACCGCGTCAGTACACTCCGCCACTAGCTGCAGTACCACCGCGTCACCAGATATTTATTCCACTTTTACTTGGAGATATAACCTGTGTGAACAAAGTGGAATAAGGAAGTATCTTTGTTTGAGCTCAAATCAATTCAATGGGTGTTATCACCCAAGTGCAAGTGCTATTAATAGAACAAATAAACAGCCCGAATTTACAGATAAAGAAAAAGATATAATTATTTCGTAAAACATATTTTACAAGAAATATATTTTACAATAAATCCCCTCATGCATGATGTTGAAATATTAGATCAGCTGCATGTTTTGCCATTAATAGCGTATACAATATCTATTCCATCCATAATTACATACGTAGACTACTCAAATTTAAAAACAAGTTATTCGATTCTAATTTAATCATTTAGAAATTCTGTGTTTAACGGACTTTTGACCACTAGATGTCGCTGTAATGTAAATAGACATTATTAGCACGCGCGGTAGAGAGTCTTCGTCGCTGTCGAGCAAACCGAACATACTCGAGTCCGCTAATGTAACAAAAAACAATCGTATAGAACTACAATTAACAATTCGAATACGAAAACACCAAATGACCGAAACACGCTAACAATTTACTTATAGTTCATTGGCATGATCTCGCACTAGTCCTACCATCGTAGTCGATATTGCCATAAAACATATTTATTCAAATTTGTGTGTGATGACTTTGGAGAATTGTAATGACTTTGGATGACAGGGGTGCCATACCGCCTACCATCCCGCGGTGTGACAGCTCCATGCCGGAGATTCGTATAACCCAACGGGAGGTTCGGCAGGAGCTACTTTCTCTTGACATCCATAAGTCTAGTGGGGCAGACGGCATACCGGCAGTGGTGCTGAAGCAGTGTGCTCCCGAATTGTGTCCTGTGCTGACGCGCCTTTTCGCGCTCTCCTACTCCAAAAGTGTAGTCCCGTCTTCGTGGAAGACTGCCCATGTGCACCCAGTGCCCAAAAAGGGTGACGGGTCAGACCCGACGAATTACAGGCCGATCGCTATTACCTCCCTTCTCTCCAAACTGATGGAGCGAGTGATCAATACACAACTTTTGAGGTACCTAGAGGTTCACGACTTGTTGAGCGACCGACAATATGGCTTCCGCCACAGTCGCTCAACTGGTGACCTCTTAGTGTATCTCACACACCGTTGGTCACTCGCCATTGAGAGTCAAGGTGAGGCCTTGGCAGTGAGCCTAGATGTAGCGAAGGCGTTCGATCGGGTCTGGCACCGTGGTCTTCTCGCGAAGCTACCATCATACGGGCTTCCCGAGGGATTATGCAAATGGGTCGCCAGCTTTCTGTCCAGCAGATGCATAAGAGCTGTCATCGACGGTAGTTGCTCCGATAGCATGGACATAAATGCCGGCGTCCCGCAAGGCTCCGTGCTATCCCCGACACTGTTCCTGATGCATATCAATGATATGCTGTCTATCGACGGCATCCATTGCTATGCTGATGACAGTACCGGGGATGCTTATTACACGGGCCGTGCAAACATCCCCCGTTCCATGGTAGAGGAAAGCCGCGAGCGACTTGTGTCCGAAATCGAGAGTACACTTAGTAGTGTCTCCGAATGGGGTCGACTAAATCTAGTCTCCTTCAACCCCACGAAGACACAAGTCTGCGCGTTCACCGTTAAATAAACCCCATTTGCTGTAACTCCACAATTCCTCGACACATCCGTCAACATCTCGAAGAGCATTGGGATCCTTGGCGTCGATATTTCTAGCGACGTCCAGTTCCGAAGTCACTTGGAGGACAAGGTCAGGTTGGCATCCAAAAAGCTCGGTGTGCTCAATAGGGCGAAGCAGTACTTCACATCGGGGCACAGACTGCAACTATATAAGTCGCAAATCCGGCCCCATATGGAGTACTGCTGCCACCTGTGGGCTGGGGCACCTGCATGCCAGCTTGCTCCATTTGACTCGGTTCAGAGGCGCGCCATCAGAATTATCGACGATCCCAAGCTCACAAGCGGTCTAGGACCCCTAAGTCTGCGGAGAGACTTTGCCTCCCTGTGTGTGTTCTACCGCTTGTATAACGGACAGTGTTCAGAGGAATTGTTCGACATGATGCCTACGGCAACATTTTACCACCGCACCTCTCGCCATCGGCGGGGAATTCACCCCCACACTTTGGAACCGAAATGGTCTCGCACGGCGCGGTACCAAAGGAGTTTTCTCCCGCGCACGATCAAATTGTGGAATGAACTCCCCGCCGAGGTTTTCCCAAAGGAGTACAGCATGGGGTTCTTCAAGAAGGGTGTGAAGAGATTTTTGAAGGGTCGGCAACGCGCGAGTGATACCCCTGGTGTTGCAAGCGTCCATAGGCTACGGTAACCGCTTACCATCAGGTGGCCGTATGCTTGTTTGCCAACTTACTGGTATAAAAAAAAAAAAAAAAAAAACATTATTAAATACTAGCGGTCCAACCCAGCTTTCCATGGCTAGACATTTATCAAATATTTATTTATAATATTTAGTCTACCTGTGCAATGCCGGGGAGGGCAGGTAGTATAATATATAGCCTATGTTACTAAGTGATAATGTAGCTTTCTAACAGTGAAAGAATCTTTGAAATCAGCACAGTAGTTTCAGAGCCTATTCAATACTAACATAAAACAATACAAATCTTTCCTCTTTATAATATTTGTATAGTTTGGAAAACACCAGAAATAAAAACCTATAATGTGATATCTTTCCATTTATCAATGCATAGATAACAAAATAATATACCATATATAAAGGGCCGAAGAGATTGTAGAATGTAAAAAAAGCAAATGAGGTGTGCATGTCAAAAGTGAAATGGTTTGATATACTCTGCCTAAACTGTGAGGGACTTGGTGTGATGATATGTATTGAATATATAACTTATTGCCCCTATACTGCTGCATGTGTTAATTGCAGTCACAGGCTTGGTTGCCCTATTTAATCAGTAAATTACTTATCCTGTAGGTATATTTACTTTACATTCCATTTTCTGTTGAGTCTGACTTGGCCCCTGGATATATTTACGATATAATTATTGTTGAGTGTTCATTACTTGTTCTACATCAACCCATGCAACATTTTCAAAGGCACATAGCATCTCTTATGAACCAGCAGTGTGAAAGGATAGTGCAGTACCAATCTGTAATAGAAATTGATTGAGTTTTTAGCCAAGAAGACAAACAGTACCTAAGATGGTTAGAATTAAGTTAAGTTGATAAACTAACCTTCACAGTAGCTGGAATGCTACCATTTCGACGTCGTGAGGGTAAATGTGGAGCCAGTTTTTCGGGGAGTTCCTTATGGTCTCCTTTTCTAGGTGAAATGTCCTCACAAATTGCGTCACGGGTAAAGGACAATGTGGGTTTAT
This sequence comes from Falcaria lacertinaria, assembly GCA_951449985.1. Lineage (NCBI taxonomy): Eukaryota > Metazoa > Arthropoda > Insecta > Lepidoptera > Drepanidae > Falcaria > Falcaria lacertinaria. The sequence continues at coordinate 1,603,267 of OX602133.1, read as the reverse complement.
ATTATGTCTTAGTAGGGCATGAAAGCGAAGGCGGTGGCTTCTATGATGTTATCGCCGGCGTTTGTGAACATCAACAGCAATGTTTAAATCCAAAATTGACCATATTTCATCAGTTTTTTTAAACACAACTTTAATACACTTCCTCAAAAAGCAACCTTTTCGGAATTGTATTTCAAAGCTAAATATGACGTCACAAGAACTGTCAAAAAATTTGCAGAGTACCGTACCATTAAGCAATGACGAAACAAAAACACAACAGACTACACACAATTGCATAAACATGTATATTACAATTCCCAAATACAAGTCTCTTGTGTGAGGACTTCCTTTACTTCCAATTGCTGCAAATAAACCGTCATAATGGCACGAAATTGTGCTAAATGAAATACCGGACTCGAGGCCCAGGAGTTCAATCAAACCAGTAAACCGGACTACGCATACAACCAACTAGTTTTATTTACCACCACGCACAACAAGACCTGCTGCTGACTGCCTCCACTCCCAGGACTCAGTATGGTGTCATACATTAGAATGTTTAAGTTATTTAATTGAATACCAACTTTATTTTTTTACTTATACAATCCATTTACTCCTTTAAATATTGTGTGATTTATTCCCTAGTCAACATGCACCTCCACCGCTATCGCAAATACATACATAATTAGCTAACGAGGCTATTGACACAGCGTCGACCTATTATTGTTTATAATTGTTACTTAAATACTAAAATACTCAGTTCTGGAGATGTTCTTGAGGGTGATACCCTCCGTGTTTTATTTTGGAACGATGATTATATTTTACTTCTTTTTAAAGGTGATTTATATTTTTTTTAAAGAAAATTTCCTTGCATTTAGTGACTGGTTTGAATTGATTCACGTGTTACTTTGCGGAAATTCATATTTATAGAATAAAAAATATATTTTAACTCACACCTGGGCGCAGGCCGTTCGACCGTATCACACTCATTTGAGCGGACAAAGCATAATATATTTTTTAGTCTATAAAAGTGACTGGTTTGATTGTTTGTTAAAGCTTTGCTCTCAAAAATACTGTTATGGCATCGCAAAAAGAGGCGTATTATAAATTTAACGTGTGTTCTATGTGTCTATGCAGTTGTGTATCTGTGTGTATGTCTGTGGAATCATAGCTCCTATAGGGATGAACCGGTTTTGATTAGTTTTTATTGTTTTAAAAGGTGACTTAATCGGATGATCGTAGCTTTGATTTTTATAGGATTTTGAGTCGGCGGTGTTTTAATTTGTCATTTAGGTTTTATATCTGTATGTATGTGGTGTCTCAAAGCTAAAAGCTAGGGGAATATATTTTTTAATCTCGCAATTTATAGAACAATCAGATCTATATTAACATCTATTTTTTTTATCCTTATTATGATATTTATTTTTAAATTAGATTATAATGATTAATCACGAATGTAATGTACGGTTTTTCATAGTTATTTTTTTTATTTCTTAGATAATCCAACTATGGCAGAGGAAGCAACTTAGAATGAGACAGAACATGATTTTCGCCACCATCAAGGTGGTAAAAGGATGGGACTTCCCGCAGGTTAGTGTCATACACGTTTCATACATACATCAAGGGCGAAACGAGCTTTCAAGTCAAGAGGGGTAATATAGTCGCGGTCTAGTCAGGACATGCTCCAATTACAATTACAATAAAATTAATAGATTTGGTGGGAGACATTTTATTTTTCTTCTTCTTCTTTAAGTTAATGGCGACGAGCTTTTAATACAGCTATTCCGCCAATGTCACGTGGTGTGGTAGGCACAGAGTACATAAGTAGTAAACGTAGTGGACGTTTATTAGTGGTAGGTGAAGGTAAACGATGGAGACTGGTCAGTGGAAAATTTATAGTTTAACTTTATTGAATAAAATTGAGAAATTTATCTAAGAGAACACATTATAGTGTTAAAGTTTAATTTTGTTAATGTCAATAAATACTGATAGTTTTACATGTCTAAATCATTTAAATCAAATACGTGACATTGGCGGAGTAGCTGTATTAAAAGCTTGTCGCCATAAATTTAAAGAAGAAGAAATATCGCATTTTATTTTCTCTTTTTTCTTCTATCGATACGAGTTATGACTTCGAGCCCATGGGGGGTCATGTCACCCCTCCTAAATCCGCCTTTGACATACGGAAATTGCCAAGTCTCTTTCGGGTTACACAGAGTGCCAGAACACTCTTGAGTTGCACACCTCCTTTACTTTTTGTACATTCATCCATCTATTTTTATCATAATCATAACTAGAAGAGAAAGGTAACTTAAATAAATTACAATAATTTTCAATATCAATAATAATATTTATTTAAAGAGGAAAGATTTGTATTTGTGTGTGTTTGTATTGAATAGGCTCAGAAGCTACTGGACCGATTTCAAAAATTCTTTCACCGTTAGAAAGCTACATTATCATTAAGTAGCATAGGCTATATATTATACTAGCTGCCCGCCCCGGCTTCGCTCGGGTAGACAAAATATTTGATGTCTACCCGTGCGAAGCCAGGACGAGCGGCTAGTAACTTATAAATTTAATTTAAAGGCTCCATCTAGGCACACATATTTGCAACGATTGAGGTTTTTTTTTTAAATTATAATTACAGTCTAGCCTGGAAGGCTAATGAGTACGCGTAATGAGGCTAATGAGAGCACTGATTATTCGTAGGTTCTGCTAACATTTAAGGAGAAGTCACCATGTCTTCTAATTATAATGCACTAACACTATTTTTATTTAATATATATAATAGTTATTATATATAAAACGTATTGTTCGTCAGTTCGTCGCAATGGGCGCCGAGCAACGCCAGGCGATACGGCGCGCTCTCAACGAAGACGCGGAGAAGCTGCTCGCTGAGGGAGACCCGGCTGATCCTCAGCTGAGGAGGCTGCGGAGGGAGATCGATGACGTCAACAGACTCTTCGACGAGTTCGAGCGAAGGGCCAGAGCTGAGGGTAAGTCTTATATACCACTAAGGTGGTACACAAGCATACGGCGCACCTGATGGTAAGCAGTCACCGTAGCCTATAGCAACGCTACATCAACGTAGTGTTATTTCAGTGCTGTCATCTGTCAAAGGTGGAGTCAACGGCCCCAGTCGGGCGGCTCCAATTTAAATGGGAAAACCCACGGGTGATCCCAATTCGCCCTGCCTCTCTATTTTAGCTCATGGTGTGAATAATCACTGTACTTAAGCTTAGAAAAGTCATTGGTACAGGCCGGGATTTGAACCTGGACCCATCAGATGACAGGCCGTTGCTTCAACCGCAAGGCCACCACAGCATAATTTTAATTTAACTTGCAATGTTAGAATAGGTCAGCGGTACTCAACCTTTTTTCATAAGGGCCTCAAGTCGAGTCGTGGTATATCGGGCCCAAAAATATATCAATAAAAAAAATACATATAGATTTCTTAGATTTTTGCGATTGTTATATATTGATTTATTTTGTTACAAATTGTATTATTAACATTGAAGGTGCATTGGGTTTATTTAGTGATTTATTTTCTAGGAACATTGGAATTAATGCTCTAATATCGGCTGTTTTTCGCATATAGGTTACCTCTGATGTAAATGCCACTTTTGATTTGCCTCTGCCTTGGAATGTTGCCAAAAACTCCAATAAGAATTAAAAATAATTGTACTAGACATTTTAATGTAACAAAATAAAATTGAGCAATTTGATAACTCTCCCTGACTCGACACTGGCAACAATAATCCTTCAAGAGGATTTGTTGCCATAACTAAAAACTCTGCCGTTGTACGTAGGCGTGGAGTGAATGGTCTACACTCGAACTTTACGATTGATAACGACTATAAAATTGAGTGCAGTCAATTAGGAGGCGAGCTGCGTGGTGCGTGCTAGCGATTCATATCTTAGTGTCGTTACTCATTTCTGTAATTTGCACTAGGGTTGTCGAAGAAGATTTTGTTGAATATCCTACTGCCTACTAATAAAATGAATGTTTGTAAGGATGGATTTATGGATATGTTTGAGGCTCAATCACGTTAAAACAGCTCAACTGATTTGAATGAAATTTGATACACGTAGAGTTTATAACCTGGATTAACATATAGGATACTTTTTGGGATACTTTTTATCCCGGTTAAATAAAAAAAATCTCTGGGATTTTAAGCTCAATGCGGACGAAGTCGCGGGCAGAAGCTAGTAAGTAAATCAATATTTTGAACTAGGTTTGACCAGAGAACAATATAATTATATTGGAAAGTATCAAGATCGTTAGTTACCCTACACGTGATATTTGACTGACAAAGGAGAAGGACAACTCAGTCCTACGGGAGTCAGTCGCAATTAGCACCCGACCGTACCATACGTATGTCGGTCCTCCTGTGCTGTCCTATTTTGATCCGTATTCGTTGTTACTTTGAATTGTTTTTGAAGTGGAGTTGAAATAATTTGTGGTAAACGGTGGTCGGTTTTGTTTTTATTTTGTGGCTAATGTTATTTTATAGGTGACCAGTTATACTTATATTATATTATACGTTATATTAGATTATCTATATTCAATTATAGAGTTAAAATTAATTGATTAAATTCTAAATCTTTTTATTGATTTATCATGTTAAAAAGTGGTTGAACTAGCTAATTTTGGAAAGATTTTATGGTGATGATTTTGCTATATGTATTTTTGGTTAGTGTGTGATTAGTCCACTGTGATAAAACCAGAAACAATTTGTTTGGGAGTAAATATACATTCTTTGGTGTGTATGACTCATTTAGGTACTGAAAAGGAGTTTCATTTATGCATACTATGTATAACATATATGTCATTATTTAATGTCATATTTTATAAAAAAAACGTTGATAAAGATAACACAAACTTATAAATTAATATCTTTTTTAAACTAGTGTTGAAAGCAAAACCAATCGTCGACAAAACGATAAAATTAGTCCAGATTCGAAATAAACTCTAACTATTTCCAAAGTAAACCGTGAAAAAATTATTGCGAACAGTTTGCCAAAATAAAAATCGAACTGAAGTGTGTTTTATTGTGTGAGCAATAGAAGTGATACTTCAACGGCAGCATGAAGAAAATTAAGAGATTCTTTTTTGGGACAGGAGGTAATTGTTATTTTATAATCGTATAGATTTTTAATGAAGTAATATATAATTCGACGAGACCGCTGGTCTAGTGGTTAGTGTACCTGACTGCTACGCTGTAGTCGCAGTTTCGATTCCCGCCAGAGCAAAACATGTGTTAAATATGTGTTTGCTTTGCATCTGGTTCTTTGATATGTATTATAAGTACCTATGAATGTCCAAAAAAAAAGTATATAAGTATTGTATCAGCTCCTGGTTCCCATGGTACAAGCTTTGCTTAGTTTGGGGCTAGATGGCGCTGTGTGTGTGGTGTTACATGTTTTTAGTAGGGGATCTCCCTATTAATTTTTATTTGTTACTAGTGACCCGCCCGGCTTCGCACGTATAGACTCATATCAAATATTTTGTATACCCGTTTTTAGACTTTTTCAGGCATTTTTTTATTTTCTCTCCGTAATAACCATCCTCGTACTTCAAGGAATATTCTAAAAAAATAATTAGCGAAATCGATTCAGCTGCTCTCGAGAGAATGAATCGCTGAATGTGCGCTTAGCAACACATTCAGCGATTCATTTTTATATTATAGAAGAAGATTATAGCGGCAACAGAAATACAAATTCTGTGAAAACAGCTGCCTACCTATTACCTTAAGCTGAGTTACATGGGCTTTATGTTGAGTTTGTGTTATTCTGTTTATATGCGGGTTCAAATTGCGGTTAAAATTGCCTTAGTATCATATCGCAACATGTTTACGACCAATATTACTTCTGTCTGGATAGGGTCAGTCTGGCGATAACTTTCTATTTATATGCGTATTTTCTCGCAATTTCTTTGGGATTCGTATTGCGAAGATATATATGCATAAAAATCGGCACCACAAGCCCTTTTCATAGTTTTTAGACGGTATAAAGCGCCATTTCACTCTTGACTTGCACACCTCTTTTGCTTCTTATCCATTCATTAATCTCTTCACACAAGCCCACCGGTTCCGAGTACTCTTTACCTCTCCATCATTGAGAACTTTGGTAATCTGATCTAGCATGTCAAATCTTGCCCTTCCACAGCTTTTTCTTCCAGTCACATTCTCATTGCATATTTTTGTCAGTCTCACTGACTTATCAAATCTTATTAACAAAGTCTGACATAAATATAGCTATCCTTGTCTAGCGTATCCAGTGTGCTTTAAGAAAGAGACGTATCTCTCAACAAACAGCTGGCTCTTTGAGTGCATCTCGTTCCACTTGCCAATGAGTACTTTGTCAAATTGATCTGGAAAGCTAGACCTTGGCCTTTCAAGACTTCTTTTTCCACACTCATTCGTATTGTATATACATATTGTCACTTATTTGTTGTACATATTCATGTCAAGGTAGCCTAAGCGACCGCGCTTGAAGAACCATAAGGGTCTAACCCAAAATAGATTTTATTATGAGCCTATAAGCCGCGTGGGCTATCCTGCCAAATTGAAATGATGTCATCTTAGGTGTTACGTTATGAGTAGTAGGCACAATTGAATTTAATCGGGTTAGATTGAATCCTGACGTAACCTTGGCTTTATGAGCGCACAACTCGCCATCGTGGGGAATTCCTCCTAAATTGGAACCATATTGGTCCCAAAAAAAAATCCCCCAGTTTTCCAAAGAATTACAGCATGGGGTTCTCCAAAACCGTGTGAAGATATTTTGCAGGGTCGCTTACGTGCGGGTGATACCTCTGGTGTTGGTAGTAACGGCTAGGCGAATGTGATTGCCACTTTGGTAGTATTTAAGGAAGATTTTATGACGAGCAATGTACAAGTCGCGGTGAGTAACATGATGTCACTGGAACAAAATGGTATCCAATTGGTCGACCTTGTTGAGGCGCGAGATTGTGACATTTACCTCTGCAATTTCCAATCAAGCCGGCAGTGGGTGTACAGTAGGTACTTCAATACAGTACTTCAATACAGTAAAACAAGTACCCACAGTACCAGCAGTTCATTTTGGAAACAGGGCAATAATAAATTTTCACATCACCTTCTCCTAATCACAAACACTGTTGTGGTCGGCACTAGATGTAATCCGATATGGCTGGTCACCTGATTGTTACAAAGCGACTGCCATCTGACCATCCCAACACATTATATAGGGAAAATCAGCTACCTGGTGAAACCATACGTCAGTCTTTGACAGATGTGTTACGAATTCCAAAGATGCTTAAAACAAATAAGGTTAAATAATTACTGAGAATTTGATATATTTCCCAAAGTAAATTAAAATGATTTAGTAAATAAATGTTTATCTAGAGATTGATTCACTTACCATCAGGTGAGATCGTGGTCAAAAGTTGACCCGCAATTAAATTAAAAAAAAACATTAGAGACTGTGGAGAAGCGTTTCAGTAGTTCCAGAGATTAAACCGTAAATAAAAACAAAAAACGTTTACGTGGCTTATATATGTATTTGTATAGATTAGGTTTAAAGTTTGTAATAGTGCTCTGAAATTGTCAATTACTTCTAAATATATGTATTTTTTTAAAACATGTATTTCAAAGTCAAAACTTAGTTGAGACACTGTATTTACCACAACTATATCGATGCTATCATTGCACTAGGATCCAGATCTTACATTTTCAGTGATCCAAACACCGGCCGCCACGAGCTACATTCTTTCATTCGTTTATTAATTCTTTCTTTCATTTGATACAAGTTAAATGTCTGTAAATGTGAAGTGTTTTATAGTCTACATCGAGAGGGTAGTCGAGAGGACGTCCATTGTGCTGTCAGGTTGTTTTTAGGAGTTTGTTAAAGTTATTGCTGTGGCTGATTGTAAAGATGTATTGATTTTGATTAGTCTTTCGACGGTAATGATTGATTTGTTTGGGTACTTTGTCGGACTATTAGGAAAGATTTGCATTTTTGTAATTTTGGGTGTACGTTTGTATTGAATAGGCTCCGAAACATGGACCGTGTAACATAGGCTACATTTTAACCGATTTAATACATTTATTACAGCAATAAGAGGAGTCGGTTTTACCTTGTAAACCTAGATTTTAATCGTTTTCATTCCTTTTTAAGCGCAAGTTTTAAAACATTTTTCCGTCGTCGGGTCTCAGTTATTCTAACTCGTTTTTTGAGATATCTAGTTCTATTCACTTAGCTTTAAGATAATATCGTAATGTAGTGCAACAATATATTTAGATAAAATATTGTCTTTTTTTGCCAACAGAGGAATCCAAGAACGCGGCTCGCATCTTCACCGAGCAGTCGTCCCATCTCCTGGAGCGGCTGGAAGTGCTGGAACGGCAGCTGCACGAAAGGATAGCCAGCCACATACCCAGGGACCTAGACTCCTTGGAACACCTGGTGCTGCAGCACAAGGACTGGGAGAGCTCCGTGCAGTCACTCACTGCCGATGTTGAGGAAGTGCAGGCCACGTTTAGAGGTACTTGCAGGATTATAATATTTTAATGTTGCGCTTAGCATACGGAGCCGTTGGCCCCAAACTAAGCAAAGCTTGTACTAATTTATTATCTTTGGACTCCGTGGCGTTCTTAATAGACTATGTGGTGAACGTCGTCGGAAAAGTTTGAGAAAGACTAGTACCTGTAGCCGTGTTTACTAGCTATAGAAACGAAAGAAATGTATGGGTCTTTTTATACCACTAAGGTGGCACACATGCATACGACCCACCTGATGGTAAGCAATCACCGTAGCCTATAGCCGCTAAAAATACCAGGGGTATTACTAACGGGCTGCCAACTGGACTTTGTTGTTGCTGAGGACTCACGGTGCTAGCAGCATTACTAGCGCAGCGTATCCTAGTGGAGCACTGGCAACTTACTCACAACACTACATCAAAGTAGTGTTATTTCACTGCGGTCTTCTGTAAGGTGGAGGTACAATCCCCAGTCGGGCGGCTCCCAATTTTAATGGGAAAACCTACGGGAAATCCCAAATCACCCGACCTCTCTAAATTGACAACTTCACCACGTGACAACGTAAATTGTTTTTAATTCCCATACATTGTGTTCGTTTTCTATAGCGTTTACGATTGTAGATAGTAAACATGGCTAAGCCATCAGTACCAGCCAACCTTAAAGGTTCCTCCATATATGTTTATTTTAAATGTGTGTGTGTGTTATTTATTAATACCCTCATTTGTCAGGCATTGCCCTCAAGACGCCCGCCATGAAGAAGAACTTAGACAAGGTGATGGGCAAGTGGAACGAGATGCACTCAAAGAGCCAGCTGTTTGTCGAGAGGTACGTCTCTTTCTTATAGCACACTGGATGCGCTAGACAAGGATGGCTATCTTTATGTCAGACTTATTAATAAGATTTGATAAGTCAGTGAGACTGACAAAAATATGCAATGAGAATGTGACTGGAAGAAGGTGTGGAAGGGCAAGATTTGGTGTTGCAAGCGTCATAGGCTACGGTAACCGTTTACCATCAGGCGGGCCGTATGCTTGCCACGTTAGTGGTATAAAAAAATATATACCTACGAACGATGGATTACTTTTGCACACTTTTTATATACCACTAAGGTGGTAAACAAGCTTACGGGCCGCCTGAAGGTAAGCGGTAGCCCATAGACGTTTACAACACCAGGGGTATCATCCACGCGATGCCGACCCAAAATTAAGGAGCACGGGTAACAATAAGCGGGTTTTTTAAAGTGTTTATTTTTAATTGTTGTCGACGTTTCATTCTAGGTTAAAGTTCGTGGAGATCGTAGTCACCAGCATGGAGGAGAACCACCAAACTATATCCGAGTTCGAGATCAAACTGGCGCAGTTCAGTGAACTGCCCAATGATGTTGAGCTACTGAAGGACGTGAGTAATCATTCTTTAAAATTATCTTCTTATATATAAAATTCTCGTGTCGCGGTGTTTGTAGTTAAACTCCTCCGAAACGGCTTGACCGATTCTCGTGAAATTTTGTGTGCATATTGGGTAGGTCTGAGAATCGGACAACATCAATTTTTCATCCCCCTAAATAAAATAAAAATTATATCGGTCCAGTAGTTTTGGACCATATAGACATTTATCAAATATTTTGTCCACCCGTGCGAAGCCGGGGCGGGCAGCTAGTATCCTAATATAAAATAAAATCGGGTCCTTAAAGGTAATAGGAAACATAAACACTTACACTCACTAGTGAAAAAAATATTCGCTACAAAAATACAACTCTTACTACATCGGAGTAGTATTAGTAGATAAGTTTTATTCTTCTGGATGTAAACCTGTCCCCAGTCGGGCGGCTACAATTATTCTATTCTAGAATTGTGGTGTGATAAATCCGTCAATATAATAACAAGATTCGTCAAATTAGCATTGAGATTTGTCAATATAACCATGAGATATACCAATATACAATTGAGATAACATAGTAAAGAGATTTGTTAATGTAGCAATGATTCGTCAATGTAATATCAAGATTCACCATTATAGCAACGATAATCGTCAATAAAAATACAAGATTCGTCAATATAGCAACGATAGTCGTCACTATAAAAACAAGATTCGTCAATAATAATATAGCAACGATATTTGTCAATAAAGCAATGAGATTCGGCAATATAAAAAATAAATATATAAATATAAAAACAAGATTCGTCAATATCAATATTAAAACAAGATTAGTCAATATAGCAATGAGATTCGGCATAATAAAAACAAGATTCGTCAATAACGCAACGATAGTCGTCATTATAGCAACGATAGTCATCAATATACTCCTTTCATCCCCTGTTCAGATGCACGAAGACCTCCTGCGCATGCAAGTGGCAGTGAGCAAGCAGCAGATACAAGTGGACCAGATGAATGATGATGCAGAGAACTGCCGCCGTCTGGTGGAGGGTACGCGAGCCTCGCTCCCGCACGCGTCTCTGCCGCGCGCCGGAAAACATATCGACCTCGAGCGGCTCGACAAGGAGGTCTCGCAGCTCAACAACAGGTGGAACAGCGTCTGTACGCAGTTGGCTGAGAGGTTGGTACTAATATATTCTACTAGCTATTACCCATGGGGCTTTTTTTATTTTTATTTTTTTTACCACTAAGATGGCAAACAGGCATACGGCCCATTATGGTAAGCGGTTACCGCAGCCTATGGACGCTTGCAACACCAGGGGTATCACTAGCGCGTTGCCGACCCTAAATAATGGGGCCTAATATCCCTCGGCAACCACGAATTTTCCGGGATAAAAAGTAACCTACATTTTAATCCAGCTTATAAGCTACCTTCATTCCAAATATCAGCGTATGTTACGCCTTATCGCGTCGGCTATCTGCCAGTACAAGTCCCGACAAAATTGGTTCAGCCGTTCCGAGGATTAGCCGGAACAAACAGACAAATCATAAATGTTTTGTTTTTGTTATGTCGTATTTACTTTCATATGCATTTACTAAAATGTCGTTAATTTGATATTACAAATAGACACTTCAATTTTATTCGTGTCTGTATTTGTTTGGAACGATGAAGAGTACTCGGAACCGGCGGGCATGTATGAAGAGATTGATGAATGTGTAAGTAGCAAAAGAGGTGTGCAAGTCAAGAGTGAAATGGCGCTTTAATAGTCTCTGCCTACCCCGTGATGTTGCAAACAATATGAGAACTTTTATTTTTAAACTCCTTTTGTTTCTGTCCAGATTGAGAAGCTGCGAAGCCGCCTATCAACTCCTGCGCAACTACAACGCAGGCTTAGAGACAGAGGCGGAATGGATTGACGATGCTTATAACAAGCTCCAGGCACAGCCGCCCATTGAAGTCAGGCCGAAAGAACAGTTCGAACCGACAAGGGTAAGATTTTATGGACTTTATTCCATTACCATAAGGTAAACTTTTCTTTGTCATATATGGATATATGGATTTGTTGTTATGAATTTTATTTATATGGCTTACAGTTCTATTTGGATTGATACAATTTGGAGTGTCTTTTCGTGTTCGTTATTTGGTTTGATTTAGATTTTTCACTGCGTCGGCTGTAGCCAAGCAAATGAGTAACTTATGCATGTTTCTTAAAGACTATTTTAAATAAAATTTTAAGTTCCTAACTACTTACTACTTTATACCTAATTAATTAATTTGTTAACTTATCTTGTTTTTTGTTGTACTAAATTGTAATACTACATTTAAGTACCAAATTCCTGTGATTGTTTTAATTTTGTACATGGCAATTTATTTTAAAGCATGCTCGAATAAATCACCGTACTATAAATGTCATAGAAAAATACACTCTAACGACTTTACAATAAATCTCAAGAAAGCATGCCCAAATATACCAAAAAAGTTTATCAAAAAAGTATATCACACCAAAGTTAAATTAACGGCTCAATGCACTTTTGAAAAGCACTATACTAATACATATATAAACATATCGTCACGCCGAGTCCCTCGGGGTAGGCAGAGAGTATAAAGTTTAATTTCACTCTTGACTTGCACACCTTTCTACTAGAACTTATAACAATAAAACATAATGTGGGTGTCTTGTGGTCGGTTCACAGAATCTACTTACGAGTGTGGTGGAAAGAACTCCCGTTATAGAGAAAGTCAATGTGGATGGAGGGAGATTCATAAGGGAGGCCAAGGTAAATAAAGTTGCAACACCAAAAAATTTTGACCACGGAATACTGGCTAAAAATAAAACCACAAAATCTTTAAGCTTTAGTTGGAAAAAAAATGACACCATATTTACATTTGAATAAAGAATTAAATGGTCGGTATTCCGTGGATGGGCCCGGAAATTGTTATTGTCTATGGTCTTCTGTTATTGTCTTTATTTCTTTCAAAATGTTTATATAGACTTATAGGCACTCAACATTCTCATATCATGCTATTATTAAATAGCCATTAGGCAAGACCGACTGAGATAATTTCCATACGGAACTCTTCTCGGTCTGGTATGTTGTAAAGGGTTAAAAACCTTTAAACATTGTGAAAGAGAAGACTTCAATACTGAACATTGTTTTTAAGAATGATGAGAGATGATGAAAGGGTTCATTTTATAGGATGTGAGTTCGATCCAGCGTTTCCTGTTTTCGTTTCGCTTTGTTGTTTTCTTTTCTGTTCTTTTGGGTCTTTTCGAGGTCTCTTCGTATAGCGGAGGTCTACTCAATATTGTTTTTTTTCTGATTTCAAACGCATGGTTTCTGTTTTGAACCTGCTTCCGCACCTAACGGTTCTGTAACCTGTCAGTGTCAAAGTGACGTTATAACTTGACAGCTGTCAAACTTTTTGTAATGCTTTTGCCTATAGATAACCTACTATTAATTGTTAATACTGGATATGAAAACTAATTTGCTTTATTTTTCGCTTTTTACTAATAAGTAACTTCTAATTGTATGAGAGATGTGTGTGAACGATACTTTAAAAACAGCAATATATTACTGCTGCTCTCTCGTATTGTCACTAAAGCTGAAATAGCAGACACTCCATTTAAAATAGCACAATCAAATTCAAATATTTCATATAAAAAATACGATCATGCTGTATAAAACCATTGTTTCTTTACGTATAGCTTTGCATGTTTCAATGTGGCTAATTATAAAACTACCATTTTGGTAGTATTTCCACCTTTTTGTGATGTTTCCTGACAAATTTTGCTGATTTGTATAAAAGATAAATTATCTTTCTACTCTGTCATGGTTTTCAATATGTGCTTCGGCAATCAAATGCACGATCGGTGTGATAAGTGTCCGCACTTGGGTGTTGCACACTTGAAAAAACCTGTACTGAACAGGACAATATGTTCTTCCAGCATGGTCTATCCTGGGGTACCTTCAAGCTGGACGTAATGTTACCTGTAATGAAAATATATGAATGGTAGGAATGGTAGAAAATGAGGTTTTTAATATTGCTAACATATTCAAATACATTGTTTTCTTATAATTAGTTCTACGTATTTCATTATTATATGTTTTGTTGGTTGCCTGTTACAAACCTCATTATTAATGAATGTGATATGACTGAAAGCATTTTTTTTATTTTATAATTTACTCCTGAGATGCATGTCAGGTTTTATGAGAGGAACTTATAATAAATCTAATGCAGTTGTAAAGCTTGTATCAGCAGATTGTTTTGAACAAAAATATTTCTATGTAATTACGAAAATAAAACCAGACTTTAATGTTTCATGTATAAAGCCCAATTTTAAAGAGCACTAAAAACAGTCTGCTATCCGACCTAACCTAACCGGCTTGGAACCTAACCTAACCATAGATACACGCATCGCGGTGCCAACGGTACGCCGAGTGGCTATGCGAGGAGGTCCACCCCTCGTTGGATATGAGACAGCTAAAGCGCCAAGCGGACTTGGACCAAGCGGAACGGTTCCGCAAGCGGGGCAGCCCTGACAGGCAAAGCGGGGCGGAAGCGGTCGCGAAGGAGTTGGATGAACTCAACGCGAAGTATCAGAGACTGCTCGATATGTTGTATGAGAGGCTGAGGAGGATCGCCGCCGCCAACCCGGGAGACATTGTCACTTTGGTAAGTGTTTTTTTTTTTTTTTTTTTCATTTTAAATATGGAACTATTTTTTGAGCAGTACCTCAGAGTAGATAATATGTAGTATACCTTTTTACAACGTTTTGTTATTGTTTTTGGGCAGTACTTTTTACAGTAATAGGTCGATGAATATGATAATGCCGTCGTGTCCTTGTGGTTGAAGCAACGGCCTGTCATCTGCTGGGCCCAGGTTCAAATCCCGGCCTATACCAATGAGTTTTTCTGAGCTTAAGTACAATGATCAATCACACCATAAGCTAACAAAGAGAGGTAGGGTGAATTGGGTTTTCCCATTAATATTGGAGCCGCCCGACTGGGGACTGTATCTCCACCTTACAGAAGACCGCAGTGAAATAACACTACTTTATTGTAGAGTTGTGTTTCTGCGGTAAGAGAGGTTGCCAATGTTCCACGAGGATACGCTGGATTAGTAGTAATGCTGCTAGCACAGTGAGTCTTCATCAACAACAGGACTAGCAACTCGTTAGTATTGATAGCGGCTATAGGCTACGGTGACTGCTTACCATCATTGTGGGCCGTATGCTTGTGTGCCACCTTAGTCTTATAAGCAAAAAAATATATTTGATTTTGGAAAATATTTATGGAAATAGTTGCATTCAATATTGAATTTTATAGGCGTAGGAGCAGAACACGTAATTCTTCACCGTGTTCTATAGGATTAGGTTATATATTTACGTGCAATCTTCATACGATATACTAACCTATGTTATTGTTATAATATGTAATTTTAATTGAATAGCGTTACGTTATGCATTGAGGTTTAAAGAAAGTGAAAACTTGTAACCTTCTTATTGACTTTAAATCTTATGCACTATAATTTGTGTTTCACATTCGTACAGCAAAATACGGATAACGTTATATGTTTGCACATTACTGTGTAATTATATCCTAAGTAACATTAATTAGCGGAATTAAAATAACCTCTATGTGATCGTTATTAAGGCTGACTTTTAATATTGTACAATGGACAATGTAGTGGTAGTTTTACGTCTTTCTTATGAAGAACTATATAGTTGCGTATGAAGAATTCGTGTATGATTAAAATGATACAATTAACAATTACAAAAAAATATGGATCTATAACTCAAAAACCGGCCAAGTGCGAGTCGGGCTCGCGCACCCAGGTTTCCGTACACACTTGTAGGTAAGGTTAACAGTATGTGAACCTGAAATGAGGTCAAAATTCGTCGGTGACTCTCAACAGCGCGAAACACAAAAAATCTTGACAGGCAGACAGACGGACAACAAAGTGATCCTAGTAAGGTTCCTTTTATCCTTTTATGGAACGGAACCCTAAAAACGTGAATGACAACTTCAAACGTCAAAACAATGACGCATGTCAGTGTCACACGCGGAGCTTAGCTTGTATTTTTAAATGGGACACATGTTGGCACTGACCGCGCGTGAGTTTCGTCTTAATTCACTTACGCGTAGTGATGTCATCGTTATGTCACCGACCTTGACTGGGACAGATTGCGACAACGTTTACATCACTATAAGGATATTTGAAATGTCACATTGAAACACTTCGTGGTGGTCTCAATCTTATTTTATTTAATAGAATGGATATTTATGTGCTGAGTAATCGTTTTTTTTTTATTAATTGTCTGTAATTGGTACGAATCATTGCTTTAAATAGTTATAAGCCATGTTTGAATCAATTGTTTAATAGCAAGTACCTACAGCCTGTCTGTAAAAAGGCAAAGCACACCTATAATACCATGGGTAGGCATAACTCGTGGCTTGTGTTCTGTGAATAAACATAAACATTGTTATATCATGATTGTTATATGCAAAAAGGACAGCGTACTGAGTTTCATGCCGGTTCTTCTCAGTTGGCCTAAACTGAATAATGTTTACTTTTTTATTTTTGATAAGGTTGAATATAGACGCCTTGAGTTCTTTCTTGTCAATTCGTAAAGGTTTTGTGGTGTTATCATCTGTTGGTGATCAAAATATCTTTACTCTTAGCACAGTGTATCGTCGAGTTGCTCTGTAGCCTTAGTAAGAACTACTTTCGACTTGGTATTCGAAAACGCAACTCTCAAATCGTCGAAATGTTCATACCAATTTCTAGTTCCACTTTTCGCCGATGTCTCACAGCGAAGTGGACTTATCGTCAAACTCTTTTTTTTTTCCGAGAGATTCATATTTAATCTTCCTCAAGTTTCATTCATCCGTTTTTTTTTTATCATTCCGGTAGTTTTTCCGTCAAACGGTAAGGAACAGACAGACAAAGGTAATCTGGTAGGCCTATGGCTAGAGACAGCTGCATAACGGTGCCAATAAGCGGTTTGCAATGACACCAAGTTTATTACCAACCTACACAGTGACTTAACTCAACCTTATAAGTAGAAAACGTGGGTGTACCGCGCTGTTTATGGCTGGCGAATCTTCTGATTGCTGCACGAGTATATGCGGTGATTTCATCGGCACAAGAGTTGGTTTTCCAAAAGTGTAGTTAGTTTTAATGATGTAGATTTAATCTTGATATTTTCCAGTTTTATATTTTGTTTCTGAGTTTCTCTTTGTTGGTAATTTCACGTATTCTCGCGAAATATTATGGAGGTTTTTAAGGAGACCAATTCACATGTCGATCGTCTCTTTATAAAACATTTCGTATTGTTTTCAAATAACCTTTTTAATAGCTTTATCGAAGTTCAGAGGTCTATTATTAAATTTATAAACTTACTAATTTGACAGGTCTAAAAAGTCTCGCTATCCCTTTCTCATGTGCGGGGTTAAATAAGGATGGCTATATTTTTAGACCTGTCAAATTAGTTACGTTTAGTAATTTTGAACAACAGAATTGGCACCATTCGTTAAGCTGATCACCGCCTAATATGGGTGTCGCTCACTTATTCCTTCGATTGCAAAATGCAGTAGTGGCGAATTGCTAGAAATAATATACAATGAAAAATTATACAAATAAGGAATGATCTTGCATGTATTGGGGCAAAAAGGTTATATTAACCTGACGTCGCCTTCGAGTGAGATGTCAATGACACGGTCGCGCTAGGTGCTGTAAAAAATGACGTTGCCTCTTCATGCCTGACGATTGTAAGCCTGTGTTTCAGGACTCCTGATACGAGAGAGGTGGCAAATAAGCATTAAAGGCAAAGCATACTGATATATATTTATTAAGGTCACTTCACCCTATAATTGACATTTATAACAAGTTGAATAAAACACCAAGGAAATGATTATTATTATTAATCATACAGAAAAACTAATGTTCCGTTCAATGTAGCATGTAGAATCATCAATTACGTCATTAAAAACAAAACTATAAAACATATTTACAAAGCTTTTAGCTTCATATCAACTAGAATTATTTATAAATAACATAATAATTGAAAGAATATGAACTTGAACTGGAGAATACATATATATCGAGTAATAAGCAAGATTAATGCATGTTTGTTTATTGAACCATAATGTCATATTTATAAATAGATCACAACCTTATCATTACTTGCAACGTCAATAAGGTAATCGGTCATAAATGAATGTAATATAAATCCATAATATTATAAATGAGAAAGTTTGCTGTTTCTTTGATACCTTTTCACGGCTAAGCGGCTGAACGGATCGTAATGGAATTTGGCAATGAGATAGATTCTAACGTGAGATAGGCTATCTTTATCTAGAACCACGCGGGCGAAGCCGAGGTAATAGTATTAATATGTGAAGCAAAAACTTCGCGTTAACCACGCGCGAATGGGGGTATATGAAATTTGGCACAGGTTAACTTTATATGGAGAAGGGTGCAGAATGCTAATATTTTTATATTATACTTGGCCCGCCCGCCTTCGCACGGGTAGACATTTAACAAATATTTTGTCTAGCGATTTTTCTCCCCGTGTTTAGACTTTTTCAGGCATTTTTATTTTTTTCTCTCCGTAAGAACCATGCTCGTACTTCAAAAAATATTCTAAAAAAATAATTAGCGAACAGGTTGTATGAATTCGTATTTATATATCTACTAAAAATTTTCAATTAAATTATTGTCAAGGTGGACTACGAGATTTTTTTTTGGATGAATATTACGTATGAAAAACGACGTTACTATATCATTATTTCAAAATACGAGGAGGTATAGGCTGTCAAAGACCATAATATTCAATGTTTGCTGTTCGTTATCGGAGCAATTCGACATAAACGATAAAATGCAAGACGTCAGATTTCCATGCGGATAAGTTGAAGACAAAAAAGTGCTCTTTGAAACTAACTCGTACTCGGACCTCAATACTTTAGCTAATTCAATTTATATTTTTAATATTTGATGACAAGCTTAATGATTGATATGATTAAAATGAGTATGCCGATTGCCGACTGACACAAGTAGTGTTAGATAAACCGCTAGACGCTAGCGATCGAGCGATGACCTGGTGATATAGGAAGATTCTGTCTGGATTTTGGATGATGGCTGAGAGAAGTCTATTTTATGACGCATGACGGGAGATACTTTTGTCCAGCAACTGGTCTGACAAATCAATTTACTGTACATATTGGCTAATACATTTTATGCCTAAAATAGAAAAAAGATTTTAAAAAAGTCTGAGGAAAAGAAGGCTCTTAGAATTATGCCTCTTGTACAACAAAAGTGTGATTTATAAAAAAGCCAGCAAAGTTATCTCTTCGTGGCAAAAACATTACCTCAACATTCATCCTGTTTCCGTAAAAGAACCATAATTTAAAAAAGAATTATCGCCAAATCATCAGGCTATAACTGCCTACACTCCAACAAAGAGTATGTTTAAAATTTAATTGCACGTAGCGATTACATCACCGAACGAGGATTATCGTGGATTCGTTTCAAAATATTTATTTTACCTGCCCACTTGATTTGTCACGGTCGCTTCCAAAGATAAACAAGTAAAAAATGTGTTTATTTAATGTTTCTTATGGTTTTTTTAACGATGTAACTGCAATATTAAATTTTCATCAATTACTGATAAAAAATTTTTACTTATATTTTTCAAGTTCTTAAACTGCCATATGGGAAGATTTTATGAATATGAAGTGCCAAATTAGATATGTTCAGGCATTATTAGGGCGATGGCTAACATTAATACTACCCACCTACATAACATCTTGGCTTACGACTTAACGGTACCGATATCTAAGCGTGCTCTCTGGAGCATGAATGTATTTTATTCCATATAGAATACAATTTACTGCTTAAATCGTCCATGTAAAAAAAATTCAATGGTCAATGTATGCAATGATTTCTACCAAATTCTTTTGTTGTTTGTAATAGTCTGTGGTAGCCGAAGTGTTGACTGCGTGAGTAACAATAATGATGTTTCATTCTAAATATACGACTGTAGCCATTATCCGCGTACTTTGTATGTATATAGGTTAGGAAGGATGCTATAAATAAAATTATTAATTTATCTACATGTATGACGTAATGCTAAATACTAAAGACTTAGCAATAAACTTTATTGATCTCTTTAATTTCTTTATGTACTAATAGGTATACGATACGTGACTTTATAAACTCATATTCAAGTGATAAGGTCAATTATACTCTATTTAAGAGTCATATTAAAACATCAAAGCACAATTTTAAGTCAGATAACATGCAAAACGTCAGTTCTTACAACATACTTTGAACGTATAGTGCCATCGACATGGTCGATGTCAAGGTTGTAAATTCGCTAAATAGTCGCACTTAATGAAGTGCGTGCTGCACACCGTAGTTATTTATAACAGATGATTTATTTAAACTTAACTATAGCGTTATGGTCATAACAATTATAAGCTATTAAACATCTAGGTGATTTGCTAGAATGTATGTTGGTTTATTTAAAAAATTTTGAAGCACATCACCACAATAGATTGGTGAATGTAAAAGAAGCAAATAAAGGTATGTAAGTCAAGAGTTAAATGTCGCTATATATACTCTCTTTCTACCCCGTGAGGGACTTGGCGTGATGATATGTATGTATGAAGCAAACCAATGAAATGCCGCTATTATTGCCATGTTTCAGTAAGTCAAAGCTAACACAAATATTACATATATTTCATCACGCAAAGTCCCTCACGAGGTAGGCAGAGTACGTAGGAATGAATGTACATTATAAAAATAAATAAGGAAGGATTATTCCAAGGTTGATATTAAAATGGCACCACCCGAAAATGGCCTGGGTGGGGCTAGGTCACGTTGACCCAATAATGCCAAGGTGGATAATGTTATTAACTAAACTAGGGGAAGGGTTATCTATGTAGTTAATACAAGGAATGTATGTCATGTTATATGCAACAATGATGCTAAATAGTTCATTCAAGTTTACATTTAAGTATTTCATTGTGTGCAGCCTTAGAACAGGTACAAGATAATTTTCGCGGAAAGAAATAACATTTAAGATAATCCATGGCTTATATGTTACTTTGTAACGATTATAGATTAAAGTTGAGTTGGAGACATAGCTTTGTTTCTCAATCGTATTTAAAATGAAATCAAAATGTCACAATATATTTCGGAATACAATTTTCAAAATGTATTACGTCCAAATTAAGAGGAATGAAATTCGGTTGTAGAAACACAAATCGGTATGGCACACAATATGGATTTTAGAAATAATACATATTGGTAATAAACGGTCACATCAAATTAAAAGGAAAACAGTAGCGTAAATTGCACAGGACAAGATGATTTGACGATTGAAACACCTTGAATGCTGGTAGATTTTTCAAAACTGCCAAAATGCGATTAAAATGTTTTATAGGACGCAAAATAATGCCTGAAGTCTACACGTAACTATATTGCTAAGAACATAATGTGAAATAAAACCCTATTACAATGGGAAGTCAAATTGCTAGCTATTGCAACAATTTGATACGATGACTCGTCCACTCAGTAGCGCGCGATCGACGCCCGGCACACGACGCCCGCGTCGCTGCACTAAACGCGAACGATCATTGCAGATTCGAATTACGATTTTTATTTTTCGAAGTGCTCTGTGCTTGAGTGCCAGTGTTTTTTCTCCTTTACTAAGTGATGAAAAAAGGTTTCAATCTTGTGCTGAGTTATAAAATTCATTTAAACGTATTTCATATTTGACACTCCAAATTGTTAAACCTATAGTATATTCCTTATTTATTATCTATATAGCGTTGAGGTTTATCTCATTGTATACAGTAGATAAAGTCTAGATAATTGCAAAGTGTTAACCGTTCGTGAAACGTTCAAATTAACAAACGGCCTTAACCAACATTTCACGTTACATAAAATTCTAGTTAACTTCAACTGCTTGTCCAAAATAATTGACAAACTCGTTATCCAGACAGTAAAAGTAGTACAACGATTAAATACGGCAATACAAAGTAGGGCAGGAATTGAATACGTTTGATCAAACATTGGTTCCAAAAACCAATCAATCATAGCCACCAATTTTACATTTCGTCACTTCGTAACTTAACACTTAGCACGAATTTAAATTCATTGTTTATTTGTTTATCTAATTCAAGGTTGAGTGTATTACACAATCTCGTTGATAAACAAGCATTAAATATTATCTAATGTGTCGATATCGCCTTTTAATACTGTACATAATTTACTTGCAATTCCTGGGAATGATGCACTCATTGTTGTTATCATTGCATTTTCTTAGATAGATGAATTAGATTTATCTTATGATTGCTAATTAACTGATGAATATAAGCAAATACCAGTTTTGATTAATTCATTGGTTCTGTTTTCAATATCAGTTTTCTAAAACCAACTGGTTTTCAGTGCAATTTGATTTCGTGTCGAGATTTCGTTTATTTATAACGCGTTTTTCGGAAACCGTACATTCCAATAAGTTGCATAAATAAACACGGTGCGATGGTCTATGCCTGAATTATCTTTGGGAGATGGTAATTTTGAATGTAAATAATTCAAGAAATATGGAGTTTATATACTGAATATTTGGATATAGGAATCGCTACTTTAATTTAATTAACCAAACCTTTCGGGTTTTTTTTTCAAATCACCATAGACGATAAAAGTTTCTTCAAAATAATACATGTTATAGAAAATCCCTGTCACAAAAAAAGACACTAATTATTTAGTCTCGTGTTAATTTTTGAATGGCGCGAATATAATATAATCCACTAACATCTACTTTGCTGAGTGACTCACAAGACACAAGGTAGTAAAGTTGGATGAATTATACATTCAAAATTCATTTAGTACAACAGATGTTTTTCTAGAATTAACAATGGTTTCTGCACTGGTAAAATATTACTTGCTTTTGCTACACCAATAACAAAAACGCAAGTCGTAATGTTGTCGTGTCTGATCCATAACAAAATAATTTCGATTGAAAACTCCAAATCACTTTTTAATCAGACTCAAATGTAGTTAAACTTTATATCTGGTGTATTTAATTTAATTGTGATACCACTCACATGTGAAATTACGAAGCAAAAACGTTTAACCTTACATTGCAAGACAAATATACTTATATCATTCCTATAAATCCATCTGTCGCAACAAGGAATAATGTGATTCAACCTAGCCATACATTAATAGTTTCGCAATTGTCCTGTTAACTGTTCGGATATTCATATAATGCTTTTAGTAATAGCCCTTTATTTATATGCAGTATGTATGTATACGATAGCTCTGCATTGTCACCTTGATTAATTCAACCTCATGCCAAGGCTACAACGATGTAAGCGAATAATTTTGGAGCAACATTTTCTCTCTGGACGATTTTGTTGATTTATGCCTACTTTTACATTCTTATCCCCTGCTTATTCGTGTTCCTTCAGAGCTTCAGTCTTGATGTAAAACTCATGTTCTGTTTCACCATTCTTATTAATATGTCTATGCTCATTCGAATTTGTACCTTAGTCTTATGCACTACAATTCCTCGTACTCTTATCATCTTATTCTACATGTCCGCTGATTTCTTAATCAACGATTTTCATTAATCATAATGATCTTACTTTCTCTTAACCTTGTGTTTACCTCTCATTTACTGAATTAGCAATTTCTGTAATAAATATCACAAAAGTTTCTTGTTTATTCTTTCACTTCTCGCTATACCGATGGCAAGTTAGATATACAAGCTGACACACAGAATATTTCGTGGGCTCTTACAATACTCGAGATAATAGCAAGAATGATTAAGTTAGTATCGAAATATTTAGTCACTCAAAGGTTATAAAACAATTATAATGCTTCAGGTTCTGTGTAATGACTAAACATTATAGGAGTCAGTTAAGTGTGCTAGCTAGTGTAATGGAATATAACAAAGCACTTTTGCTATGAATTGCTCATCGGGCTGATGTACTGGCCTGCCGTTTGGCATCGGCCCCTCTATGGAATGGATTACAATGCCAGGAGCTATATTTAAAATTAAAGGTGGATCTAGATTGATCGGACAACCTAACGTTGGATTGGATATATCCAGATTTAAAGTGTTAGTATCATCACATAAAGATTGAGAAGAACTAGGCTTAGCCAAACTTAAAAAGAAAACCCTCTGATTTATGATAAACTCGAGGAAAGTATGCAAATCTGTCTCTGCCTGTCGGATTAGTGCATTTAGTACACAGATTTCACTGCCGATTCATTACCTTTTTTTCTACCACTCACCCACGTTAATATTCATAAAATCTACGACCTTAATTTTGTACATCTGTAACATAAAAAACACTGCATAGTGCAATACAATGTGAGCGGTAACGATGTAACAACATCGATTAAAAAGATGATCATGAGCTAAATCTTTCTCTGACGATGACTGTCTCGCTCTAAACAAGTTACAATAATGATTAAGATTATTTGTGTTACTAATCAAAGATTAAATACTGATTTGCTTGTTATATCGTTGATAAACGTTTGTGCCGTCAATTGCCAGTAAACATTGAACTTTTGCCATTCTTGCTAGTGCCGTATGGATTATTTTTGCTTCTTGCACGAACTTGTAAGTGATTTTCATTGTTATTATTTGGCATTGTGTTCGTACACAAGTACCTATTTCAGAATGTAAGGAGGATTAACATAAAATTGGTTTTGAATTAGCTATGGTTTAAGATGGATAAGTAAATAATTTTTAATTATTAGTAAGCGTATAAATTCCAATAAAACCTATTTTATTATAATTTACTTCATTCACTCCATGGCTAAATAACCCATTGAAAGACTTGTAGTTGTAAATTGTTTTGGTCCAAATTATCCGGCCAATTTGAAATGCAAGGTCGCAATTTAGGCTTTTCTATTGCTAGATGTCAGTCGTAAATAATCCGGTTAACATTTGGCCAAGGTTGTCGCATGTGCGAGATACGTTTTGACTTCATTTGCTTTAGTTTGGAGTGTAATGACTTTTGCGGTCAAAACTGAATTACATTTAGCTGTTTTTGTTGTACATACTCGTAGGCATGAGAATCTTCCAATATTATTTAAACTGGTCTCGTATTTTTTGCAATAATTAAGTTCTGGAAAGATTGTCATGGATTTTAGATATGGTTTATTATTTTTATGAGTTATATTTATTCTAGACTGAGTTTCTGAACATGGGAATTTTGTTTTGTATTACATTTTAACTATATATCCAACAGCCTCAGGAGGTTTGTTTTTCAAGAGTATGTTGTATAATATACGTATGTATGTAGATAGATCTATTTCCTTGTTACGCTGTATAGCCGTAACGGCTCGATGGACTTCAACACGTATGAGGTGTCGTTGGGTACTCCTTAATTGTCCAACAGGCATAAGACATATTTAAAAGGCGCCTAAGCATATTTTAACGCAGTTGATTAATATTTCTTCTTTATGTCTTACCTTAAATATTGCGGAGATCTTAAAATAAGTAACGATCCATTTTATAGCTTACGTTGTTATCGAGAGCAGTAATTTATCAGTAAATGTCTTGAGTATTTTTATGCCGTCACTGTGTGAACAATAAATGTTTCGTCAGATGCCAAGTCACACGTTGCGTAAAATCAGAGTATAGTGTAGATTTATAACAATTCTTTCAGATCTATATTTATATCAGCTCTTTCACATTAAGGGTCATTGAACTTATAAACTGCAAATTTGCAGTTTTTTTACATTAATTTTGTTGACTGTTTTGTGAATCTGCGAATTTACCAAAATTACCAGATTTTTCTTGTCAAAAGTGTTGTTATGATCTTCGAGTGTATGATGTCTTCATCGTGCACGTGCTGTAGCTTAGAACAGCTTGACTTTGATGGAAGGTATAAAAATTTTGAATTGTCGTATCTTCAATGTTTTCACGTGGTCTTATTAAACTAAGTGAAAAAGTCCCTGTAACTTTACTTATAAAGCTTTTCAGCAATTTATCTCTAATCGTTGAGAATGAGTTTGGTCTGCTTTTCATATACATATAAAGAAGTCAGTATTGACACATGTATGTAAAATTTTAAACATGTATTCGGTAGGCTGTAGGCTTCACATAAAAGATTGTGCTAAATGAAATTGCACATGAATTATGTAATACCCACATGAATGAATAATTCAAAAATCGTCAACATTGACGTCATGTTTGGCTTGAAGTTGGTGAAAAAGAAACTTAACACACAGAAATAAGACTCAAAATTACTTGAGGGATTTTGTTGTTTTGATAGCCGTTGTGTTGATTCTTATTACTAAAAATCGAATACGCATTCGTATTGTGAAGCAAATGTGAACGATTGAGCCTCAAAATGTATCAGGATATTATGTCATCGGTTAAAAGAGCTTCGTAAACTTTTGGATACATTTTTCTGTAGGGATAAATACTTCATGTTGATGATGTAGCTGCGTTTCATAATAAAGGTAATAAGTAGAAATCTTAAGTAAAGTACAAATCGAGAATGATAGTTTATAGAAATACTAAACTACATTATTAATGAACAGAGTTCCCCACGATGTGTTTCTTAATTGAATAGCTATAAGTCATCGGCATCAAAGAAAACCTTATCGGTACAGACCGGATTTGTACTCTACCATCTAAACTGGACTAAAGTAGTCTAAACCCTTGTAATTAGGTAGTTTCCTTCCATTTAGGATTTGGCCACGAAATGTTATCTCTTTGCAATGAGCATTGGAGATGGTGGTGGTATAACAGTAACATTTAAAATAAAAACATAATTGCTAATTTCTTTTAAAGAATTTCTGAAACGCTTTCCCATTTCACACTCCACGCTTCGGTTCGTAGAGAAATTCTTTGTTTATCTTTCTTGTTTACAGAGCCGCTCTATTAACCGTTGATAGATCAATAAGAATACAATTAGCGACGCACGCTTTAAAAGTTTCTGCCCTGTACTTATGAAAATTGAGGGGAGGATTTTTGTCTTACTCTAATGCGTGTTGTTTGAAATTGTGCGAGCAAGATGACACATATTAGTAGGCGCTATATATTGATCTTTCTTTTCTAACGCGTTAAATTAATTCAGCTATCTTTTTCCTTTTTTTTGTAGCCTAACCATCTTGCGACAATCCATCCTAGGGTTATTAAGTACCTTAGCAATCAAATCATAAACAAATTGCATTGAAAGACTCTCCACGTATTCGTCATAGAAAGACACGTTGCTAGAATGCTTAAGGATGTACGTAAAGTGACGTAAGAAAATATGTAGATAAATAAAAAACATAATTACGTCATCTATAATACTAATTTCCAAAAGTTTTACTGCGTTATAAATTACTTTAACGTAACCTTGACACCGCAGTAGCATTACTGCTTGTATAGCGAATAATGTAAAATGATTTCCGAATATAAAAAATAGGATGATATATGTTACGGAAAATCATCATTTTACCAATATCCTGTAGAAGTTTATAATAGAGGAATGATTATATCTTATGTCTTTAACAACGATAGCTGTTTCCCCGCGACTTTGCCCATCTATCAATATAATATATAGCCATTGTTACTCAGTGATAAAGTAGCTTTCTAACGGTGAAAGAATTTTTGAATTCTGTCCAGTAGTTTCGGAGCCTATTCAATACAAACATACACACACACACTAAAATACAAATCTTTCCTCTTTATAATATTAGTATAGATAACAGATACAAGGTTAGAAATAGTTGTAGTTATTGAATCACGTTGATTTATCTTTTCTTAATTAGCGATCAAGTTTTGTTACTTAAATTTTGCAGTCTTCAAGTGATTGTCAATTTATGCCTTGACTTTTTTCCCAACACTGACAATCTTGAGAATATATTTGCGTGTGGCCCTTTTTATGTAGGCAGATAATATTTCGCTTCACTCTTCTCGTACGTCCTATTTAGCATCCTCTACACTCATCAATTTTATCGAACTATTCAATCAATCTCCCTAATCTAATTTATGTTTATATTTTCTTTGTAACCCAAATTCGAGCGCGAATATTTTTCTCGACCGCTATTCGGGTTACAACAATAACATTACTTATACCTTTCCTGTTAGCTAATAGCTCTAATTTAGCATCTTACGAAATACACTCGCAATAATCCAAATTAGAATGTTACGTAGTACCAACGTGGAGGTGTTCTGACTAATGAATGAATATCTTGTTTTCATAGTTGGTCTTTTACTATAAAACTGCCTTAAGATGAAGTAGGTAAACATCGGTCCTAAACCCATCTTTGAAGTTTCGATAGCCAACTATTTACGTTTCATTCTAAAGTAAAAGTAAACGAATATAAAAATATTGACGGATTTATTGAGTAATGGGTTTTATGGGGCTATCTATGTAAAGGATGAAAGAAAAGCATTATCTTTATATTTACGAGTATTTGGTTAACCAGTTCTTAACTGTGTTTTGCTATAATAAAAACAGTTATTTTTAACGCAAACATTAATTAAAATCATGACAAACAAATAATGGTGATTGTCGGCCAAACAATTTCTTATATGATTTACATAGCAATCGCCAAATCCTTGTTGGGTTGGGTCCAAGACAATATGAGGGTCGGCATCAGATCGAACCCCAAGCGCCTCAAACCAAATTTGTGTAGCGAAATTCCTTCGCAAACTATTGTACAGAGAAAATCAATATCATTTACATACACACATATCATCACGCCAAGTCCCTCACGGGGTAGGTAGCGAGTATAGACCGCCGTTTCGCATTTGACTTACACACCTCTTTTGCTTCAATAATTTAGGTGTAGAATATCAAAATAAATATTAAAATATGTTACGAGAGCGAGCGTCAAGATTACGCGGTCGCCGCACGTCAAACGACGCGATATTGCGCGCGCATCGCCCTGAATTTCCCTCAGTATTGAATCGGCCAGTCACTTTTCCTAACCTCAAATCTAAACCAAACAGCTGTTTTTTTCACCTGTAACGTATTTCCAAACGTAATTAACAATATTAGATGCCAAACAAACACGCACGGCGTCTAGACGAGACGGTGGCCATTACGAAATGATTTAAATTTAGAATTGTCTATTTTTTTCGTTTTACGGTTTTCTAGCTCATTCAGTTTCCAACCGTATCTTTCGGGCGACGCACGGTTTTTGTATTTGTCATACGTTTATTATTTTCTTAAGCAACTGTCAATAGAACACGTATTCTATTTATGATTTTTAATCATTTTAAACTACCTTCTCTATTATTTTTAGGTTATATATAGATGCGATTTAATTTGAAGTGTTGTAAGTGATTAGTGATGGATAGATCAGTGAACTATGTGTGTGTTAAGTGAACGTCAATAAATAGTGTTTATTATCTGTGCGGAGATGGAGGAATACGAGTATGATTTCGAGTACGAATGCCGGGTTGGTATATTTTTTGTTTAGCTATATGGTAACTCTACATAATACCTATACCTGAAGTGCGCAGGTACCTAATAATTTCAGTTGTAATATTATGTTCTAATATTTGATTTTAGAATTGTCTTTCGACGTTGAGAAAAACAATTATTGAAATTAAAATCAAATAATTTTATTTAAGATTTACTATCCATATTGTGAACATCTACTATATAAAAATAAGTCGGGTTTTCCTTCCTGACGCTATAACTCCAGAACGCATGAACCGATTTCCACGGTTTTGCATTCGTTGGAAAGGTCTCGGGCTCCGTGAGGTTTACAGCAAAGAAAATTCAGGAAAAAATCACTCATTCGCACGGGTAGACAATTATTTTGTCTACCCGTGCGAAGCCGGGGCGGGACGCTAGTTATTAATAAATAAATTATGAAAGGGTGATATAGATAGGTAAATAAAATAGCTAATATTAAGAAGTGTATTTTGTTCATGTAAGCTTGCACTGGAGTAGGTACAGCACTTTAAATTATTGATGCATGGCAACCATCGATGTTGCCATCTTCAACCGGTCTACGGCGATTGTTCGATATTGTACACTTCTTGCATATATAATTTGTTACTTGGTCACTAAGTTACAAATAAACTTAATTATTCCAACTTGGAAATAATATCTGCATGAAACCAAATGCGAACGACAAAATAACTTATTTTTGTTTATAAACCTGACTTATACCAGTTATATGCGGTTCTTTTTCAATAATACATTATTCGAATTCGTCCCAATATGGTGGTAGGAATGATTGTCTGCATGCATGAAGTTCCATGTATGAATTCGGGATACCACGCTAATGTAAAGGTGTGGACACACTGGAATGATGTAACGGAACTTTTGTGTATTAAAGGACAAAATTAAAGGTTTTTCCCAGCAAAGGACATCATCCATATTTCATAGAGATTTGGTCCAAGTCTGAAAGTACCGGCCAACATTATTTTTTTTGTTTATTCTGTTAGAGCTTCTCATTTTCAACAAAAAAATATGAAAATTCGGATTCTTCAAATAAAATCAAAGTCAATGGTCCTACAGCTTTGGTGCCATAGTAAAAAATGTTCAGCCGGGCAAGTTCTAACATAATATTCAAAAAAAATGCGTTGGCCGGCACTTTCTGACTCGGAGCAAAATGGATGATGTCCTTTCAAACCTAGTGCGTGTTTAAGTCGAAAAATTTTTGAGGTACCTTTAAAAATACACAGTGTCGCAGACGGTTTTTCTTATACCAGTTACCACTAAGGTGGCAATTAAGCATACGGCCCGCCTGATGGTAAGCGGTTACCGTATACTATAGATACTTGCAACACCAGCGAGTTTTTCTTTTTGATAAAACTTTAAGATACCGCAAATCTTCATCACCTTATTCCACTTCACTTGAGCCTTTCGTTTCTTCCACATCCACTCTTTTATTAATAACACGTCTCAGCATTCACTAGTCTGAATTTTACATATTATATCGCGTGTTATTTCGACATGGCGTGCATTCAGATCGATAAAAGCAATTAGAACGGATGATGGCCATTCTTCACGTCATACACAATTCATGCCATCTGATGCGATTCGCCACAATGTGCGCGTGCCACTAAACCACGGTTAAACGACAGAGTTGTGTAATACCTACCGCGGCGGGTCGTTCACCCACGCCGCAATAACTTTTTATAGAATCCCAAAATCGATAAAACAGGAACCGATTTATTTTACACACTTTTCCGGTCTTGTTTTAATAGTTTCAGTGATGTAGTGGAGTTTTGTTAAGGACAACGGTGCCAATTCTGTTGTTCAAAATTATTAAATTTAACTAATTTGACAGGTTTCTAAATATTGCCATCCTTTATTAACTCCGCACCTTAGAAAGGGAAAACAAAACTTTTAGACCGGTCAAATTAGTTAAGTTTAGTAATTTTGAACACCAGAAATAACGTTTTTTTATAAACAATCAACGTTTTTAAAATCAATGGGCGTTTTAATTCGTTGTTCGATTCTGAATAATGTTGCTTAGTCCAAAAATCCATTTAAATAAATAACATGTCCATCTCGGAACATCATTATACGTGCCTGTCCAAATAAATCAGCAAATGGAGTTACATATTCCGATACCGGTTTTATAACGTTTAAACTTGAATAATTAATTTCGATATGGAAAACTTGTTCTGAAGAATATTTCCTTTTAAGGATTTAATTTAAGTATTGTATATTAATTAGCACCTTATTTTGGTACGGGTCCACTAATGAACGCGTCGAATTAAATACGTATCTGGTCTTTTCAATATAATATATATTTTTAAGCAAATTATAATTCTAGGAAAAAAAAACCCCTTAATATCTATACGTATGAATGTTCGCAAAGGAATGCCTTATTCTTTTCATGAATATCTGTAATAATAATTGTGATCTAAGAAGGAACCGAATTTATATTTTTACATTAAAATATCATCGAACTATTACTGTACTGCCTAAAAACGTTCCTATTTGAATTCACAGCAGTGTATTATACACATAATAAATCTTAAATGTATGTAACTAAGGTTTATTATTAATCTATTCCAGCGTCTCGTTGCCGGCATGGCGCCTCGGTCGGCGCGATCCTTCCGCCAAGAGTTCAACATGCAGGACATGACAACAGAACACACATACACCTCGCAATATACAACGGAAAAGTGCGTATTATGTATATTTACTTCCTTAGTACATAGTTAAATAAATTTACTTATTTACCAAAAAAAAATAGTGTTATCAAGAATATTCAAAATACATTTTCATATAAGAGCATCTGTATCTTGAAGTACATTTAGGTTATTTTGCATTGTAATTTTGATTTTAAATGGTATAGTGGATAATGAACTCAGGTTAGGTAAGTCATTATAGATTGTGTTATTGCTTACTGATTGTATTTCCCTCCAACACAACAGATATGTCAGGACGTCACATTCGACAGAGCTCGAAAGTCAAGCGCCTGCGAAATCAATGGCCAATGGCAAACTGAACTCGCCTAACTACAAAACAAAGACAATTATCACAGACGACGACAGACCAGACGTGAGAAAACTTAAACGAGTCCACAGAATGTATGAAGGTCCTAACATAATAGAATCTAGAGGTATCATTCACCCAGAGACAAGAGAAATTCTAACTGTAGGCCAAGCAATAAGCATGAGGATATTAGACGTTAGAACGGGGAGGTTACTCTCGTCTCCTGACACAAGGCAAACAATGACCATTGAACAAGCAGCGCAAGAAGGTCTGATCGATCCTAAACTAGCTGCCAGACTGACAGGACCATGTGGCATGACAGAAGATGGCAATGAAGTTACTTTACTCGAAGCGATACAGAGAGAACTCTACGATGCAGAACAAGGATTATCAGATCCAGCCGAGAAGAGAATTAAGGTAACTGTTGAGGGAGAACAGTCCAGCGCACAAGGAATGAGTATCTCTGACGCGCTTAACCGCGGGCAAGTAGATCTGCAAAACGGTCTTTATAGACTACCCAATGGAAGCTATATCACTATTGCCGAAGCCTACCAAAGGGGCTATCTTATTTACAATGAGATTATCAAAATCAAATCGAGTGCCTTGTGTCTGTCGGACGCGATTAGTCAAGACCTAGTTGATAATAACGGTTGGATTCTGGACAGGAATTCGGGCGACAGATTCCAATTAGACGTTGCTATTAAGAACGAACTCATCAATCCCGATATTCGAGAAGTCGTTGATCCTAAAAATGACTCGAAAATAGCACTTGCTGAAGCAATAGAGAGGAACATAATTAATACTAAACATTCGAAATACGTACACAATGTATCTAAAGATAGACTTAGTTTCAAAGATGCGGCAGGAAAGCTTTATATATGTAAACCTATGACACTTAAAGACGTGTGTGATAATAACATGATGACAAATGATGGTAAGATCTTGTCACTAACAAACAGGACTCCTTTGAACATCTTAGAGGCCATCAACGTTGGTGTCCTTGACAGTGACAATATTAAATGTATTACTGATACTACTACAGGTCAGTTGCTTACGTTATCTGAAGCTTTAGCCGCAAAAATAATACTTACCGATAACAAATTCCGCGATAATTTGACAGGCGAAATATGTACTATCCCTGAAGCGGTCGATCGCGGTCTTATTACTTCCGTCTCGCAGAGATCCATATTCGATATCGATGGTTTCAGAGACCCCAAAACAGGTGAGTTCGTTTCATTTAATGTCGCATTAAGTAAGGGCTACCTGAAATACGCGAATGGTGAGACATTCCTAAAATCTGAGAGTGGTGATTTTGTTTATTTAGAAGACTGTACTAAAGTCGCTATAGTGCGTCCCGAAGTTTTAGAAATGTTCAATCGTAAGATAGGTATTTTCGAAAACGGCAAGGAAATTTCTGTTTTAGACGCGGTATTCAAAAATATTCTCGATCCAAAAACTGGTCACTTGTTAGACGCTACCTCTAAAAAACCAATTCCGTTCAATAAAGCCGTAGAAATAAATATGATAACACCTGAAGGCGCTGCTCTACTCAATTCCTTGTTAAATATTACTCTGACATTACAGACTGTGACAAAAACGGTGAAACGATATGTAACAGTAACTAACACGAACGCAACGCAAAAGTCCCAAACTATAATTACCTTCTCTGAAGCCATTAGGCGTGGGCTCATTGATGAGCACTTCCAAACGTTTACTGATCCCACTACGGGTACAATATTTCCTATTCAACAGGCGTTAGATGAAGGGTTACTGGGCGTTGAAAAGAACGAACCGCGCGTGGTTCATATTTCCGATCGAGTAGCTAAAAAAGATTTGGTTCCAGGTCAAGTTGTTGAACTTAAAATCACAAAGAAGTCTTTTATCAAAGATTTGCCACCAAGTCCAGAGGGTAAAGTTCAGCGCGATAGTAGGCCGGAAACCCTCAAGAGCCCCGAATTTACCACGCGGGAGACTATACAGTCTCATGAAGGTTTAGTTAAGGAAATTAAGACAGTTACTTCAAAAACAATCGTAACGGAGCCGTCAGTAACGTCAATGACAATCCAAAAAAATACAATCGAACTTCCTCGCGGTGGATGGGCTCTTAAAGAAGCTATAGAGCAGAATCTATTTGATCCTTCTACAGGCATGTTTGTTATTCCCGGCACTGATAGGATTTTAGACCTCGAAGAGGCCTTAAAACTTGACATCATAAATCCAGATTCAGCCGTAGTTGTTGACCCAAAAACAAGAAAACAAGTGCCTTTGAACAAAGCCCTAGATTTACGTATTATTGATAGTACTGGCCATTACAAATATAAAAATATTACGCTTACAATGATTGAAGCTATAGAACGTCAATATATAATTTATATACAGCTCACTAAAACGGTATCCTCACAAAGAGTTATCACTATTACCTCGGTAGGTGGAATGCCTGACAAAATGGAGATATCGGATGCACATGATTCACATATCCGTGAAATTGTTACGGAAGATCAGTACGCGTTAGAGCCCGTACAAGTCGTACCGGGTGTCATATTTGATCCTGCTACAGCCTTAATCATATCCACCACATCTGGTGTATCTGAGAATATTCTAGAAGCTGTACAACATGGTGTAGTACCATCAAATACAGTGAAAGTTATCGAGCCAATTACAGGTAAAGCAATTACGTTAAAACAAGCTTTGGACAAAGGTATTGTAAATGAGGTAACAGGTGAATATAAAGATAAATCCGGAAATAAACTAAGTCTTACCGACGCTGCCAAGATAGGGTTAGTTGTAGTTGTAGGTGCACCTTTAGTGGCAGCTTCTAAAGTTATTCAAGTCGTAAGAAATACAATGGTCGTTGACCCCTCTACCGGCGAAAAACTTCCAATGGAAGTTGCTTACGAAAGAGGACTCGTAGACCCTGCTACCTACAAAAAATATGAGGATTCTATTAGAGATAAGTCACCAGATATGGATGACGTACAAGAACAAATTACGCGAACTGGCTTAACTACTGTGTCATATTCTCAAGAAACTAAAACTTCACCGAAAACAACTACTGTAACTGTAGTGGTAGATCCTAAAACTGGTGAAAAAGTTCCGATTGAAGTAGCTTACGAAAGGGGTCTCATTGATCCCGTGTCGTTCAAGAAATACGAACTATCTATCAAAAACAGAACTCCTGAATCTATGCAAGACATTGAACTTCCTGGTATCAGCACTATTACATTCACACAGGTCCCAAGTACGTCATCACTGACAGAAACTGTAGTTACAATGGTAATAGACCCGAAAACCGGTGAACAGATTCCTGTAGACGTTGCATTCGAAAGGGGTATAATCGACCCCGTTACATATAAAGCGTATAAACAATCTAAATCTGTTCGACCGTTAGAAGAACTATCTCACGCGAAGGCTGGCACAAGTACAGTCACCATTTCCCAAGGCCCAACTAAACCTATTTCAGTAGGAGCTGCAGTATCGGAAGGTTTCATTACAGTAGAGTCGATACAAAATAGTTTATCAGCCGATAGACGGGTAATCGATATTCAGACAGAAAAACCTAAAGTTTATTCGTCTGAAGTTGTTCAACTTATTAAGACTTCTCCATCAGAGAAGCCGAAATATAAGATAAATATTGGTAAGGAGCATGTAATTGAAACTCAAGTTCTAGAAACCAAACCAGTGGTCTTACAAAAGTTGCGAAAACGAGTAGTCACACCTCTCGAAGCTGTAGAAAAGGGTTTGTTAGATAAAGATACAGCTAAAATGCTAGAAGCAGTAAAAGTCCACAAAGGTGAAAATGGACTACCGATCACGCTGCAAACGGCTATCGACACTGGACTAGTTGATGTAAATAAGGGTAAAATTGTAGACCCTATTCACGGTGACGTCATTAATATCAAAGAAGCTCTCAAAAGAGGTATCTTAGATGGTGAAGGTCAGGATGAAATATTAATTCCTTTGGCAAGGAGTCTGTCTATACCTGAAGTATTGGAACAAGGTTTACTTGACCCTTCTACAGGAAAAATAATTCATCCTGAAACCGGTAGCCTATTAGCGTTAAGAGAAGCAATCATTTGCGATATTGTCGATCCTTTATCAAGCATAAATATCGCTCCTGGAATGAAAATAACATTAGCGGAAGCTATTGAAAGGAATATTGTTGATAGTGAAAAGAACGTTGTAAAAACTAATGATGGACCGCTTGACATCATATCTGCAGTAAATGCGCAAGTTTTCCCTGAAATCAGAAATGATAAGGCTATTGATGAAATACCTCCAGCGGCTATGACGATCAATGTTGCAATAAAAAAGAATCTCATTAACCCACATACGAGTGAAATCAGACACCCACTCACAGACGAAAGGATTACGGTTAAAGATGCAGTTGGAAGAGATTTAATCATGGCTATTCCATATCCGCAAAATTCTGAAACAGTAATCTTGGATGAAGCTCTTGAAACGGGTGTGGTAAACCTTAAACAGGCGACATTTACGGACCCAAACTCAAAAGAAGTTATACCATTGGAAAAAGCTTTAGAACAAGGACGGCTCGCTATCAAGCCTAATACAGAAGTAATGCAGGCAAGTGGTGTTGTCACTACTATTACAGAAACATTTTCGTCACAGCACACAATTACGACTAGAATGATAGAATTGTTAGCTGATTACGTATTATTAAATGCAAATGAAGTTAAAAACACAAGAACGGGTGAGATAATTTCAATAGAAGAAGCTCGAAAAGAAGGCATTGTCAGAGATGAACAAACTAGTAAAGAGCAGTTCTTGACCAATGACACAAAGTTTAACTTTGAAGAAGCTTTGGTTCTTGGTTATATTGACATAGAAACTGGCATATTTACACATCCTAATACTGGTGAAACGCTTACCATTTCTGAAGCAGTTACTAGTGGCATATTAAATACTGAAGTACAGACCGAATCAACTAAGTCCTCGCCTAAGAAGAAAGATATTGATATGCTAGAACTTAATGAAGCCTTTGAACTTTTATTCGATGAAAAAACACAGAAGTTTGGTGATCCGAAATCCCCCAACAAACAAATTACATTTAAAGAAGCACTTGAAAGGAAAGTCATAAACCCAGAGTCAGTAATTTATGATATCCAAACTGGTAAGACAGTCACATTGCAAGATGCTGTGCACACGGGGTTAATCGACAAGAAGACAGGCAAGTTAAAAGAACCTAAAACTGGAAAAGCTGTTGACATTAAGAACGCTGCTAAAATGGGATTGATAGCAATAGTTGCCGCACCTGTATTAGCCGGTATGGCTGTCGTACAGGGAGCAAAAGCAGTAACAAGCAAGATAATGCAACCCAAGCAAGAAACGACAACTGAGACTTCCGGCCGAGTCATTTCTGCACACGAAGCTAAGATTCACGAATCTCAGGCAACTAAAAAACCCATACGAGAAATAGCTCCAAAGGAACCAAGTCTTGTTACAAAGAAAGTTGAGAAATTGGATGAAAAAACTTATATGCCGACTGCAGGTAAGAGCTCTAAGCCTGGTGACACTAAAACAATAGCACCAGTTGAACATTCCAAGCCAAAAAATCAAGATATTAGCGTGCAAAAGTCAATAGCTACACCAGAGCCAACAGTAATTGCTGATAGTAAGACAGTAAAGGTTGAGGAAAACACAGTTTTACAGCATAAAGATAAATTTACAGAATCAACGACTAGAGAAACGAAGATACTTGAAACGGTTCAACAAGAGACTGCACCTCATGATAGTAAGACCATTATAACTGAAAAGAAAACTATCATACACGATGATACACCAGAAGAACAAAAGTTCTCAACAAAGCCAATTAATATTTTACCCAAGGAAAGTAAATCTAGTCGTATTGAGAGCACAGAGACAGAACAACAAAAACCAATCATTGAAGAATATCGTGAGCTTTCACCCGATGGTGAAGAAATTATAACTGTTGTAAAAACCACTGTAACTAAGACAACCGAATTTGGGAGCACTGCTGAAGAAATAATTTCACATGAAATAATACAAGATAGTTTGGTATCTTCTGATCATCTTCAATTGATAGAAGAAAATACTATGTTGATAAATGACATGAAAACTACTACAAACAAGAAAGAAGATAAAAAAGATAATATTAAAAGAAAACCTTCTGATATGTCATCTATTAAAGAACTTACTTCTGTATCATCAGAACCTAGTCATGACAAACAAGTTGAAGAAATACCAATAGTCCAAGAATATCGTGAGACTACACCAGACGGTAAAGAGATATCTGTTATAAAATCTATTGTTACAAAGTCACACCCAGGATATACGTCAGAACAAACAAGCACAATTATCACCACTATGGCTTCTACAGTAACAACCGTTGAAACAACACAAAATGAATCCGTGTCTTGTATAACATCTTCTGATGAAATTATTAGCTCACATGATTATAATGAAAAAACTGCTATTGAAATTTCAGAACTTTTACAATCTCCCGACCAAGTCGATAAAGCTTCAATAGAGCCAGGCCGTAAAATAGATGAAAAAAATACAATTGAAACTAAAACTAAAGATGAGCCTAATAAACCAATTGAAGAAAAGCTGATATCAACCAAACCAACGGAAGCTCATTCACTCGTTGATACCAAGCCTGTTTATACATCTACAGCTGAAACTAAACAGTGTAAAGAAATGAAAGAAGATAATATTCCAGATCAAGGAACTGCAGTTATAGGTGACATGAAGGAACAAAAACCATCTAAATTAGTTGATAGCGCAATAACGGAACCGACTGCCTTCACTCCGCTAGATCAAAAGAAACTGATCACTAGCGCCCAAAGAGAGGTAGAATCATCGAAGCCTATTGAGATTTCACCAGGAGTGGTATATGATCCTACAACTTCCGTTGTTATTTCGGCAACATCAGGTGTAACTGGTAGTTTACTGGAGGCTGTTGATAAAGGCATAGTCTCTTCTGATACCGTCATGGTAAAAGACCCAAAGACCAATAAGGAGATTACACTTAAGGAAGCTATTAGCAAGGGTATCGTTGATAAGAAAACAGGTGAAATCAAAGACAAATCTGGTAAGAAAATGAGTATAGCGGATGCCGCAAAATTCGGACTCATAGCTGTAATCGGAGCACCGATACTAGCAGCAACTAAGGTAATAGAAGTTGTTAAAAGTGCTGTAGTCGTCGATCCTCGTACGGGAGAAAAAGTTCCATTGGAAGACGCAAAACAACGAGGACTTGTAGACCCTGAAACATACAAGAAGCTCCAACAAGCTATTGCAGCTCAAACTCCAGAGGAGTACTCAGAAAATCAAGCTAAGAATATCGTATTCACTGAAAGTACTGTAGAACATTATACAACAACGAGTACTTCTTCACGTCCAGGAGAAACTGTAATTACAAAAACCACCCATTATGAACCTACTGTTTCCGAAAGTACTACCACTACGACAACCGAACATAGAGTATTAGAATTCGGTGTGTCAGATCCGTTACTTACTGCATCAGTCCGAGATGATAAATCTGTGTCTGCTATGTTCATAGACGCGGAGAGACAACCATTGAGAGTGATTGATGAAATTACTGAACAAAATGTCATAAAAGAAAAAGAAGAACCAGTCAAACCACTTTACGAAAACATCCCTCTAATAGACGCGATTGCTCAAGGTAAAATCGAACCGAAAGTTTGTAGGATTATCATAAACGGTGTAGAATCACCTTTGACCGTTCAAGATTCTCTAGAGCAAGACCAAATAAGTAGGTTCATACTGATCGACGTGATATCTAAAAATTGTGTAATTGTAAAAGAATCTAAGCCCAAATATTGCCTTTCAATATCACAAAGACTCACTCCTGAAGAGCTTTCTGAGATGGGTGTATATGATATAGAAAAGCAAATTTTCTTAAATCCTGAAACCGGTACTAAAATATCGTTTGAGGAACTTGTTTACGGGCTCCAGATTTTCGATCCTGAATCTATCTTAGTGAAAGACTTAGGGTCGAAGTCTGATGACTACATAACATTTGAAGAAGCTATTGCCAGACCGATTATTGAAAAATCTACTGGGCAAATGGTCAACCCCAAAACAGGAAAACGTGTTCCATTCCTGGAATGCATTCAGTTAGGATGGATAGTCGAGAAACCCGAAGATGTTTCTATTACCGAACAAGTAACAATTGAATCTGCTTTAGAGCAGGGTTTGTATGACCCCAAAACGGGTGAAATCAAAGATGTCAATACGGGTGAATTGGTACCCATTGGCAAGGCAGTCGAAAAAGGTCTTGTAGATCAGGAATCCTTGTTAATTAAAGTTCCACGGTCGAACGAAGTTATTTCAGTTTCGGATGCAGTCGAGCGTGGCATCATTGAAATTCGCGAGGGAGTTATAATAATAATTGAGACGCAGGAAATAATAGAAATATCAGTTGCAATCCAACGTGGGTTAATAACAATTACTCGTAGCCCGATTTCGATTGAAGCTGTTATTACACACGAAATGTACGAACCTAAATCCGGAAAAATTAAAGATAAAATGACCGCACAATTAGTTAGTATAATGGATGCCGTTGATAGGAATATCGTTCATCCAACCATATCAGAAATCAAAGACACATCTTCCGAGAAATTCGTTCCTCTATCTGAAGCTCTGAACACAAAACTTATCAATTCTGATACTGGAAAAATTAAAGATAAAAAGACTGGAAAAGACATTCCATTACACGATGCTCTGAAAAAGGGATTAGTTGCAACAAAAAATGTGAAGTACTCATTATTTGATATAATAGAATTAGGGTATTATTCACCTGATAGCGGTAAAATTTTGAACCCAAAAACTGGCAATCTAATTACTCTTAGTAAAGCTATCAAAGATGAACTAGTAGATCCTTCCAATGTCAAGATTAAAGATGATTCCTCTGAGGCAGTAATTCCTTTCGATAAAGCCGTAAAATCGGGTCTTTTAGATTTAGAGCAGGGCATCTTAACCTCACCTTCGTTCAACTTGAAAGATGCCAGCGATAAAGGTTATTTGCTTAGCGATAAAAAACCATGGACATTACAAGAGGGATTGGTACAGGGCTTTTATGATCCGGAAACAGGTCTCTTAACCATCAATGACGTTACTATGACTCTCGAGGATGCAATCAAAATTGGTAACATCAATCCGGAAGCGTTGACTGTTAGGAACTCGGTCACGGGAGAAATAATTTCACTAGCTGAAGCTATTAAGTACGGAATTGTTGATTCAAAAGAGGGTAAACTTAGAGATCCCATTCATGGTGATAAAATTTCACTCACGGACGCTTCGGAGCGTGGCTTGATTTTACCGGCTAAACGTAAGCTTAGTTTACCTGAAGCGGTCTTCAAAGGCTTCTATGACCCGAAATCCGGTAAGTTCTCTCACCCCCAGAGCAAAGAAAAGATACAAACTGACAGAGCTATTAAGAA
This sequence comes from Falcaria lacertinaria, assembly GCA_951449985.1. NCBI lineage: Eukaryota > Metazoa > Arthropoda > Insecta > Lepidoptera > Drepanidae > Falcaria > Falcaria lacertinaria. The sequence goes on along the minus strand of OX602133.1, from coordinate 1,561,512 downwards.
GCGTATGATCGACCCACAATCCACTTTAGTTCACGTTGCTGGAAAAGTTATTCCATTTGAATTTGCGGTCGACAAAGGTATCGTTGATGGTAGAACTGGTACGATCTTGTTAGGTGAAGAGAAAGTAGACTTCCGTGAGGCGTTTGAAAGGGGTATTTTAGTTGAGGTCCGGAAACCTATGTCTCTTGTTGAGGCACTTGAAAAAGGTGTTTACAATGAAATTACTGGCCTATTTATGGATCCACAGAGTGGTAAGAAGTACACTCTGGCTGAGGCAATAAAGATGAACATGATTGATCCTCATTCAGTCCACATAAGAGATAACCGGCTAGGTAAATGGGATAAGATCACGCTTCCTGAGTCTCTTGAAACAGGAGTAATTGATAATCAAACCGGTAAGATTAGGAATATTAACAATGACAACGAAGAAATCAGTATTCGTAAAGCTTTCGAAATAGGTCTTTTGGTTGATAGTAAAGCACCAGTTAGTCTGCAAAGAGCGTTACACCAGGGTCTATATGATGATAGCACTGGTAAAATTATCGACCCAGCTACTAACCGCAAGATTACTCTCCACGAAGCGATTAGACGATCAATCATCAGCCCCAAATATCTTTGCTACTTTGACAAAAAATCGGAGAAACCACTGTCGTTAGCCGAATGCTGTCGCAGTGAAATAATTGATAGGAGAAGTGGGAAGTTCCACGAACCAGGTTCGGACGTCCAAGTAACATTGTCGGAAGCCATGAGCTTATGTCTTATTGTCGATATAGAAAGCGCAGGTTTCACGCTTTATGAAACATTAGCTATGGATATGTACGATATTAGAGAATTAGTTTTTGTCCACCCAGTCACCGAGCGGAAGGTTTCTCTTAAAACTGCGATTACGGAAGAGCTCATCAACCCCGAAACGAGTTTAGTCAAACATATTCCTTCAAGTAAATATATTAAATTAGATGAAGCTATATCGAATGGCGTTGTCGACGATGAAAACAACGTATATATTTTGCCAAACGGAAACCAAATCAATTTGTTAGACGCTAAACACCGCGGTCTTATTGTAACCACTAAAAAGAACCTTAGTCTCGAAGAGATAATCAGGAACGGTCTATTTAGAGCTGAAAATGGAAAGATCGTTGATCCGAGCACGAATGAGTTTATTGACATCAACAAAGCTATTGAAATAGGTCTCCTTAATCCTGAGCTTACGGTCGTTAAAGACAGCTTTACGAATAAATTTAAACCTTTACCTATCGCGATTCACCAAGGTGACGTGGACGTTGCCAAGGGAAGAGTACTCGATACTAAAGCAAAGAAAACGTATAGCTTAGACATCGCCTTCGATAAAGGTCTTTTGGTCACCATAATCCAACCTATCACGTCCCAAACTGTAGCCAGACGTTACGTCCCAGATTCCGGTGCATCCAAAGAGCCTGTGCTTAGAGAGTTTACATTAGATGAAGCCATAAAATACGAATTTATCGACCCTGAAACGGCTCTGATTAAAGATCCACACAAGAATAAGTACATTCCATTAAAGTTAGGTATAACTGAGGGAATAATCGATAAAAACGCGAAGGGTTCGTTTGACACGCAGAATAGGTCGCGAGCGCTGTGCTTCATCTTTGAAAACGGTTTAATTGTGTACGTTCGTGAGCCTCTAACGTTTGAGCAAGCGATCGAGAACGGTAATCTTAACGTCGCCGCCGCTCGTTTTACTGATCCACATTCCAATGAAGTCCTCACTATTAAAGACGCGGCCATTATGGGCTATATCGATCCAGACACGGCGCTCATTAAAGATAATCTAAAGAAGAGGTTGGTGAAACTGCCCGAGGCGTTCCGTAAAGGTTTAATGGACGCCGAGAAAGGTAACATTCTAGACACGGAAACCTCGAAGCTCAACACATTGACGGCTGCCATTGAGAGCGGCTTGCTCATGACGCCTAAGAAGAGCTTCAGCTTGATTGAGACGCTGAACTTCGGAATATACAACCCTACAACAGGGGCATTGAATGACCCGTTCATCACCACAAGTGTCATAGATAGAAAGAGATTGAACTTAGGCGAGGCGATACAGCAAGGCATAGTTGACGCTTCGAGCACAGTTGTAAAGGAACCAGAAACGGGTAAAATATGGCCATTGGTTCAAGCGATAGAACAGAAACTTGTCGATCCAGTAGAAGGCAGGCTCGTCATTGACCCCAAGAAAGAGATCAGTCTCGATTTGGTCAAAGCTCTAAAGAAGGGTTACTTGCTGCCAGCAGAAACGAGGGTGAGTTACGAAAAGTTTGCTTCATTTGTTGTGCTTCTATCAATCAAAGGTGTTGCTCTACATTTCCTGTTTCCATTCTTAGGTGATCTCTCTTAACTGAAGCGTTTGGCTTTAAACATTGGCATGGCACGACACTCACCAAACTCATAGTGTCGATACTTGGGATATATCCTGGTGACGTCACAATGTAAATGTGGCAAACACGACGTTTATTATAAATATAACATTACATTTAAACTATTATAGATTACTTCGCATTGAGAGTAGTTCAAGCACTTGTTTCACACAATGTATCAATTAGAGATTCTTGTTAAACTAGCTTACACATTATGTAGGCGAAATGCTTTCCATTTTATTTCATATATTAGTAGTGTATTTGTTCAACAGTAACTTTAGTCAAACAGTGCCTTGTGTTCGTCTATAGATGCTTAAGTCTAGGTAATAGCGCTCATTCAACTGTCAGTCTTCTCTGAGAGAAGGCTGCCAATTGAAAAGTTTGCCTACACTCTTTGTACTAAGGCTCGATGTATGTTGTTTTTTATTTCCAGCCGTTGCCTGCGATGCTAAGAACCCTTTTGAGCTAAATCGTGAATGCTTGCCTGTGAGGGATCATATTAACGACGATTGAGCCATCACCGTTTCGCCAAACTTTAACATCCCATAATCACATTGTGCTAAGAACGAAAGCCGAAATAGGATGTTCCTGTTTCGTTTAAGCTTTTGTGTTTGCTTTATCATTAAAGAAACCAGTGTTTTATGACTGCTGGTGTCCCATTGTTAGATCGTTTTGACTTGCTTCAACGATACTCATTCCTTGGAGTTCACATTCGAGACGCATGACAACGCTATGTTATTGTGACGCCAACTGTCACAATACCATGGATGGTAAACGTTACACGGAAGGTAGTATTTACGATTCATTATCATCTTTATTTTATAATTTCGATTCTATGGGACCTTATTTCATTCTGCTATGCGATTTTAAAATGTTTCCGTCAATCCGGACTAATTTCAAAAAACAATTGTGACGTGCGAGCGAGATATGTTATAAGCAAATTAATTTAAGTTGTAATTTTGACCTGTCGAGTGAATTTGCAGCTGTTATTTCCAAAATGCAGCAAGGCACAAATATCATGAATTACAAACAATTCAACATAATAATTACTTGTCTAGAAAGTTTACAATTTAAAGCAATATAACAAACAATATAATATCCGAATTATAATTAGTTATGGCTATGAATTTTGAAAAAAAAAATGATTGGACAGATGTCAAATATTGTTTGACACTAGACTTAGACATTTCGATTAAAAAATAACGTTGTTCTATGTACAAATAAAGGTACAAAAATACTATTTTACCACTAAACGTAGTGGTTATGTACTCTGTGCCTACCACGTGCCATTGGCGGAATAGCTGTATTAAATGCTTGTCGCCATAAACTTAAAGAAGAAGAATATATACATGACATGTTGTATGTACCTAGTATAGGCAAAATAGTAACATACAACAAAGAATGAACCTAAAACTGAAAACCTTAAAAAATATTATAATATATTGTAGTAGATATCTGTGGTATGTTTAATGTATAATAAATTTACTCCAGTGGCAACACTGCTGTTTTAGGCGGGAACTTTGACATTTACCGACGACGCTTCACCGGATGGTTGAGATTCCACAGATCCTACGTTATTTTGTTGTTTTTTTGGTATCAAATCGACCTTTATAGTATTGTACATATGAAATAACGTCCCATCCTACTTTAACCTTTTTTTACTCTGAACTTAATTCGTCCGTCAGTCTTCGTGCCTCGTGGACATTGTATAAAACTGTTTATATCTATTAATCTTGATACGAAACTGTCTTACGTACTTCTCTTAAAAACAATACCTTTTAAAAGTTTCAGATTTCCGTGAAGGTACATACATACTTAATGATTTTGTTCTTAAATTAATAATTTAATCGTAACTATTAACTCTAATCATTAAATAATAAGTTAACTGTCAAAAACTTTGAAACATTAATGTGGATGTCAAAATAATTTTTTTTTGACGTTTGCAACATCTCACTGCTTGCATGACACGCTTGGCACCTATTTTTTATCTGTACTCTGTTTGCGCAACAGATGGACTTGTTGTGTGGTCATTTCATGCTCTATCGTTATTGGCTGTCTATGTCGGCTTCCTTTTTTTGTTCCTTGATGGATTGTTGTCTGCTTTCTTCTTGCGTAGATATTGGCTTTCCTATGTCTGTTTACAGGTTATTGGGGTAGCTTGTACTGCAATGTACAAAGCTACCCGCCATCGTCTTCTGTTTTATTGCATTTTGAACTATATTTCAAATAGCACAAAGTTTAAAATTATGTTATGTATTGTCTGTCTGCACTTTGGTAGATATGCATTGTAAATGGCAGTAGAGTTAGAAGAATGCACAATAGCTCTCAAAGCTATGTAAATATGAAATTATATTCTGCAATGATTGTCCGAACTAAAATTAATATTGGTGCTCTCTCTTGCCTACACTTTAAATAAAAGAGATGGCATATATTTATCCTTACTGGCGATTTATTTATAAGGAGACTGACCCACTGAGAACTCAATAGTTTTTCTAAAATGTATGAGAACTGAAAAAGCGCTACTAGCGACATCTAGTGATCACTTTCGGATTCCAATTACGAATTAATATTTGTAACGTTTAGTCATAATTTAATTATTAAAAATATTATCTTGTTTCCTAAAATCTCTCTCTCTCTCTCTCTCTCTCTCTGCACACCGTATTATTTTACTAGTCTGATATTTTATACACATAAAACAGATTAAAATATTTACATAAAACAGAACTTAAAGTACCTAAAACTTATAGATAAAAGAGCCTAGTCAATTTTAGCTCGGATTATGCATTGCGACATGGCCATGTACTTTTACTGACTGTGACTTTTATGTTGGATGTGTAGCAAGCAGTGGAAGAGAAATACAGGCTTTGTGATGAGACTCTGTCTAAATTGTTGGAATGGATTGCGGTGGTCGAAGAGCGACTCGCGAACCAGGAGGCTGTCAAAGAAGACCTCGACGAGCTGCGGAACCAGATCAATATACTTAAGGTAATAATAATATAAAAATAAACTATCCGTTTCTTCTACAAGCTTTGCTTAGTTTTTAGCTAATACAGCTGTGTGATAATGTCTGACCATTATTATTATTACAAGAAATATAACTCCGCCTATAAACCAGACATTTTTTTATACCACTGAGGTGGCACACAAGTATACGCCCTACCAGATGGTAAGCAGTCATCGTAGCCTATAGCCGCTAGCAATACCACGGGTATCTCTAACGGGCTGCCAACCATGTTGTTGATGAGGACTCACTATGCTAGCAGCATTACTACTAGCGCAGCGTATCCTCGAGGAGCAACCTTACTTACCGCAGAAACAACACTACATTAAACTAGTGTTATTTGATTGCGCTCTTTTGTAAGGTGGAGGTACAGTGCCCAGTCGGGCGGCTCCAATTTTAATGGGAAAACTCATGGGAAATCCCAAATCGAGAAAATTTTACTGTTTTTTTTGCCATGTATTCACATAGATACAGAGTGGTTTTTATAACCTTGGCAATGCGCTAGTGATACCCATGATATTGCAAGATTATATAGGTCACGGTGACCGCTTACCATCAGCTAGGACTAACACTTACTTGCATGCCACCTCTGTAGTATAACAAAAAGCAGTTGTGATATTTGTGACTTATAAATATCATCGATGGAATTTTGGTATAGTTTTATGTCCACCGCCTGAAGGTTTTTTTTATAACTATTCAAAACCACCTTCGTGACGACTTCCATATGATATGATGAAAACCTCTTTTCCACAGCTGATAAAGGACGACTTGGAAAGTCACCAGCGCCAAGTGTCAGCTTGTGCAGACCAGGCCAAGCAGCTGCTTGTGTCTGGCGGGGATGTACTGGCTCCACATGAGGTAAGGAATCCTACTAGTACTTTACGTCGAAGATCGCAGTTGAAGAGCACTGATGAATGTTGTGTTCCTGCGGTGAGTGAGGCGACCAGAGTTCCAAGATGCGCGCTATGTTAGTAACGAGATCTGCTCGTCCCTTTTGTTGCTATCACAGTGATTGCTTCACCGTAAGGTTGGCAACAATGATTAAGGATATGGAATTAAAAAGGCTATTATAATTATTATTAGGGCTGGCAACGCGATACCTCTATCATATTCGTATTCAAAATGATCCGATGTCTTGATGTCGATGAAAATGACTTTGAAAGATTGTGTTACATTGATAGATAGTTACATACATATATAGCTATATAACTAGCGCCCCAGCTTCGCCCGTGCGAGCAGCTAGTATAATATATAGCCTATGTTACTCAATGATAATGTAGCTTTAAAATGGTGAAAGATTTTTTGTAATAGGTCCAGTTTCGGAGCCCATTCAATACAAACATACACACAGAAATACAAATCTTTCTTCTTTATAATATAAGTATAGGTAACGCGACACTGGCGAAATTATATCAACCCCGCAGAAGTAATTCATAAAGAAATAGTAAGAAGAAGCGTGCTAAAATAGCGCACGGCTCGCGTGACGATAAAATATGATTGTGAATAGTTCAAATAATAACCAACCTTACAAAAGAACCTGTATTTACAAAGAGACAAAACAATAGCCAATAACCTATCCGACAGGTGGCAGCACTGGAGCGTGGCGTGCGGCAACTCAAGCAGAGGTGCGACAAGTGTACAGACAAGTGCGACAAAATGCTACGGCGTCTTGTCGCTGCGAGAGATGAGCTCGGGAAATTCAAGTGAGTTGAATAGAGTATTTGCTAAGTTTCTTATTAGATTCTGCTCAGGAAAAACGACCTTCCGAATCCGGTGGTAGATTCTGACGATTTGAAAGTACTTTGTTAAGTCTAGTCAAATAAAGATGATTTCGTTTTTACTTCACAACATTATTTGTCTTTTAAATATCCTGAAGGAATACATATTCCTTGTTATAATTTAGAGAATCTAGAACAAGTTCAGAAAACATTCCAAAATCACTTGTTTGAAATATCCGGCTCGAAGGACTAAAGCTAATTTGTGCCGCCGTCACTGATAAAATGTAACTCGAAGGACCAAATTTTTTTTCATAGCAACGAACTGACTACTTTCAACACGTGGCTGGAGTCGTCATACCGTACGCTGGAAGAGAAAGAGACAGGTATATCGAAGCTCAACAACTTACCCCAGCTGAGTGAGGAAGTGAGGGAGTTCGTCTCTGACGTCATCGCCCACCAAGCTGACTTGAGGTTCATTACCATGTCCGCGCAGAAGTTTGTCGATGAGAGCAAGGTACGGTTTACATTATTTACTCTGAGGTTTTACGTTTCGATGAGGTGACAGCTAGAGAACTGGGATTATATTCTAATATGGTTGTGTTGAGATCTAATTGTTTGTAATATTTACTTTCATATGACAGTTGCCTTAACAAGAAAGGCTCTCGTCTAGAATTCGTATAGCTTTCGACTATTTTACTTAGAGACTCCTACTGCGATGTTTCAAAATTTCAAATTCAATATTGTTTATTTAGTTTAGGCTCTAATAAGGCTTAAACTACTACTACGCTTAAACGCGGTATGTAGATCTTCATAAGTGCCTAACTAAACTAAAGGAACTAATTTTGATTTTGAAACACCGCAATAGGAGGCTCGTACTGAACGGGCATAAGAGCGGGGAAGCTAAAAGTCCCGGTACGGCTGTTCAAGCGTAGCGTGTGGTGTTAGAGTCTTGGTACTGCGGTTGAGCATAGCATGTGGTGTAGGAGTTCCTGTCGATCCTGAACGAGTACCGCACGTCGCTGCCGGCGCGGCTGGCGCACGTGGGCTCGGCGCAGGACGGGCGCGTGCGCGGCGCGGCGGGCGCGGCGCGCAGGAGGCACGCCGACCTCGCCACGCGCGCGCAGCGGCTGCTCGACCGGCTGCGGGCCGCCAGCGACGCCAGCCACAGATACAACCACGACACGCAGCGCGCGCAAGCATGGGCTGACGAGGTGGGCACACACTACCACACGCCTGGCTGACGAGGTGACCACACATTTGAACCCTACTACTCACACTAGGTGTTACACGACTGGCTGACGAGGTGAATACACACATACACACACACCTGGCCTATCGGAGTGAGCACACCCACTTGAACACTATTACTTATACACTACCACTCGCCTGGCTGACGGGTGATCACACATTTGAACAATACTACATATGACACACTAGGTGGTACACGCCTGGCTGAAGACGTGAATACACACATACATACACACCTGAACACGACTTCACATACACACACCACCACAAGGCTGGCTGGTCACACAGTATAATATGGTTGTTGCGTCAGGTGGAGCCCCAGATCCAGGCGGTGGTGTCCGAGGCGGTGGGCGGCGAGCCGCGCGCCGTGGAGACACAACTGGCGAGAGCTAAGGCGCTGCACTCAGAGATATTAGCACAAGGACGACTCGTCGACAATGCTAAGGATGTACGTTTTCATTAATGTCATGAAAACGAGTCTTGATATCGCCTATAAGACCCGTTTTCACGACATTAATATATCATAAATCGGGAAAGTTTGAAAAATAGTATCTAAGTTTTTATACAACTGCTAGCTGTCATGACAAACTTTGGTATGGCATATAAATTATTAAAAAAAAAATGGGTCCCTAAGGGATATGATTCTTTTATGACCTATATTGGTGCCAATTCTGTTGTACAAAATCACTAAACTAAACTAAACTAAACTAATTTGACAGTTCTAAAAGTATTGCTATCCTTATTTAACCCCGCACATGAGAAAGGGATAGCAAGACCTTAAGTAGTAATTTTGTACAACAGAGTTGGCATTATTATCAGACATACCGAATATACACAAAAACGGTCAAGCCGTTTCGGAGGTTAGTTACAAACACTGTGACATGAGAATTTTATACATTAGACAGAGCCTCAACGGCTGAATGACATAATATACGATTCTTTTATCCCGGAAAATTTTGTGGTTCCATAGTAGATCTATGCGGGCAATGAGTCCGGTAAATCGTAGCCTTATATAATATTTGTATTATAATGCTATTGTTTTTTCCACAGGCATGCGACCAGCTTGTAAAGTGTCTGGAAGGCAACCTGACGCCTCTAGAAGTACGTCAACTGGAAGTGCCAGTGATAGATCTGTCCAGCCGTCACAAGGAGTACACGGACGCAGTGGGAGGTCGCTGTGCTCAACTGGAAGCGGCATTGCTTCAGTGGCAAGGATTGCAAGACGCGGCCGAGGCGCAAGCAGCCTGGTTGGGACAAGCTGAGAGTAGCTTCAAGTGAGTGTACACTGCTTTATCCTAACCATTGTTGGACTTTGAACTGATAGTAAGAACATCTGTCGACTAGGTATTCTGAAATTATCAAAATTTTCACACAAATTTTTAGTTCCTCTATTCGCCGGCGCAGCGCTGTTCATTTACTCATACAAAAACAGTCTGAAGCGATACGAAACGTAGTCGAATGAACTGAATAAATAATTTTGACGTTGTGGCATCTGATGGGCCCAGGTTCGAAGCCCGGCCTGTAATCACATCATGAGCTTTTAAAAAGATAGGTAGGGCGTAGGGATTTTCCGTGGGTTTTCCCATTTAAATTGGAGCCGCCTGACTGGGGACTGTACCTCTGCCTTACAGAAGACCGCAGTAAAATAACACTAGTTGATGTAGTGTTGTGTTTCTGCGGTAAGTAAGGTTGCCAGTGCTCCACGAGGATACGCTGGGCTAGTAGTAATGCTGCTAGCAGAGTGAGTCCTAACCAACAACATGGTTGGCATCCCTTTAGTGATACCCCTGGTATTGCTAGCGGCTATAGGCTACGGTGACTGCTTACCATCAGGTGGACCGTATGCTTGTGTGCCACCTTAGTGGTACAAAAAAACGTTGATAAATTAGATTTTGAACCATCATTGTTTATAATAGGAACCAGCAGAAGCCGGCGTCCCTGGTCCGCGAGCGGCTGGAGGAGCAGGTCCGCGAGCAGAGGATCTCGCTCGCCGAGCTGGAGGGGCGCCGCGCCGCGCTCGCGCAGCTCGCAGCCTCCGCCAGGGACAAGGCGCTCAACCCGTCCAACGCCAGGATCGCCAAGAAACTCGAGCAGAGGGCCGAGGACATTTATGCCAGGTATACTTATTATCATAATCACAAACAACCAATACTACAAACGACCGAGATAACAAAGAACCATCACAGCAAACAACCATTACAACACAGAACCATTACAACAAACAACCATTACAACACAGAACCATTACAATAACCAACCATCACAACAACCAACCATCACAAGAAACAACCATTACAACAAACAACCATAACCACACAGAACCATTACAACAAACAACCATTACAACACAGAACCATTACAACAAACAACCATAACCACACAGAACCATTACAACAAACAACCATTACAACACAGAACCATTACAACAAACAACCATTACAACACAGAACCATTACAACAAACAACCATCACAACAAACAACCATAACCACACAGAACCATAACAACAAACAACCATTACAACACAGAACCATTACAACAAACAACCATAACCACACAGAACCATTACAACAAACAACCATTACAACACAGAACCATTACAACAAACAACCATTACAACACAGAACCATTACAACAAACAACCATTACAACAAACAACCATAACCACACAGAACCATAACAACAAAGAACCATAATAGAAAACTTTCGGTCCAATAATTCAGAGGAAGAATCTTATTGTAGGCACCGTGAGACATTAATTAAGGAATCGTTTACGTCATTTTAGATACGAGAAGCTTATCGAGCGCTCGCAACGTCGCAGCCAGTTCCTAGATGAAGTGTCTTCGGAACTAAACGTGTTCAGCCAGCAGTCTTCACAGCTAGACTCTTTACTAGCGAGCGCCGAGCAAGTCGACAGCCGCGACCTGCCGCGCTTACCCGCAGAGGAGCTTCGCGCCAGGCTGGCTGATCTGGCTAATTATCGGTATGTACAGTACTCATGGCCGCATGGGTGTCATTTTTTAGGGTTCCGGACCATAAAAGGAAAAGGGAACCCTTATAGGATCTCTTTTTTGTTCGTCTGTCTGTCTGTCAAGATTTTTTATCTCAAGAACCCGTAGAGCTATCAAATTTAAATAAATATGAAACACCCGGGTCTGTGGTCCCTTTCGGCTGTAAAATAATCAAACCTGTAAGTCAATATGAAGAAAAGATATAACCGTTTGTGTCGCAAAATTTCGCATATTTTACGATTTCACAAGGGAATCAAAACCTACAGGGTCCGACTCGCACGTAGCCGGTTTTTTTGAATCTGCAATCAGTCAGTTGGTCTATAATCAGTTATGTGGTGAGATTCGCGTTTGGGAGGTTGGTTTGGACGTCCCAGCTTCCCCTAGTCAGAGTAGCTATGTAAATAGATGAATTATCTTTGACAGCGACAAACACATGCCTCTGCTGGAGGAGTGCCTGCGCAATGGCAAGCAACTCGTCTCTAAGAAAGATGTCACCGACACACACGTCGTCCGTGACAGGATGAAGGTAAGATGTTTTTTTAATACCACTAAGGTGGCACACAAGCATACGGCCCACCTGATGGTAAGCATTCACCGTAGCCTATAGCCGCTAGCAATACCAGGGGTATCACTAACGCGTTGCTATTCCTGTTGTTGATGAGGACTCGCTGTGCTAGCAGCGTATTCTCGTGGAGGACTGGTAACCCTTACTTACAGCAGAATCACAAAGCAAAACATCATTTTGATGTAGCTTTGTTATTACGGTCTTCTGTAAGGTGGAGGTCCCCGGTCGTGGCAGTGGCAGTCGTACTTTATGTACAGGATTCAGTCCATGGCAAGAACAACTCTCGACTACGAATTCGTGTCGCTTTCGACTATTTTTGTATTAGGATAATGAACCGCTGCTCTGGTAAAAAAGGGGAACAAAAAATTCGTATGAAAATTTTGACATTTTGAGAGTAACGTTTTCGAATACGTAGTCGAATTTATTCATTTTTTTTTAGTATACTACAAATAATCGATTGATAACGTGCGTTACAATATAATGCCTGTCTGTCCACAGGCCCTGGAGAACGCGTGGCGCGACTTTAACGCCACCTTGGAGGAGAAACAGAAGCTCTCCAAACAGAGGGCTGACCAACTCAACCAATACGAGTCGCTGAAGATACAGGTCACTAGCATTATTTTTATATCATATCAGCTTTTCCGCCCGGGTAGCTATGCTACTAATAATTATATATGTGAAAGTTTGTAAGAATGGATGTTTGTTGCTCAATCACGTAAAAGCGGCTCAACATATTGTATGAAACTTGGTGCACGTATACTTTATAACCTGTGCCGGTAGCAGGAACATTGTCGACAACGTTTTCGTATCGCCTTCGACTATTTTTGTATTGAAAAATGAACAGCGCTGCGGCGGTGAAAAGTGGAACTAATAATTAGTATGACAATTTTGACATTTCGCGAGTTACGTTTTCGATTACGTTGTCGACAATGTTCGTGCTACCGGCACTGAATTAAATTATAGGAATTTATTTTTGTCCCGGGTTAAAGTCTGGTTCCTCTGGGATTTTAAGCTCAAAGCGGACGAAGTCACGGGCACAAGCTATGCTATATCTTCGTCAGTGATAATAAAGCAATCTACTGGTGAAAGAATTTCGGCAATACTCTGAACCGGTGTGTATGTAAAGTGATGGTATTGTAAGTGGCATGGTTGTGTATGTGTGCAGGTGTTGGAGTGGCTGAAGTCGATGGAGGCCCGCGTGTCTCGGCTGCAGCCGGCCGCCGTGGAGCTGGAGCTGCTGAAGCTGCAGCACGAGGAGCTGCGGCCCCTCGCCAAGGAGTACCGGGACTTCTCTATCAATGTCGACAAGGTAAACACAAATACCTGCCTCGTTTATCTCAGTATCACCCAAAGGTTGTCTGGTAGAGAATGCCTACGGTATTAAGTCAGCCTGTGCAAGCTATATTTGCATGAAGTGTATATATATTAGAGTTCCGTATAGATCACAGTCAACTCGAGAGACTCGTAAACAACAGCTTTTTGCACCAACACCATGCAAGACAAATGCTGGTGAACGCGCGCCTTTGCGCAGAGTTATGAAACAGTATAATGAACACTTTGGCAATATTGAGATCTTCGCAGCCTCACTCACAACCTTTAAAAGTGACATAAATAGTCTTCTGTGTCATTAGTTACTTACTTTACCTTAGTATTGTTACCTTTGCAGCCCCCCTAATTTTGTTTAAATTAATCTGCGCGCAACGGGGTTGACTACATTTATACTTGTATGTTATACCTTATCCTATCTAAAACTTAATGAGGGAATGTAGTTGTTTGTTGAGCCAAATAAAGTAAAAAAAAAAAAAAAAAAAAAAAGTGTAAATGAATAGACACAAGCACCTACCCAGCTTCTGGTCTTCTTTTGGTCTCCGGTGAGACTTACTTTTAGGTTCGGCAACGCGCGAGAGATGCAAGCGTCCTTTGGCTACGGTGACCGCTTACCATCATGCTTGTTTGCCAACGTAGTGGTTTAAAAAAACCAGGTGTGATGATATGTTTTTAGGTTTATCCTAAAATTTGTTTCATGCTATTGAATAATAAATTGTGGCTGCAATGTTTCTCAATAGGTATGAGCAAGAAGGAAAGATAAAGAGCGAGAAAGAGATAGGCAGAAATGTTAAAGGTGTGCCATTAGGTTAGGACAACATGAGGAATGTATTTGGGACCAGCTAAAAAAAATATTGTGGTGAAAACAAAGGATGTAAGGCGTTTTTTTGAAGAAATTTTTAATTTAAATATAAGGAAGATTATAGAAGTTTTGTTTTATTGTAAAGAAGAACTGAATAGTGTTATCCTCTACATATATGTATATTCTTTAGCTGAATGAAGCGGGTGCAGCATATGAAGCCCTCACTCGTGGTGACCGCGCAGACAGTCCGCATAGGAAGAGGCAGCTGTACAGCCCTACCAAGAGGCAGACACCCAGTGAGTACCGAGCGCTTTGTATTATACGGCTAAACTATATAGGTGCTGTGTGCGTGTGTAATCTATACAATGGCGAAATATCACTCCTTGATTCATCACGTTACTTGTAAACGACTATCCGAATCCGGTGGTAGAATGTGTAAATTTACTGTATTATGTAATTTCTTTGTAAAGTGTAGTTAAATAAATTTCCTCTCAGAAGGCTTTTTTATCAACTACTTGTTGACAGTGTCCATTAATAAGTGCCTTTTGGAGCCTTAATTGAATGCCCAAAATCTCAAGTAGGCTAATCCTGAATTTTGGCACTTTCATTAAAAAGAGTAAAAATATCCGCTAATATGTATTTTTCTAAATTTACACGTAAAGAGGTAAAAAGCGAGGAGAATACAAATAATAAATAGAAGCCAATTTTGTAATTTTTTTTTTATGAAAATGCCCTCAATTTTGACAGAAACTGGATTCTTGGTAGTCAATTGCTAGCTTGTATAGACCATTGCATGATGAGGCCTACAACCACTATATAGTGGTAGCTATTCTATTTGCTGAGTTTCTTGCCGGATTCTTGTCAGCAAAAAAGGACCTTCCGAATCCGGTGGTAGATTCTGACGATTTGAAAGTACTTCTCTGTAAAGTTTAGTCTGTATTTTTTTTATTATATTTACAATTTAATTTATTTTATATCTTATTTTTAATTTAATTTATATCAATTTATGTGTACGATAGTCTCGAGTGTATTGTTTCTCTCCCTTTATATTATATTACTTGGTGTGGAGGGCGACACTCATTTTGTTTAATTTGAATGTCGTGTTCTTCAATAATTGTTGGAACATCCAAAACTAAATTGTGTACCTGATTCTTTATAAATGTGTAATGTATCTGATGTTGAAGAACGTTAGTGATACCCCTGGTATTGCTAGCGGCTATAGGCTACGGTGACCGCTTACCATCAGGTAGGCCGTATGCTTGTGTGTCACCTTAGCGGTATAAAAAAAAAAGAAAAAAAAGATCATTTTTAGTTTGAGTTTATGAGTGATGGAACTATCTTAATGTGCCAGGCCGCACCCTAGACGGGCGATCCCCGTCCCCAAACAAGGGCCACGCCCTGGTGAGCCCTGGCTCCACTCACTCCACCTCCAGCGGGTTCTCCTCGCGAAGATCCAGCCAGGATGGATTCCACCTTGAAGGTAAGTTTGGATAGAATCTGTAGCCGTAGCAACAACTTTCGACCACGTTTTCGTATCGCTATCGACTATTTTTGTATGGGATAATGAACAGCGCTTCGCCGGCGAAAAGAGGAACTAAAAATTCGTATGAAAATTTTTACATTTTGAGTGTTACGTTTTCGAAAGATGTTCTTGCTAGCACTACTGGTGTTAAAAGCGTATTGGTTATTCAGGAAAAGTGTGAACAGTTTTTAATGCTACTTCCAAGGAACTTGAGACGCCTTAATTAGCATGCGCAGTAGAAAAAGTATTTTTAGGGTTCCGTACCTCAAAAGGAAAAAGGAACCTACTGAACTAAGTACCAAACGGAAGACCGCTGGAACACTGAAAGCTGTAGAGTGTAGAGGAACATGTCATCATGCCGTGTGATTGTTGCAGAACTATCGCCAGTGCAGCAGCAGCTGTCGGAGGTGAACAACCGCTACAGCCTGCTGGGCACCAAGCTGGCCGACCGCCAGGCCGAGATAGACTCCCTGCGCGAGGAGCTCCGCAGGCACCTCGACAGCTTGCGACAGCTCAACACATTCCTGGATAAGGTTCGTTACCAGCTCAACACATTCCTGGACAAGGTTCGTTACCAGCTCAACACATTCCTGGATAAGGTTCGTTACCAGCTCAACACATTCCTGGATAAGGTTCGTTACCAGCTCAACACATTCCTGGATAAGGTTCGTTACCAGCTCAACACATTCCTGGATAAGGTTCGTTACCAGCTCAACACATTCCTGGATATGGTTCGTGACTACATAAACATCGCAGCTTAGTTACAGCCGTGTGGTATGAGCGTTGTTTATTCTTGAAGCATTTTCAGGTTTATTTTTAGTATGGAACCCCCGGTGTGCGTCCAATTCTCACTTGACAGATTTTTTGCTATTATCTGTTCCTAAATGTCAGTAATAAGCGACGTATCAAACGTAGAAGGAATAGCTGTATTAAAACCTCGTCGCCATTAACTTAAAAAAGAAGAAGAAGAAAATCAAAAAACATTTTATTCTAGAGGGCTTTCTTCCTATTTTACAATAATCTCTTTTATCTCTATTCGTCAGGTTCAAAGACAGCTCCCTAAAGAGTCGGTCCCGAACACAAAGGAAGAGGCCGACAGGACCATCAAGCAAGCACGCACTGTCCTCGAGGAGATGTATGAGAAGCAGAGCATCCTCGACTCTACCAAGACTCAGGTAAGGTTGCAATCTGTTTGCAAAACACTGTGTGTTAGGACCTTTTAGATTTATATACGAATCAATAACGAATTATGCGATTTCCATGTATTTCTCTTAACATAAGGTTGTGGAGGGGAGTTTAAAGTCTGGTGTCCTAATAGTTATGTGCAATTTTTTTTTTACATATCTGTATTCACGGAACGTAAATTATATGTTTAATTTGAAAACAGTAATTGCTCAGTTTCTTGCACGAATCTAGTGTCAGCAAAAAACTACCATCCAAATCCGATTAGATTCTGACGATTTGAAAGTACTTATTTGTAAAGGCTAGTTAAGTAAAGATGATTTTGAGTTTGAGTTCGAGTATATTTTCCGCTAATGCAGTTATTTTCACATTAATCTTAGAACAAAATGCGCTGGATAATTTATGCAAAAAAGATCTTTCTCAGCTTATTAACAAAATCAGAATTTGACGTGTTCCAAATAAACTTCAATAACACACAGTACCTACATTGTGAACGAGCACGAGCAACTTTTTATAGCTTGGCAAAAAAGTCTAGAAACGAAACTAAATTTTATAAATAAATAAACTTCCACAAAATGGAATCAATGTTATGACTTTTACTGTAAACAAACCAATCGAGACGGTTGATGTTCTATACGAACTCAGGTTGTCATACGAACGATACAGTGGCGCCCCTATTATTTTCCACTCTTTTTTCCCAGACTGTATTAACAAGCCTCTGCTGTCGCAATTGATAAATCGCGTGTTTTTGTGGCGTAATGTGGGCTACACACGTTTAGTTTTAACTGTACAGCCTAACTGTGCAGTTATAACTGACGCTCCTAGTGTCTACACACGTACAGCTTAGATCGTCAGTTCAACTGCACAGTTGTCAGTTTTGCCTACACACCTTCAGTTTTAACTGCACAGTTCGACTGTACAGTTAAAACTGAACGTGTGTAGCCCGCTGAAGTTAAATTGTTTTCTCGCTTCCACATTTATTGAAAATGTAACCGGTTTGTCGTAGGTGCGTGAGCTCCTGAAACGCAAACAGAGCGTGCAAGGTGTAGACCGACTCCACGATGAGATGGAAGACGTATCCTCGAGGTGGAAGGCGCTACATGACGCCTTCAAGGACAAGTACTAACTCATATATACCTAAATTCCCTGGTTATTGTTGGGGTAAAGATAAAGATATTAAATATCGATGACTTTTTTGGTCTTAGAATTGATGTAGCTTAATATCAGAGGGCGAAATGGGATGACCCGTGGGTTTTCCCATTAATTTTTACCCGCCTAACTGGAGACTATACCTCCACCTCACAGAAGGCCGCAGTCAAATAACACTACTTTGATGTAGTGTTGTGTTTCTGCGGTAAGTAAGGTTGCCAGTGCTCCACGAGGATACGATTCGCTAGTAGTAAAGCTGCTAGCACAGTGGCTCCTCATAAACAACTTGGTTGGCAACTCGTTAGTGATACCTCTGGTATTGCTAGCGGCTATGGGCTACGGTGACTGCTTACCATCAGGTGGGCCGTATGCTTGTGTGCCACCTTAGTGGTATAAAAAAACCTGCATTTTACCATGATTTCTTTTCCAAAACAAACTTGAATCTTCCCCCAGGATCCGTCTGATGGAGGAGATGAAGGACTTCCACGACACGCACACCAACCTGTCGCAGTGGCTCGGCGCCAAGGACCGCATGATGGCGGCCTTGGGGCCCATCTCCTCCGACTCCAGGATGGTGCAGACACAAGTGCAACAGGTCAAATTTTTATTTTTATATTTTTGGAATTTTAGATTGAAATACGTGGATTTTTTGGACAAAAAAATTATAACGGATTTTTGTAAATTACTACGTTAACTTTATATTCTAACTAGCTGCCCTTGTAAACGATGTTATGCCTATTAATTATTTAGTGTACAAAAAAAAATAGCGCTTTACCACTTATCAATTAAGTATTGAAAATAGTTTACGTCCTATTCTCAGATCTACCGAAAATACACAAAAAAAGATCATAAAAATCGGTTAAGCAATTGTAGAAGGAGTTTCGTTACAAACACTGTGACACCATAATTTTATATATTAGGTTCTGAATAGGTAACTTAAAACATTTTTATATGCATTTATTTTGTAATTGAATGTAGGCCAAAAGAACTAAAAAAATATACAATAACGTTTCCCACGGCTATCCTCTGAACATCACTGTGAAAAGGTATTCTTGGATTCTTCTCACCAAAAAAACGACCTTCCGAATCCGGTGGTAGATTCTGACGATTTTTGATTCTGATAAAATTATAAGTCGAGTCAAATCGATGAATTTGAGTTTGAGTTATTGAAATCATATAATTATATAGTTTGGTCAAAATAACATATCAGAAGAGAATATTTTCTGATTTCATACTTTTTAGGGCGTGATTATTCCGTAGTCGGGCATTTATTAATTTAAATCAATAAAGTATTGTTTGCGCGCTATATAGGTGCAAGTGCTCCGCGAAGAGTTCCGCACGCAGCAGCCGCAGCTGAGCCACCTGCAGGCGGTGGGCGCGGCCGTGCGCGCGCGCCTGCTCGCTCCACACGACGCGCTCCTCGCACAGAGGGTCGGCGACCTCACCGACCGCTGGAATGACCTGCTCTCCAAGTAACTACTTTTATATACTTCATTATATAACCTTTATAACTATTGGAGATAAAAAAACTTGATTATGCAGGTCATGACGAATAATGATTTTTTTTTTAAAACATTTTAGTAATTTTGGCGTATAAATATGTACCATTGGTGTCAATTCTGTTGTTCAAAATTACTAAACTTAACTAATTTGTCAGTTCTTAAAGTCTTGCTATCCCTTTCTCATGTGCGGGGTTAAATAAGGATAGCAATACCTTTAGAACTGTCAAATTTGTTTAGATTAGTAATTTTGTACAACAGAATTGGCTCCATTAACTATTTATAATTATTACTTTGGAATGCTCCATAGTGTAACTTTATAGATTCGATTTAAATAATAATTGCCACACACAGATAGACAATGGTCTGGAATAAATATAGATATTTTTACGAAATGGAGGTAAAGTAGATCTTCTTCTTAATAAGTGCCTTATTAGGGCCTAAGCCAAATAAGAAAAAAACTTTTTCTCCTTTTTCTTTTCAATACATGAACATAATCACTCAACTATTTGGCACTCCATTTGGCACTAAACTAAGCAAAGTACTTTGGGACCCAGCAGCCGATACAATAATTATATACTTTTTTGTAAATACTTATTGTACATACCAAACACTGACTGACTTTTGATTGAATTTTAATCCCGGTTTTTTACCGAGATATAAATCACCAGTTTTCTCAAAACTCCAATAAACTGTGCCCAATTTCCCTGCATTTGAAGTCGCTAGTTCTGTGTATGTATTAACTTGTATTGTGTCTCTTTCTCTCGCAACAGGTTAGAGAAGCGCGCAGACAGTTTGGGCGCGGCCGCGGACACGTCGCGGGAGTTCGACGCCGGCCTGGCGCGGCTGCGAGACGCTCTGCACGCCATCAGCGATAAGTTGGACGACGTCGCTCTGGAGAACGAACCCGAAGAACAACTCAGGAAGATCGAGGTTGGTCCTTGTTATGTTGTGTGGTACACAAGCTTACGGCCCACCTGATGGTAAGCAGTCACCGTTGCCTACAGCCGCTAGCAATACCAGGGGTATCACTAACGAGGTGCCAACCCTGTTTTTGATGAGGACTCACTGTGCTAGCAGCATTACTACTATCCCAGCGTATCCTCGTGGAGCACTTGCAACCTTACTTACCGCAGAAACACAACACTACATCAAAGTAGTGTTATTTCACTGCGTTCTTCTGTAAGGCGGAGGTACAGCCCCCAGTCGGGCGGCTCCAATTTAAATGAGAAAACCCACGGGAGTTCCCCATTCGCCCTACCTCTGTTTAAAAATTATTGACACGGTGTACATAGATAGATAACAGCAGCCTTGTATCGTAGAACCTGGAGCGTCAGTTGTCGGGGCAGCGGCCGCTGCTGGCGGACCTGGAGGCGGCGGGCGAAGCCCTGGGCGCCGTCCTGGGCGACCCGGGGGCCAGGCAGGACATCGCCGGCAAGTTGGCCGCGCTCGCCCGCCAGTACGACGGGCTACAGAGGAAGCTCGACCATCGCAAGGCTGAGATCGAGGCCGCACTCAAGTCAGTATTAAAACTGTCCACGTCTCATGACATCTTGCATTATTTGTGTAAGACATCCTTTCGATAGATAGCCATTCTTCTTCTTTTTTTTACACCATTAAGGTGGCAAACAAGCTTACGGCCCGCCTGATGGTAAGCGGTTACCGCAGTGGGTATCACTCGCGCGTTGCCCACCCTTCATAAATCTCTTCACACCCTTCTTGAAGAACCCCATGCTGTACTCCTTTGGAAAGACCACGGCGGGGAGTTCATTACACAGTTAAAACAGCCTTCTTCCACTCATCAAATTGTAAAAAGTCTGGTATAAAAAATTACAAAACAGCATATTGCATACTTCACTGTGAATATTGAAGATATTGAGTCATGACAAACTTGTTAACAAACACTATGCTTTTGTAAAAATATTTAGAATATTATGGGTCTCCATTAATATCAAACTCACCTTCTTTTTTCTCTGTCTTTCGCGTATGATGTATTTTTAACTCGCGAGACTTATTAAACGTTCCGGGTCAAGCATCTGTTGCATGGGTGAACCGTATGCTTGTTTGCCACCTTAGTGGTATAATCCATTTTTTTTTATTATAAGAGGCAACAGAAATACAAGTTCTGTGAAAATGTTAACTCTATCCAGAGTAATGACATGTCTCTGTGTCTACTGATTACGGATCATGAGATTCAGCCCGCTGACAGACAGACGGACGGACGGACAGCGAAGTCTTAATTATTGGGCTCCGTTGGCTATCCTTCGGGAACGGAACCCTAAAAAGGCTTCCTAACCGTGATTTGTGTTGTTGTAGGGACGGTCGTAACTACCCGTGATTTGTG
This sequence comes from Falcaria lacertinaria, assembly GCA_951449985.1. Lineage (NCBI taxonomy): Eukaryota > Metazoa > Arthropoda > Insecta > Lepidoptera > Drepanidae > Falcaria > Falcaria lacertinaria. The sequence goes on along the minus strand of OX602133.1, from coordinate 1,539,756 downwards.
TTGTTGTCCTGACGTAACTAAACGAGGTTTGTGTGGTAGGGACGGTCGTAACTAACCGTGGTTTGTGTGGCAGGGACGGTCGTAACCTGGAGGAGAGCGTGTCGCGCACGCTGGGCTGGCTGCAGGCGGAGCTGGCGTCGCTGCCGGGCCGCCTGCAGGTGTCGGCCGACCCGGCGCGCCTGCAGCTGCAGCTGGAGCGACACGAGCCGCTCTACCGGGACCTCACGCAGAGGGAGCACGAGCTCATCATGCTGCTCGATAAAGGTACACAAATGCTCCACGAGGACACGCTGGGCTAGTAGAATGTGCCCTCATCAACAACACGGTTGGCACCCCGTTAGTGATATCCCTGGTATTGCTAGCGGCTATAGTCTACGGTGACTGCTTACCATCAGGTGGGCCGTATGCTTGAGTGCCACCTTAGTAGTATACGGCCCATCTGATGATAAGCGGTGACCGCAGCCTATGGACGCTTACAACACCAGGGGTATCACACGCGCGTTGCCGACCCTCAAATACATACTTTCTTCTTCTTCCTCCTCCTAAATATGGCAATCAATCCTCTCTAGGGACTATTTTGGCCAGTGTTAGAGAATTTTCAAGTTTCTCAAATATTTCTTGTTTGATGCATAAAATGCCTAGTGTCATGCATTCTAATGCTTAATGGAGTTTCTGGAGACAATCCACGGCAGTAGCAGATCGTAGCACGCCTTTAGGTCAGAGGTAGCCTATTGGCCATGTTATAACATTATAGCCAATGTTCCTTTAAATCGGTCACTAAATCAAACTTTACTGCACATAACTGCACTGCACTATGGAAATCATTTTTGCTCTGCTAATGCCTAAATTGGGGCATACCGTGGGTTTTCCCAATGAAATTGGAGTCGCCCGGCTGGGGACTGGACCTTTCAGAAGACCGCAGTCAAATAACACTCACTCTATATATGGTTGTTTCTGCGGTGAGTAAGGTTGCTAGTGCTCCCGGAGGATTCGCTGCGCTAGTAGTAATGCTGCTAGCACAGTGAGTCCTCATCAACAACAGTTACAGCAACGCGTTAGTGATATTGCTAGCGGCTATAGGCAACGGTGACTGCTTACCATCAAGTGGACCGTATGCTTGTATGCCACCTTAGTGGTATAAAAAATAAATAGCAAACTTATAGCTAAACTATGCCACAATTCTCCAGGTCGTGAGATGGAGAAGAAGCCAGCCCACCAGGGCATGCGCAAGGATCTCGACAGGATCCAGGCACAGTGGGACAAACTCAAGCGAGAGATTGTCGATAGACACACCAGACTGCAGACTGCCATGGTAAGAGAATCTGCTCATTACTATCTAAGTGTCTCCTTTGCCCCTTAAACTTATCGGTAGCTAGCTTTTTTCCCGCGATTCAGCCCGCGTTGCAATATAATATAATATGGGTAGGTAAAGTATTTTTTGACTGTAACCTTTGTGAGTAATAATGACTGACAATACACAAATTAACATCGTCATGTCCATAGCAAGAACAACTTTCGACTACGTGTTCGTATTGCAATCGAACAATCAAAATATATATATAAAATAGGTGTGGCACTAGAGAGACTGCCGCGGTAAAGCTATTGCATAGCATTTTTTATCAACTTATGCAATTTATAATTATTTATTTATTTTATTAATGCAGTATTTTTTTATATACCTACCAATGCCACCTAAAGGCGGGTTGCTGAACTAAAGAGACAAGCGTGATATTTCAAAAAGTCATTAAAAGTTCTGGTATTTATCGATAGATGGAACTAAAAAGTATCACCGCTGTGCCGGTCGGAGTGGGGGGGGGTGTTAGGTTTTTTTCGTTACGGAATTTCTGAATTCGGTCCCCACGCTCAAGGCCCGCGATAAAAGCTATGCAATAGCTTAAAAAAGTTATTGTTAAAATGAATATTGTCAATACATTGATGATAATTATAAACACATTAATTATTTTTATTATTATACTTATTGTACGAGAAAATTAATATCCACAGGAGCATTGCCGCAAGTTCCATAAGGCTCAAGAATCGTTCGTCCCGTGGCTGTCGGAGGCCGAGGACCGCCTGTCCAAGCTGCCAGCCACCGCCTTCACCAAGAAGGAAGTCGAGAAACAACTGCGCGAGCTGCAACAGATCCGGAACGATATTTGGAAGAGGTAAACACCAGTGGGGCGAGCGAGGTGATCATGCTCAGCCGCCGCAAAGGGAAGGCCTTCCAGCCGGGCGGGTGTTGTGCCTGAGGAACAAGGCTCCGACTGTTCTAGTCGGAAACTTGTATATATATTTAATTGCGTAGAAAACTTCGCTAGCGCGTGGCAGGATTGTGACGTATGTATGGAGTTGCCATCCGTTGAATGTTGTCCTATTAGTAGTTTTTCTAACATTGGTTTATGTAGCGGTGAGGTCGCTACACACCTAACTGTCTGTCGTACCAAGAGGTCACAGAGATGGCTAACGATAGAACGGCTTGGCGATAGCCTAGCACTTAAATAGATGATGAAACACCTAACTATAGGAGATCAAATTAAAAAGTACTATAGTAAATGATGGATGTATGAAGAGATTGATGAATGTAGAAGAAGCAAAAGAGGTGTGCAAGTCAAGAGTGAAATAGCGCTCTATACTTTCCGACTCTAGGACTCTGTGTGTCGATATGAATGCACCTTTGATTTTTGCTTTTTCCCCTATTTAATGGGAAATATTTAAGAGTTGGTATCATTCAGCACGCCCACGTGATCAGCCGTGACGTGAGCATCGTGAATGTCAAAACAATAGAAGCCGACGCATGCGTATTACGCATAGAACGGACATCATCCATGTTCATAGAGATTTGGTCCAAATCTGAAAGGGCCGGCCCACGATTTTTTTGTATATGCTGTTAGAGCTTGTCTGTCTGAGCATTTATTACTATGGCACCAAAGTTAGACATTACAGGACATTTCATTGGTTTTGATTATTTTGGATTCCTATTTTCAACAAAAATGTATGAAAATTCTGATTTTCGAACTCAAATAAAATCGAGGACAATGGTCCTACAGCTCTGGTGTCATAGCAATATATGTTCAGACGGACAAGCTCTAACATAATATACAAAAAGCAATGCATTGGCCGGCCCTTTCAGATTTGGACCAAAATGGATGATATCCTTTGGCCTGTTATTTTTGTTGCGATTGTAGCGCAGCGCTCTATCTAGACAAGCATATAATCCATGATTGCGAGACGTAATTAGGTATATTAATAATTGAACATTGGCATCAGGTCTTTTTTTCTGAGACGAATCTAGCAAGAAACTCAGCAGTTACCCTTTGCAATTTATATAATTTACTTTTCAATTACTTACGTGACGTGAATATATCACAAGTAGACAGATATGTAAAAGAAAAATGAATATTAACACATAACTATTATATTATATACAAATAATAATAATAATAATATTATGTCATCAATACACAGAAACAATTGACCATATCACAGGAGGATGCAGCTCACTCGCCAACAAGGAATACACACACCGCCATGACAACGTCGCAAAACACATCCACCAACAACTCGCTCTCAAACATAAACTACTGGACACGTACACACCATACTACAAATACAAACCGAAGAATGTTTTAGAAAATACTAGAGCAAAACTATACTGGAACCGAGATATAATCACCGACCGCACTATCCTTAGTAACAGACCTGATATCACACTCACCTTAAAATCAACCAAGACCACGTACCTGATAGACATCGCCGTACCCAATACACACAACCTAAAACAGAAACACACAGAAAAAATACAAAAATACATACCTCTAGCTGATGAAATTAAACAAATGTGGCACCAGGAAGTCGTAAAAATCATTCCAATAGTTATCTCCTCAACCGGAATAATACCCAAAAACCTCAATGTCGCCTTAAAAATCTTAGACCTGCACGAAAAAACATACATACCCCTACAAAAATCAATAGTAATAGACACCTGCTCTATAGTACGCCGTTTCCTAAACCCAACCTCACTCATGCTACAAAACCCAGACACGCACCACACAGATCGGACATCCCATAACACACAGACAGACACACACCACACAGTTCATTCCTAACTCTGATCACTCTGACACAAATGAACCAGTTCACTTGGTATAAGCCCGTGCCTGGTTCAAAACATCCGACCCCGAGTCGAGACCAAAGAAATATCTTTGACATAATAATAATAATAATGCTTGGACATTATCACACAGCGCCATCTGGCCCCAAACTAAGCAAAGCTTGTACTATGGGAACCAGCAGCTGATATAATACTTATATACTTTTTTTTTTGTAAATACATACTTATAATACATACCAAACACCCCAAATTTTTCCTCTTTACACTATTAGTATAGATTTCTATTTTGTACCCATAACATATTTGTATTTCGCATTTCTTGTTTTCATTTGGCGTTCGCATCATTGTAGCACGGTCTGTATCAGTTGCCTAGCCTAGTTTAGGAATTAGGAACCAGAGTTAAAACCCCATCCACAATCTTAAATGTTGAGAGAAATACAAATATTTGATCATTGTCATCAGGTCTGGTGAATACGAGAACAACAAGACGCTAGGAGAGACGTTCATCTCGGCGTGTGACGTCGACCAGGAGATGGTCCGGAAACTGCTCGACAGCATCAAGGAGAGATGGGACAGGATCAACAATGGTATGTCACATGACGTTATACTAGGGCGTATTTGTTTTTATACAAATACTAGCGACCCTCCCCGACTTTGCATGGCCAGCGTTAGTCATATTAGTTAAATTAACTACCTATAAAACACAAATTAACTAGACATTTATGTATAAAAATACCGCGTCCGAGTTATCCACATTAGGGATAATCGCAAGGGTCAATCCGACCGTTTTTAAAACTTCCTTTTGAATCACTCTATCTATTAAAAAAACACACACTCAGCAGCGCTGCGGCGGTGAAAAGTGGAACTTAAAATTAGTTTGACCATTTTGACATTTCGAAGTTCGTGCTACCGGCACAGAAATCCTATATTACTCACTCAATTGAATTTTGACATAGTTACTTATGTATTCTGTCTCTCCCTCAACAGAAGTGCTGAAACAAGTAGAGTTCCTCGAATCGACGGCTCGCAAGTTGGGTGAATTTGCGGAGCTGCTGCGAGCTGTGGACACCCCCCTGCAGAGATGTGAGGAGAGGCTGGCGGAGGCTCTGGCCGCGCCGCCCGCCATGGCGGCCGAGGCTGTGGCTCGCATCTCCGACCAGATACACGCCCTCAAAGCACCACTACAGGTCAGTACTCATTATTGTTACGGCGAGACCGCTGGCCTAGTGGTTAGTACAGCTGACTGCTATGCTAGAGGTCGCGGGTTCCATTCCCGCCGGGGAAAACATGTATGTGATTAATATGTTTGCCTTACTTATGTATACTATTGTGGTCGTCAATTCAATTTGTAATTAGAGAAAAATCTAAAGCGAGTTACGTTTTCGAATACGTTGTCGACAATGTTCCTGCTACCGGCACTGTAGCCGCAACGCCATGCACGTAGTCCTCCGAAGAAATCACCGATTTGGTAGATCCATTTTTTTTTTTTTTATATAAAAATGGAATAAGTCGAGTCTTTATTCATAATTGTTATATTTATGAATAAATATTTTCGATTTTATTAGTAACAGAGAAAAAAAAAGGAAAAACTTTTTCCCTATAACAGGATATTCTACTTTTCCCCCCTCTCTTGACAATGACGAACTTTGTGAGCATCAACATGATAATCGACTCTTTTAACAGCCTTATGAAATACATATATATGGTGTGTTGTAGAGTGTGGAGCTGGCGGTGGACGACGTGGTGGGCCTGGCGCTGGAGGCGGGGGGCGCGGCGGCCGGGGCGAGGGCCCGCGCCGCGCTGGCCGCGCAGGCCGCCGCGCTGGCCGCCCGCCGCGGCGACCTGCAGGCCCGGGCTGATGCGGCCCGCGACAACCTGGCCGGGGCCGCCGCCGCCATGGCGCACTTCCAGGTACACTACACTACACTACACTACACTACACTACACTACACTACACTAAACCACGCTACACACCTTCAATTGTAACTGTACAGTCGAATTGTGCAGTTGTAACTGACGCCCCTGGTGTCGATCACGATCGTCAGTTCAACTGCACAGTTGTCAGCTTTGCCTACACACATACCATTTAACTGCACAGTGAATAGTATAATCACTAATGGCGTATTATCTTCCTTTCCTAGGACAAGGTCAAGAGCCTATCCCACGACCTGTCAGACCTGGAGAAGGACCTGGACTCGATGAAGCCTCCAGGCCGAGACATCAAGACGGTCCGCCAACAGCTGGATGACGTCAGCAGGTTCTACAAGCGGCTGGAGAAGGCCGATGACCTCATCGGAGACACAGAGAGGGCCGCCGAAACTATGGTGGATAGCGGACTTAGCGTCGACTCCGCTAAGACTAGGGATCAGGTGAGGACTTCGAACGTTGATCAAAACACATATTCTACTTTGAGTTAATGGTGACGAGCTAGATACAGCTATTCCGCCAATGACACGTGGTAGGTGAAGATAAACGATGGAAACTGATGGGTAAAAAAAAAAACCATTTAACTTTAAAATATAAAACGGAGATATTTATCTGAAAGAAGACATCACAACAGAGTGTTAATGTGTTAGTAGTTAGAACACTATTGGAGCAGGACAAGAAATAAATACGATAAATCCATAATTATTGTAGCGTTAAAGTTTAATTTTGTTAATGTCGTTAAATACTGATAGTTTTTTGACGAAGGGAGTATCAATTACAGAAGAACACGTATCATTCGCGATATTATATAAATTGTTTATGTATACTAAGGTGGCAAACAAGCATAGGTCCCGCCTAGTAAGCGGTTACAGTAGCCTATAAACGCTTGCAACACCAAGGATATAAATCGCGCGTTGCCGACCCTGCAAAAATCTCTTCACACCCTTCTTAAAGGATCACATCGAACTTTTGATGTGAAACATCTATCTGAAGTAGTGAATATGTTCTAAAGTAGTATTTATTTCTTTCAAATCGTCCAAATTACCACCGGATTAGGAGAATAATTTTTGTCGAAAAGAATCCGCCAACAAAATTGTCTAGGAACGGAACTGCATGTTTGGTTACTGGCAACCTTCGCAAACTGGAATATATCATCATTCTCCTGCCCTTATCCCATATTATTTGGGGTCGGCGCAATATGTATTTCTCTTCCATCCTTCTCTATCAGCCGTCATCTCTGTATTCACTTCCTTTCTGGCCATGTCATCTTTCACACAATCCATCCATCTTTTCTTAGGTCTACCTCGACCCCTGTACCCATCTACGTTCATACATAAAACCTTTCTTACCACGTTATCCTCATTCCTCCGCATAACATGCCCATACCATGACAGACGCTTGCTCCTCAACTTTTCTGTCACTGGAGCCACTTTCAAACTTCCTCTAATAAACTCATTTCTTACCTTGTCCATTCTCGTTACACCACACATCCATCTCAACATTCGCATCTCAGTTGCATGCAGTCTTCTTTCATCCGTCGCCTTTGTGGCCCAACATTCAGATCCATACATGACAGCAGGCCTTATCATGGTCTTATAGATTTTCCCTTTAAGCTTAAGCGGGAATCGGGAGTCGCATGTAGTTCCCGTGACCTGCCGCCATTTCATCCATCCTGTGTTAATTCTATGCTGCACGGCCCTGTCTACATCGCCATCTCCTTGCATGAGCGAGCCGAGGTACCGGAAGTCGGAACAGACTGGTATAGGTGTTCGGTCTAATGCTATGGCCGTAGGATTGGAGACACCGCCGAAATCGCAGAACATGTATTCCGACTTGGTTCTGCTGATTTTCAAGCCAACACTCTCCAATTTTTGTTGCCATTTTACCAGTCTGCTCTGGACCTCGAGCCCATCTTCACCGACCAGCACAATGTCATCGGCAAATAGCATGCACCAGGGTGCCTCTTCCTGTATCACCGATGTCAAGGCATCCATAATCAACAGGAAGAGGTATGGACTTAGAGCCGACCCTTGGTGCAAGCCTACCTTGACTCTGAACTCGTCGGTGATTCCCGCGGCTGAACGGACATGCGTACTTGATCGCTCGTACATAGCACGAATTAACTCCACATACTTCACAGGCACACCTTTCTCTTTCAGAGCCCACCACAAAACCGTTCGGGGTACTCTATCATAAGCCTTCTCTAGGTCAACAAACACCATGTGCAAGTTCTTATGCAAACTGGAATCTATGTAATGACGTTAACTGTAAACAAACCAGCCAAGACGGTTGATGCTCTATACTGTTGATGCTGCGGCGGGGTGACATACGAACGGCACAGTGACGCACATATTTTTTTTGCCACACTACTTACGATAGTACACCATTCTTTAATATTATTGCAATGTGTATTCCTCATTCTCCCCGTGAGGGACTTCGCGTGATATGTATGTATTTCTATACTAATATTATAAAGAGGAAACATTCTTTCACTGTTAGAAAGCTACAAAATCACTGAGTAACACACGCTATATATTATATTATATAGTTCCTTATATACATTAAAACTTTAAGAATGTACTTAGACCTCAATTTTCGTACCCCAGGTGGAAGGCCTCCGCAAGCAACTAGCCAAGCTGGACGAGCGCGCCCGCGCCAAGGAACAAGACCTGGACGATACGCTCAGCAAACTGGAGGCGTTCTACAAAGCTTACGACGCTGTCATGGACGATGTTCAAGAGGTTAGTGATAGAGATTTTAGAACGAACAAGACTCTTAATTTAAAAAAAGGGGTTTTTGTTTTATATAATAGAATCTGTGTTCCGCTCACAAGTCCATTCATTTGATATCATGGTGGTTAATAAAGGAATTATAAATAACTATCCGGCGGCGGCCGCCATATTCGATTTAAAATGGCGTTAGGTAATCATGCAATGGTGCCAATTCTGTTGTTCAAAATTACTAAACTTAACTAATTTGACAGGTCTAGAAATATTGCCATCCTTATTTAACCCCGCACATGAGAAAGGGATAGCAAGACTTTTTGATCTGTCAAATTAGTTTAGTTTAGTAATATTGTACAACAGAATCGACACCATTCTCTAAAATTTACTGTTAGAGAGCCCATCACCGTTCTCCGGGCACTTTTTAAATTATAGCTAGAAAAAAATACAAAAGTTTTCTCAATTAAATTAAATCACAGCAGTCTTTAAATACAGTTATTTAGACAAATAGAGCACTTGATTAGCATTAAGCACCCTGAAACTTACCTTCCAGGCGGCAGATCACTTCCGCAGCCTCAAGCCGGTGTCTTCAGAAGTGGAACACATCAGGTCTCAGCAGAAGGACTTCGGCGAGCTCCGTCGCAAGACCTTAGAGCCATTGGGAGTGAATGTGGCTCACTGCAATAAGATCGGCCAGGGTCTAGTCAGGTCCGCCTTGCAGAGTGTCAGCACTCAGGTCTTGGAGAAAGACTTAGAAAAGATGAACGATAAATGGAATGCTTTGAAGGAGAAGGTGAGTGGACTTCCATTGTTTTTTTATGCTCGACATTTTTTTTATATACCACGTACATACGGTGCCAGTGCTCCACTAGGATAAGCTGGGCTAGTAGTAATGCTGCTGCACAGTGTGTCCTTATCGACATGGTTGGCAACCCGTTAGTGATACCCCTGGTATTGCTAGCGGCTATAGGCTACGGTGACTGCTTACCATCACGGCCTTATTCTTGTGCACCAACAAACAAACATAGTTACATTCGCATTTACAATATTAGTAAAACAGATTTAGAAAACATATCTTAGCCTACCTACTTATAGTTAAAAGATCTGACCCAAACCGGAATCATGCGGGAGCGTGCCAAGAATGCTGGCAGCATTGCCACGCTGGATAGCAATGTTGATTCTCTGAGCGAGATATGTTCCAGCACGCCTGTCACGGGAGGCCTCAACCAGCCGACGTGAGACCTCCTATGTATGTTATAACAATAAATGTGTTATCTGTGTGAAGATGAACGAGCGCGAGCGCCGCCTGGACGTGGGTCTCCTGCAGTCGGGCAAGTTCGCCGAAGCCCTGGCCGGCCTGGAGAAGTGGCTGGCCGACACCGAGGACATGGTCAACAACCAGAAGCCGCCCTCCGCCGACTACAAGGTCGTCAAGGCGCAGTTACAGGAACAAAAGGTACACAGAGCTGGTATTAACACAAGATAAAAATGTATAAGGATTCATTTTTATATATATTTTTAGTTTGTTAAATTAGCAACAGGTTGTAGCGAGCCATATCCCTTACATACACTTAAAATACTTTTTGCTCCAAAATCATTTACTGTGTCTTACTTTGTCGTTTCAGTGCCGGTAGCATGAACTTTTTCGACAACGTATTCGAAAACGTAACTCACGAAATGTCAAAATTGTCATACTAATTTTTAGTTCCACTTTTCACTGCCGCAGCGCTGTTCATTTTCCAATACAAAAATAGTCGAAGGCGATACGAAAACGTTGTCCGATTATTCATGCTAGCCCTACAGAATGTAACGAATACAATCTTGAATTTTTCGCAAAGTCTTAGATTCTTTATTTAGTCAGTCTAGCGCCGTCTGTTCAAAAAACTTTTAACAGCGCTTAGTTTTCAATTTACATTTTGCCCACAGTTCCTGAACAAAATGCTAATGGATCGTCAGAACTCCATGTCATCTTTGTTCGCGATGGGCAACGAGGTGGCGGCCGGCTGCGAGCCCGGGGAGCGCCAGGCCATAGAGAAGCAGCTCAAGGGCCTGATGCAGCGGTTCGATGCCCTCACCAACGGGGCGCGGCAGAGGATGCTGGACCTCGAACAGGCTATGAAGGTAACAGTCTTTTAGGAAAAGTGTGCCAGAATATAGAAGACCGCAGTCAAATAACATTACTTCAATAATGTTTTGAGTAATAAGCTGCGGCGGCCTGATCTGACACCCCCAGGTTCAAACCCAGCCTGTACCAATGAGTTTTTCTAAGCTTAAGTACAGTGATTAATCACACCATGAGCTTAATCACAGCATGAGAAAAGAGGAGGTAGTGTGACTTGGGATCTCTCGTGGGTTTTCCCATTTAAATTGGAGCCGCCCGACTGGGGACTGTACCTCCGCCTTACAGAAGACCGCAGTGAAATAACACTACTTGATGTAGTGTTGTGTTTCTGCGGTAAGTTAGGTTGCCAGTGCTCCACGAGGATACGCTGCGGTCCTCATCGGTCCTCATTAACGTGTAATGTTCAAGCATTTAACAAATAAATTTACCGAGAATTGCTTTTTGTATTTCCTACGAAATATTGAAGCTAAAAGAATGCGTTTTTTTTTCAAATAAAATACTTCTAGGCAGCGCCATTACTTTTGCGACGAAATTAGTAATTTAGCTACCTATAATTGGAACAATGATCTGAACTTCCTCGTCATCGCAGGTGGCCAAGCAGTTCCAGGAGGAACTCCAGCCCCTGGTGGAGTGGCTCGGCAGCACGGAGCGAAGAGTGAAGGCCCTGGAGCTGGTACCCACTGACGAGGAGAAGATACAGCTCAAGATCAGGGACCATAAGGTAACGACATTACTAAGTTCATAACAGAACTAGCCGAGGGTGGAACCGAGGTCATCAAATCAAAATCAAAAATCATTTATTCAGTTTAGGCCCTAATAAGGCACTTATGAAGGTCTATATTACCACCGGTTCGGAAAAAAGCCACCTGAGAAGAACTGGCAAGAAACTCAGTGCTCTGTCTTTTTTTTTCATGTAACAATCATGATATAACAATTTGTAACATCATGGGGGTCATGGGTTTTTGGACTGCATATAAAGTTGGTATTCGTTATAAAGGATATTATCCATATTGGTCCAAATCTGAAAATGGCCGGCGAACGCCTTTTTTTGTATATTCTGTTAGAGCTTGTCCGTCTGAACATTTATTACTATAGCACCAAAGTTGTAGGACCATTGTAGTTGATATTATTTGAGTTCGAAAATCTTAACTTTCACACATTTTATTGTAAATAGGAATTCAAAATCACCAAAATATGAAATGTCTTCTAATGTCCAACTTTGGTGCCATAGTAATAAATGCTCAGACGGACGAGCTCTAACAGAATTTAAAAAAAAATGCGTTGGGCGGCACTTACAGATTTGGACCAAATCTCTATGAAACATGGATGATGTCCTTTATCTGAAATAAAGTATAATTACATGTATCGCCTGTGTAAATAGCTATGATGGTCAGAATGTCGCTTTTCTTAAAACTCATATTTACAATCTTATTCTTTTTCTTATAGAACCTCCACGAGGACATAATCTCTAAGCAGCCTCCATTCAAGCAGTTGACGGAGACGGCTTCCACCCTCATGGGTCTGGTTGGAGACGACGAAGCCTCCACCCTGGCTGACAGGCTGCAAGCTGCAACAGACAGGTAATACATACACCAGTTAATATAGGATAGGATAATACAGGTAATACATTCACCAGTTAATATAGGATATGATAATACATTCACCAGTTAATATAGGATAGGATAATACAGGTAATACATTCACCAGTTAATATAGGATATGATAATACATTCACCAGTTAATATAGGATAGGATAATACAGGTTATACATTTACCAGTCAATATAGGATAGGATAATACAGGTAATACATTCACCTGTTAATATAGGATAGGATAATACAGGTAATACATTCACCGGTTAATATAGGATAGGATAATACAGGTAATACATTCACCGGTTAATATAGGATAGGATAATACAGGTAATACATTCACCAGTTAATATAGGATAGGATAATACAGGTAATACATTCACCGGTTAATATAGGATAGGATAATACAGGTAATACATTCACCGGTTAATATAGGATAGGATAATACAGGTAATACATTCACCAGTTAATATAGGATAGGATAATACAGGTAATACATTCACCAGTTAATATAGGATAGGATAATACATTCACCAGTTAATATAGGATAGGATAATACATTCACCAGTTAATATAGGATAGGATGATTCAGATAATACATTCACCAGTTAATATAGGATAGGATGATTCAGATAATACATTCACCAGTTAATATAGGATAGGATACAATACAGAGGGACCGCCTGACTGGGACATGACCGCAGCTTTATAGAAGATCGCAGTCAATTAATACCACTATCTCAGAGTAGATAATAAACTACGTACAACCACTATCATGTAGTGCTGGGTCTGCGATAAAGTGCTACTACATTGCTCGATTAGGTGATCATGTGTAGCGCATTCCACAGTCTCCAATAACAACAGTGGTGTACCATACCAATTATTCTGTAATTGAACCTATGCTGCGCTAGTAGTAATGCTGCTAGCACAGTGAGTCCTCATCAACAACAGGGTTGGCAACTGGTTAGTGATATCCCTGGTATTGCTAGCGGCTATAGGCTACGGTAACTGCTTTCCATCAGATCGGCCGTAGGCTTAGTAGTATAAAAAAATAGTAGTAGGCTATTAACATATGATAATATGTCTCCACAGATACCAAGCGTTAGTAGAGCATAGTGTGGACATCGGCGAGCTGCTAGACAACTCTCGCAAGGGTCTACGGCACCTGGTGCTGACGTACCAGGACCTGTCGGCCTGGATGGACGGCATGGAGCAGTACCTGGCCAAGAGGAAGGTGCTGCCGGTACACATGGAGAAACTGCTGCGGCAGATGGACGAGCTGGCTGTGAGTTTACTTATCTCATTCTTGGCTTTAAATAATAATAATCATGTTAAGATATTATCACACAGCGCCATCTGGCCCCAAACTAAGCAAAGCTTGTACTATGGGAACCAGTAGCCGATATAATAATTATTGATAGAGCTTTAAAGCTTGTGTATTAATTTAATTTAATTAAATAAAATACAGAGCTTTCATACTTGCATGACTCGCATGGCGGCGGTCCGAGCGAAAGAGAAAAAAGTTGATTAATGTTACCATATAGAAGGACTGTGGTAATATTATGTCAAAATGGTTAATGTTGAATTGCCAACACTTATATACTCTTTTCTTGCAAAATACATACTTATAATACATACCAAATACCCTGACGCTAGGCAAGCACATGTGTGTCACATAAATGTTTGCTCCGCCGCAGCCCCTAGCGTTGCAGTCCAGTCAAGTATACTAACCACTAGACCAGCGTCTCTTCGTTGGCAACTTCGTCTAACCTAATTAGGGTGTAATAGGTTATCCCGTGGGAGTTCCCATTTAAATTGGAGCCGCACGACTGGGGACTGTACCTCCACCTTACAGAAGACCGCAGTGAAATAACACTACTTTCATGTAGTGTTGTGTTTCTGTTGTAAGTAAGGTTACCAGTGCTCCACGGGGATACGCTGCGCTAGTAGTAATGCTGCTAGCACAGTGAGTCTTTATCAAGAACAGGGCTGCTGCCCGTTAGTGATATCCCTGGTATTGCTAGCGGCTATAGGCTACGGTGACTGCTTACCATCAGATGGGCCGTATGCTTGTGTGCCACCTTAGTGTTTTTTTTAATCCATATAGAGCATACAATTGTGAAGCGTTACATTTTGAACAATATGGATCTTTAGTATTTGAAATAAATACATTTAATTTTTATTATTTTTTTATCAACTCGCATTTCGTCTACAGGAAAAGACCGAAGAAATCGCGTCCAAACAAGAAGAAGTGGACAGTACAGTGGAGTCCGGCTTGGAGCTGATGAAACACATCTCAGGTGATGAAGCACTCCAGCTCAAGGACAAGCTGGACGCTCTGCAGAGACGATACAACGACCTGACCAGCAAGGGGGCTGATCTGCTGAGGGTGGCGTCCGAGACACTGCCCTTGGTGCAGCAGCTCTACAACAGCCATGCCAAGTAAGACATCACAATCATCATCAGCATCATCAGCTGATGGACGACATAGAGCTCATCATAATCATCAGCCAATAGACGTCCGCTGCTAACCAAAGGCCTCCCCCATATATCTCCACAATGACGGATTATTATCTAGACATCGTAATCTATACAAATAAATAAAATTTAAGTGTCTGTTTGTAATGTCAAAATGACAGCTTTTTTAAAGTCTGTCCGTCTGTTTGTTGCAGCTGATAGGAAACACGGTACTGATAACAAAAACGCAAATGAACAAAATTTGTCTGTGTCTATCTATCTGTCTGTTTGTTCCGAGTAATCTCCGAAACGGCTGGAGCGATTTGAACGGGACTTTCAGTGGTAGATAGATGATGCTACAAGGCGTAACTTAGGCTACTTAACATTTATTTTGGTAAATAATTAAGGTTCCGCGCAACAAATTGAGAACAAAACACAGCTATATACTACATATTATATCATAAAGGGCAGTTCGGGCTAATGGACCACAAACGGACTCCAAACGAAATTATTCGGTGATCCCTGATCTATATCATCACTTTTGAATGGATTAGTGGAGTTTTTTCACGTCACTATTGTGTTACCAATTTCACAAAAAGTATTTGTTTTTTTTTAAATACCGGTTAAATGTTCAGCAAACGTATTCAATATTAAAACCGCTAATCTATCTCTTTCCCTCCCGTAGGTTAACCGAATGGATGACGAGTGCAGAAGCATGCCTTCAATCCGTGGAGCCGCGCGAGGAAGACATCCTGCGGCTCGAAGCCGACCTTCAGGAGTTCAGGCCAGTCCTGGACAATCTCAACCAGATTGGACCACAGCTGTGTCAGGTACATTGTACTTTTTTGTAACTACCCTATTATTTGAAAAAAAAAAACTAAACATCAACTACGAAGCGTGTTACTTATATTCCTCTACCGCGAGCAAAATCTTTTTTTTTTTTTTAATTAGAACAATACAATATAAAATAAACATAATTTAAAAACTTAAAATGAACTTAACTAAGATTTACAAAACTTATATCATCATTCATCATTCTCCTGCCCTTATCCCATATTATTTGTGGTCGGCGCAATATGTATTTCTCTTCCATCATTCTCTATCAGCCGTCATCTCTGTATTCACTTTCTTTCTGGTGTCATGTCATCTTTCACACAGTCCTATTCTCTGGTCCAGATTGCTGGGGTTTTGGCAGACAGTTTTACGACGAAAACTACAATAAAATTGTACAAAACTAAATACCTACACGTAAAATAAATGTCCCGAACCACCGTCACCGGGAAGAGAGTCAAGAAGGCTGGCGGCATTGCCACGCTGTATTGCAATGCTTAGCCTTTGGGCCAGATATTCCCCAGCCCTCTTGTCACGGGAGGCCTATCTATCTATCTATCTATCTATTTATCTATCTATCTATCTATCTATCTGTCGATCTATCTATCTATCTACCTATCGTCCTGTCAGGGTAACAACCTTAAGGTATCCCAAATTAACGTTGGTATCCTCCAAAGATTTCACCGGGAGAAGGCGCAACCCACATCGAAAGCATCGTCACCCGGGACAACAGACGGTTCGACGCCATCGCCGAGCAAGTGCAGAGGAAGGCCGAGAGATTACTCCTGAGCAAGAAGGTATCTATCGGGATAGCAAGATTTTTAATCTTTAGTTTAGTGATTTTGTTTGAACACGATTGAACGTGATTTTGTTTTAAAGATAGGTAGGGCGATTTGGGATTTCCCGTGGGTTATCCCATTTAAATTGGAGCCGCCCGACTGGGGACTGTACCTCCGCCTTACAGAAGACCGCAGTGAAATAACACTACTTGATGTAGTGTTGTGTTTCTGCGGTAAGTAAGGTTGCCAGTGGTCCACGAGGATACGCTGGGCTAGTAGTATTGCTAGCGCAGTGAGTCCTCATCAACAACATGGTTGGCACCCCGTTAGTGATACCCCTGGTATTGCTAGCGGCTATAGGCTACGGTGACTGCTTACCATCAGGTGGGCCGTATGCTTGTGTGCCACCTTAGTGGTATAAAAAAAAAAAACAGAATCTGCACCAATATCCCCGGTCCGCCAAGATGTCGAGTTATGTAACGGACGTAATAATGGCATTAACTAACATCTTCAGAGCTTATGATACTAGCACGAGATGGACATTGGCGGAATTGTGACAATCAGCCGCAAAAGCCATAAACAAAGAAAAAAAAAGTAATGGTAATTTAGACCTTCATAAGTGTCTTATTAGGGCCTAAACTGAATAAATTATTTTTGATTTTAATATTATAAATGCGAAAGTTCATGTGTGTGTGTATGTTTGACTCTCCATGAATGAATTTGTATGAAATTTGGAATGGCGGTAGCTTATCAGCTGGATTTAATATATACGACTTTTCATCCCGGAAAATTTTTCATTGCCTCAAGGCAGGAATTAATTTGAAAAAAATGTCGCTACATTTCAATCGATATGTCATTGAAATTAAAAATATTGTCAATGAAAAAAAATAGTAAACAATCGTACCTACTCCGTGCACTTACTTCATTTTGGATGAATGTGTTTCCTAATTTTTTTTCCTCTTTCTCCACGTGGTTTGATATGTGTGTATAAAAATGAGATGTGTGTGTGTGTGTAGCGGTCGCTGGAGGTGGTGGGCGACATGGAGGAGGCGCTGGAGTGGCTGCGCGCGGTGGACGCGCAGCTGCGCGAGGCGGAGCCGCCCGCCTGCGACGCCCCGCTCGTGCGCGCGCAGCTCCGCGAGCAGCGCGCGCTCAACGACGACGTCGCCGCGCAGCGCGTGCGCGTGCGCGACCTACTCTCGCAGGCCAAGAAGGTACGCAAACATACTTTTTATGTAGTACATAATATGTACGATAAGATTAGATAGTATGATTATATTATAATCTTTACTCTCGGTTATGGGAGTGATTTCGTGAAAAGGGACGGAAGGGGTTACAGGAAGCCGGGAAAGGGCGCGCAATTTGATTTGATCATTGAGCTTTCAAATGTCAGATGACATTATATGCGACTACTGCTTACCTAACTTGCTTCTTCTTCAGAAGCTCGTCCCTTCGTCTACTTAGTTCTAAAGAAAAATAGTTATAATTTTTTCTGGATGACAGTTAACTGCATCCCACTGCAGTTCATTGAAAATTAGCAAAATGTTCTTCTTTAAATGTCTATTGTTGCCTGTATTAAGTATGCGGGAAAAATCATGATCATCCTGGTCTTCTACCAAAAAATATTGTTGTTGAAGTCGACTGGATCAAGCCCTATTTACCAATTATATTATATGTATATTTTTATCTACTATATAAAAATAAGTCGGGTTTTCCTTCCTGACGCTATAACTCCAGAACGCACGAACCGATTTCCACGGTTTTGCATTCGTTGGAAAGGTCTCGGGCTCCGTGAGGTTTTTAGCATAGAAAATTACTTACTAGCTGCCCGCCCCGGCTTCGCACGGGTAGACGAGGTAGTGCCAGTCACGTGTTCTATTGTTGTTGTTACAACCAGCTGCATTACATGTTTATAATTTAAGCTATCTAAGGAGAAATTAAGTTATTATTGTATGTACAAGCAGCAGGACTTGTACATTGTTATGTAACTCTTTTAGGTGGTCCGTGAGTGCCAGTCGTCTGAAGAGACGGCAGTGATCCGCGACCGGAGTGAGGAGTTGCGCGAGATGATGGAGGAAGTCGGTCACCTCAGCGCCGAGAGACTGGCGGCCTTGGAGCAAGCGCTGCCCTTGGCCGAGCACTTCACCGATACACACCAGGGGTAAATACTATTTTTTATACCACTAAGGTGGCACACAAGCATACGGCCCACCTGATGGTAAGCAGTCACCGTAGCCTATAGCCGCTAGCAATACCAGAGGTATACCAAACGAGTTGCCAACCCTGTTGTTGATGAGAACTGTGCTAGCAGCATTACCACTAGCGCAGCGTATCCTCGTGGAGCACTGGCAACCTTACCGCAGAAACACAACACTACATCAAAGTAGTATTTGACCGCGGTCTTCTGTAAGATGGAAGTACAGTCCCCAGTCGGTTTGAGTGTATGTATGTATGTAATAATCTATGTGTGTGTTGTGACGCAGCTTATCCTCGTGGTTGGACGACATGGAGAAGCAGGTGCAGATGCTGGCGATGCCCGCGCTGCGCCCCGACCAGATCGCTCAGCAGCAAGACAAGAACGAGGTGAGCTTCACGATACACACCTCATAAGCAAAATCATTTATTCCACCTGTAATTCGGTATTTAATTATGAAACGTCTCTTTACGTCGTGGTATCACTGATGGGGATTTCTGGAGTTTCTTATTCACTAAACTGAAGACGAATTTCGTGATGGGGATTAGTTGATCTTCAAATTCTTCTTCGCAGTCGCACTCTTGGCAGAGTGGTCGTGGTCATCGTGGATCTTCAAATAACTATTACTTTGCCTGACACTGGGGATTTATGGAATTTTATCAATCGTACATTATTTTATCTTCTACTCTTTTCAAAAACGTATGTACGTACGGTTCACTCATATTATTTTATTTATATTTGAATCAGGCAACGAGGCCCATATTACATATATGTTACAGACTAACATACATATATTTATCACTAAACTAAAGTTTCGTGTGGCACTGTTCCGCGGAAGCGACGGAACACCACGATTTGCGGATTTTTAACCCTTAAGGGTTAATTTTGGGATGACAGTGTTGGTAACAAGACGTTTGTTGGTCCAGATGCTGCAGCAGTCGATCAACGGTCACAAGCCGCTGGTGGATAAGCTGGTGAAGACTGGTGAAGCGCTCTCCCGGCTGTGCGGCGAGGAGGACGCCGCTAAAGTACAGGACATCGTCGACGCGCACTGCGACCGATACAACGCACTCAAGGCTGAGCTGCGCCAGAGACAGCTGGAGCTAGAACAGGTGACACACACAGATGCTCATTTGAAGACAGGACATCAGAAATATCCTTAAACATATAATCTAGATCGACCTTTTCTTATACCACTATGATCGCAAACAAGCATACGGCATACCTGATGGTAAGCAGTTACCGTAGCCTATGGAGGCTTGCAATACCAGGGGTAGTACTTCGCGTTGCTGACCCTTAAATTTACCTTTTTTTGATTTGAGCTTTCCAATACATGCAAAAAACAAGCGTCTAGAGGCTACAGGCTACGGTTATCGCTTACCATTGGGCCATATGCTTGATTTCCACCTAATTTTATGAAAAAAAACTGTTAGTCTATAGCTTCTCATTTCCTCTCTTTGGGCACCAAATTATCTCGACTGGATTGTTAATGAAGCGCAATGGACAAACAAACAACAACATCTAACTAATTGTATCTGAATCTTTTCACAGAGAATAAAATGACTTTATGAAAAGCTTTACAAAAGTCTGCGTATATGGAATCCACTTCTTTTAGAAAATTAGAAAATAGCATTGCTCTTTAAAATATATCAAATAGAAAATGGTATATTGCTGATGAACTCTAGTGAAAGACTGCATCTACGCTATTAGACTTTGTATCTTATGTGTTGTTATATAAAGTATATAATGAACAGGCATTACAAGAGTCGTCGCAGTTTTCGGACAAGCTGGAGGGTATGCTGCGCGCGTTGTCTGGCGCTGCAGACCAGCTGCAGAGGGCTGAGCCCGTCTCCGCTCATCCGCCTAAGATTGAGTAAGTATTATACGTTTTTTTTTTCTGAAGCATTATGTGCCTTATTTAAAATAATAATAATAAAATAAAAAAAAATTAAGTCACCAGTCAAAGCGCACTGACAGGACTCTGGTTAATAAAACTGACAAAAAGTAGAGGTCCTAAATGGGACCCTTGGCGTACTCCACATATTACTTACCTCAGCTGGAGATAAAATAACCTTTAAAGTGAGACTGGCTTACTCTAGTACAATTATGAACATAACTTTCGGAGCAAGCTTCTATAGACGCTCTAGAGCTCTAGTTTGCTGCAGAGTTATCTATAAGTTACTTTATCAAAGGCCATCGAAATGTCCGCATAAATCTAGTCTATTTTACTTTTACACTACAAAGGTATTTCTACTCCTATAAGTTTGTGATGCTCTATTTATTTTGCATAGCGCGGATTTCATATGAAATGTATTTTTATTAATTTTCTTTTCTGATAATAAATCTATACATCAATATTTTAAAAGTATTTTTAATTTTTATTATGATCTGATATTTACCTTTTTAACGAAAAACGAGACGGTTGAAATCGTACAATTAAATTTCATATTTTTTATGATCCTACTCAGCCAAGCGTCTAGGACATAATGCATTGGACTTCAATGCAATGCAAACCTTAACTTTAATCAATATTATTTATCTTAGGGACCAGATCGAAGAGAACAACGCGTTAGTCGAGGACTTAGAGAAACGTCAAGAGGCTTACAACGCGGTGCAACGCGCGGCCGCTGACGTCATGAGTAAGGCGAACAAGAGCGACCCTGCCGTCCGGGACATCAAGAACAAAATGGACAAGTTGACTAAGTGAGTATATTTCATCATCATCAAATTCTTCTTTTTCTTCTTCATCTTCATTGTTTAGCCCTTAACCCGTGTCAATTTTGGGATCGGCGCTATATCGCAGGGTTGGCAACTCGTTAGTGATACCCCTGGTATTGCTAGCGGCTATAGGCTACGGTGACTGCTTACCATCAGGTTGGCCGTATGCTCGGGCGCCACCTTAGTGGTATAAAAAAATGACTCTCTCTATGGGACCGACAGACAAGAAGTAAAGGAACCATTTAAAGTTGGTGTATGTGTTCAGGCTATGGGACGAAGTGCAACGCTCGAGCAATGCCCGCGGGCAGTCCCTCGAGGCAGCCCTGGAGGCGGCGCGTCGGTTCTGGTCCGCGGTGGCGGCGGTGCTGCGCGTGCTGGGGGACCTGCGCGACGCGCTGGCCGCGCAGCCGCCGCCCGCCGCGCAGCCGCGGCACATACAGGCGCAGCAGGTCGCGCTGCAGGAGATCCGACACGACATCGACACCGCCAAGCCGGAGGTACAGCGCGTTCGCATTTCAAAACCTTATCCGTGTTCTCATTTCAAATTTTGAACAAGGTTCCTATTGCATACAGGGCCGGTACCAGGAACATTTTTCAACTACGTAAGTGAAAACGTAATTCGCGAAATGTCAAAATTGTCATACTCATTTTTAGTTCCACTTTTCACCGCCGCAGCGCTGTTCATTTTTCAATACGAAAATTGACGAAGTCGATACGAAAACCTTGTTGCAAATTTTTATGCTCGCACTACTGATTTTAAATATTGCAAGAATAACACGTTCTTGTTTTAAATATTGCAAGAATAACACGTTCTTTAAAAAAAAACTGCAATGGCGTGTTATTATAATTTTTTTACAACAAATGTTCTAATTTAAACGTTTTCAATTTTTTTTTATATCAAATTTACCCCAAAATTATGCGGCAGGTTGAAAAAGTACGCAAGACTGGCTCGACCCTCATGTCGCTGTGCGGCGAGCCGGACAAGCCGGAAGTGAAAAAGCACATGGAGGACCTCGACAATGCCTGGGACAACATCACCGCGCTGTACGCCAGGAGGGAGGAGAACCTCATCGACGCCATGGAGAAGGCCATGGAGTTCCACGATACCCTGCAGGTCCGTCAACAGATCATATCAAACTTTTTACGAGACCGCTGGTCTAGTGGTTAGTACGCCTGACTGCTAAACTAGAGGTCTTCGGTTCGATTCCCGCCGGGGCAAACATTTATGTGACAAATATGTATGTCTTGCGTCTGGGTGTTTGGTATGTATTATAAGTATGTATTTACATTAAAAAAGTATTCAAGTATTGTATCAGCTGCTGGTTCCCATAGTACAAGCTTTTCTTAGTTTGGGGCCAGATGGCGTTGTGTGATGATGTCCAAACATTATTTGCGAAATGGGATCCGCCGCCCGGCTGGCTACTGTACTGACCGCAGACAAATACCACTACTTGATGTAGTGTTGTGTTTCTGCGGTAAGTAAGGTTGCCAGTGCTCCACGAGGATACTCTGCGCTAGTAGTAATGCTGCCAGCACTGTGAGTCAACAACATGGTTGGCAACGCGTTAGTGATATCTCTGTAATTCCTAGCAGCTATAGACGGTGATTGCTTACCATCAGATGGAACGTATGCTTGTGTGGTATATAAATTAAAAAACAACCAGGAAATTATTGACAAAAAAATCTTTAACCCATTAATCTTCGGTACAGAACCTCCAAGAGTTCCTGGACTCAGCCGAGGAGAAGTTCTCCCGCATGGGCCCGCTGGGCTCCGACATCGATGCTGTGAAGAGACAGATCGCGCAGCTGGCCTCCTTCAAACAGGAGGTGGATCCTCATATGGTCAAAGTGGAGGCCTTAAACAGGTACGGTTTTGTCTATACTTATAATATTATAAAGAGGTAAAATTTGTAGTTTTGTGTGTATGTTTGTATTGAATAGGCTCCGAAGTTACTGAACCGATTTCAAACATTTTTTCACCGTTAGAAAGCTACATTATCACTGTGTAACATAGGCTGTATATTATACTAGCTGCTCGTCCCGGCTTCGCACGGGTAGGCAAAATATTTGAAATGTCTACCCGTGCGAAGCCGGGGCGGGAAGCTAGAATTTTATAAGTATACTTACTGCCCGGCATTGTCATATAAATTATTTGTGTTTCATTTTTGTCAAAACAATAAAATAAGGGTACGAATATTTTAGGGTGGACCACCCTTAAGTGCTAAGGGTAGGTTGGAGTGTTAAAGACTTTTTTGATGAAATTTTGAATTTGGGTTTTGTTTGAGTTTTAATTACACATAGATAGTCGCCAAGGTTTCCGAGTGGCATGCTTTAAGGAATATGGACTTTATTGTTTCTGGGGGTAGATTGTTTTTAAAACTTTATTTGGTGATGGTGTATACAGTTTTCAATCCGATTTTGGTTTCCCATATGAAAAAGTACCTACTAACTTTCATTATATAATTATTACGTATGTAATAAGAACCCTTCTTTGTGATCATTGATTAAATTATATATTTCAACCGCCTTACCAATGAAATGTGTCAAAAGCTATCTGTCTCATTTATACACTATCGGATAGAAAGAGACAGTTATGCAATACTTAATGCAATGATTAGAAAGGAATACGTTATTGGTAAGGCGGAAAACTTTAACAAAAATAATGCCACCAAATATTTCGAGCCGGCAGCCAAATACGATATTTAATTTGATGGCGTAGAGTCCTATTTACTGTATCGTCTGATCGGCTTAAACCTTGTTCCAGTTTGAATATAGTAGCGATTATAATTGTATTTGCGCTTCAATAACACATCGTGCGTACATTGTGAACGAGGCGTGACAGCAAAAACAACTTTGTATTACCAAGCTGTTTTTACTGTCGCGTCACTTTCGCAGTCTATGGATGTTTTTGAACCGCAAATAGAATCAAAAATATTTTTTCAGTTTAGGCACTAATAAAGCACTTATGAAGGTCTAAATTACCACTGTCGTTTAATCGTTATAAAATCAATTTGGAACGAGGTGTACACAATTTGGTGGCATTATAATCTGTGTCCCCTTTCTGCACATACTAATATAATATTTTTCTATGTACCCCTATCCATGGATCGACATGCAGGAGTCTAATGAGGCAAGGAACTACATTATTTGATCGTGTGTGTGTGTGTGTACTGTTATTGTAGTGTTGCGCTTATATATAAGAATAATCAATAATATTATGTAGTGGGATTAAACGCCACGCGGCAACTCCTAGCCTTTTTTTAAACCACTCAGGTGGCACACAAGCTTGTGCCGGTAGCAGTAACATTGTCGACAACGTATTCGAAAACGTAACTCGCGAAATGTCAAAATTGTCATACTAATTTTTAGTTCCACTTTTCACCGCCGCAGCGCTGTTCATTTTCCAATACAAAAATAGTCGAAGGCGATACGAAAACGTTGTCGACAATGTTTCTGCTACTGGCACTGATGGTAAGCGGTTACCGTAGCTTATGGGCGCTTGCAACACCAGGGGTGTTACTCGTGCGAAAGTTTGATTAGTTTCTAATATAATTCGTTAATTATTCTTATGTTTTCGGTTACAAATTATTTTTTAAACTGTCAGTACCCAAATTACTGAAAATTACCGCAGCATTTAAACGTCTGTTTAAGACCTCTCACCGAGATTTTATTTACTACAATGCTACGGTGTCAATTCTGTTGTACCAAATCACTAAAGTAAGTTACCAGGAAAGTCTTGCTATCTTTATCTCATGTGTGGGGTTAAATAAGGATGGCAATACCAGCTGTCAAACTAGTTTAGTTTAATTATTTCGTACAGCAAAATTAACTACAATATCTAGTAATTTGCAACCATAATATGTGTGGCTAAATGTCCATTCTTGAAGCTTTAAATAAATCTATGTATCTTTTAAAATAATTGTTTATATCTTAAATTCGTGTTTAGAATCATCAGTGCACTTTACTTGAAACAAAATTGCTCTGTGCCGGTAGCATGAACTCTTTCGACAACGTTTTCGTATCGCCTTCGACTATTTTTGTATTGGGAAATGAACAGCGCTGCGGCGGTGAAAAGTGGAACTAAAAATTAGTACGACAATTTTGACATTTCGTGAGTTACGTTTTCGAATACGTTGTCGGCAATGTTCCTGCTACCGGCACTGATGATCAAAAGCTGATGTTGGATGATTTAAATGTTTTATTTCAAAGACATTGAGTTTAAGCCTCATTAACATAGCTACTTGCACGCAATAGTGTTCCGTCTGGATGTTTGTCTGTTTATGCTTAAAGTTTTTTTCTTCATGTTTAATCGTAATCTACTTTACTTTGTGTAGCTTGGAAAAAATGTCTAGAAACGGAAAAAAAATTGGCTACTGGCAATCTTCACAGAAATCCATGTTATAACGTTTACTGTAAACAAACCAAAGACGGTTGATGCTCTATACGAGCTGCGGCGGGTTGCCATACGAACGGCACAGTTATTATCTACTCTTTTTTTGCCAGACTGTATAATATGTACGCTTTGAAGCAAAAATAATGGCGCTCTGAATAAATGTATTTACGTTAAATATATTGCCTATAAAAAAACTTAACAAATATGGTCTTCCAAGGCTCAGAGTAGAGTATAGAGTGGCATTTCACTCTTGACTCCTTTCGTAGGCTCAGTGACTAATAGACGGTACTGCGTGCCCTAGAAAGTGATGGAAATAGTTGTCAATGTGTGCGTCCGTGTGCGTAAAATGCTGCACAAGTGACTTCTACCGCTTAGATAAACCAAAATGAGTTCAAGTTGCATAAAGTATTTTACGAAACGTGAAAAAACCATGCAAAGGTAGGACACAAAAAATTTATAGCTGCGTCCTTGTCTTGTACGTTAGTACCGTATATTCTCTTTGTGTGTGAGGAAAGATGATGGTAGTGTCTCTATTAGTTACTGCCTTTACTTCTTCAACATTAATCAGTCTCTTCTTACTCGTCCCTTTCCAATACTTTCAATCGTCTTACCAAACTTGACACCTTCCAGGCAAGCCCAAGAGCTGACAGAACGCACGTCATCAGAGCAAGCTCAGGCCATCAAACAGCCCCTGACGGAGGTCAACGCCCGCTGGTCGGCCCTCCTGCGAGGAATGGTCGAGAGGCAGCAACAATTGGAGAGGGCCTTACTGCGGCTTGGACAACTACAACACGCGTTACAAGAACTCCTGTCTTGGATACAGCACACGTGTGATACCTTGGACACTCTGAAACCGGTGAGTTTGTCTCGCTCTCTAACCCGTGTTTAGATAAGGATAGATAGATGATCAATGTGGTGAACGCGGCGAGTCGATCCGGTCGCTTATGTGTTGAAAATTTTTCCGTAGTCGGGTTGCAGTTTTTCGAACTTTTTATATATATATAATTTATATACCATTAACGTGGCACACAAGCGTACGGCCCACCTGATGGTAAGCAGTCACCGTAGCCTATAGCCGCTAGCAATACAAGGGGTGTTACCATGTTGTTGATGAGGACTCACTGTACTACCAGCATTATTACTAGCCCAGCGTATGAATGTGGAAGAAGCAAAAGAGATGATAGTCCGTAAGTAATGAGTATGTATATCCAGGTGGCTGGTGACCCTCAAATCCTGGAGGTGGAGCTGGCCAAGCTGAAGGTGCTGGTGAACGACATCGCGGCGCACCAGGCCAGCGTCGACACCATCAACGACGCGGGCGCACAGATCGTGCAACACGGTAACTGAAACACTACCTACCACACCAACCTTAAAGTAGTACCAACATAAAAAAACAACTTTTCATAGGTATTTTTGGAAACAGGACGTAACTGCACGGTTTCTCGAAATGTTGATAGCTTTCATTTTGATATTTGCAATTTTCTACTTATGTCTTGAATGAATTTTGTTACAAATTTTTACATGAAAAAAAAAACAGATTACTGTGTTTCTTGCCGGTTCTTCTCAGGTGGCTATTTTTCCGAACCGGTGGTAGAGTACACCTTCATAAGTGCCTTATTAGGGCCTGAACTGAATAAATACTTTATTTTATTTACATTGTGCAATACTTAATTAATTAATTAATTAATTTATTTATTTATTTATTTATTTATTTATTTATTTATTTATTTAGGTACACTAACAACTAATATAAGTCTATTATAGGTACACACAACATTCACACAAAATACACTCAAAGAAAAACAAAAGTGATTTAGCTATATACTGTTAGTTATAAAGCTTTGAAATAATAACTAACACATACTTAATAAAGTGTAATTGAATTTGAACAATATATAGCTAGTTTTATCTTATCTTAGTTTCACTGTTGGGCATAGAGGACCATTTCTCCAGTTTGACATTTGACGTTTACACTTTTTTTAATTCACAGGCACAGACGAAGCCGGTGAGACCGCAGACAAGCTGGCAACACTGAACAGGAAGTGGCGCGAGCTCCAACAGAAGGCGAGGGACAGGCAGTCAGAACTGGAGGATGCACTCAGAGAAGCACAAAGGTAGAAATTTGGCAATATTTGGATTTTTAAATAATTGATTTTAATTGGACCAACGATGTGTTAAGATCCACAACGATAAACAACTACGTATAGTTAAAAATATTTGTTAATAATAATAGGGTCCCGTACGAAAATGCAACCGCTGAATGCATGCTACTGCTGTTTTTATACTACTAAGATGGCACACAAGCATACGGCCCACCTGAAGGTAAGCAGTCAGCGTAGCCTATAGCCGCTAGCAATACCAGGGGTATCACTAACGGGGTGCCAACCATGTTGTTGATGAGGACTCACTGTGCTAGCAGCATTACTACTAGCCCAGCGTATCCTCGTGGAGCACTGGCAACCTCGGTGCGCGAGGCCGAATCGCACTTAGCTGGTTGTTTTTTTTTAAATATAATACATTATGTGTAGCTTCAACGCTGAGATCGGAGACCTGCTCTCGTGGTTGTCGGAAGTAGACGGTGTGATCGCAGCTTCCAAACCTGTCGGGGGTCTCCCGGAGACGGCATCAGAACAGCTCGAGAGGTTCATGGTAAGCAATTATACAATTATGTGTAATATTAAAGTAGCAGGTAGTTACAAAATAAACTGGTCTGTAGCGACCTCACCGCTACATAAACCAATGTTAGAAATCTACTAACTAGCAGGACAACATTCAACGGATGATAAACTACATACGTCACAATCCTGCCACGCGCTAGCGAAGTTTTCTATGCAATTAAAAATACCAGGTGTATTTCTAATTCGTTGCTAACCATGTCGTTGATGAACACTCACTGTGCTAGCAGCATTACTACTAGCGGTCTTCTGTAAGGTGGAGGTAGTCTCCAGCCGGCTCAAATTTTAATGGAACACCCCAGGGGATTTCCCATTTCGCCCTACCTCTCATCGACAGAGAGAAGACAAAAGATAAATCCTAAAAATATTATAAATGCGAAAGTTTGTGAGTATGGACGGACGGATGGATGTTTGTTACTCTTTCACGCAAAAACTACTCAACGGATTTGGTTGAAATTTGGCACACGTATAGTTTATAACCTGGATTAACACATAGGATACTTTTTATCCCGGGATTTTTTTTTTAGGTTCCTCTGAGATTCTAAGCTCAACGCGGACGTAGTCGCGGGCAGAAGCTAGTTTACTATATTTTCTTGTTGTTTCTTTAGGAGGTGTACAATGAGATCGAGGCCAACCGTCCGAAGGTGGAAGCAGTCCTGCAGCAAGGGCAGGAGTACCTGAAGAGGCAGGACAAGCCCAACCCCACCTCGCAGCTGCACCATAACCTGAAGACGCTCAAGTCCAGATGGGACAACGTCACAGCCAGGTAACATACATTTAGATGGTACATAGCCATGAGCTATCACTTTGTGCATTCTGACCATTTGATAGTATTAATTTGTAGTCTAGTCAAATAAAGATTATTTTGAGTTTGAGTTTCTGACCGATTTATAGCCTTAAATCGTTGAGGCCAGAAAAAAACGAATAAATATCCTAATAATAATTTTTTTTTTTTTTTTTTTTTTTAATAAAAAAAAAAATATCCTACTAATATTATAGATGCGAAAGTTTGTGAGTATGGATGGATGGATGTTGCTGTTTCACACAAAAACTACGCAACGGATTTGGATGAAATTTGTAACACTGATAGTTTATAGCGTGTATTAACATTTAACACATAGGATTTTTATCCCGGGAAAATTTTAGGTTCCTCAGAGATTCTAAGCAGAACGCGGGCGTAGTCGCGGGCAGAATCTAATTAGCTATATAGTGTTGTATTTACAAAAGTGGTAAAAATACCGTATTTTTAAAGGGGTAAGAGGTAGGCAGAGGTAACAACACCCACTTTCCACCGAAGATAATTTGGTGCCAACGTGACAGATGGTGAGTCGGTAGCCGTCTCTTAGGCACTACATACGTCCTTGAATTTCTTCTCAGACGTATGCAGGTTTCCTCACGATGTTTTCCTTCACCGTAAAGCTCGTGGTGTGACTAATCACTGCACGTTAGAAAAGCTCAGTGGTTCGGATCAGTGGGATTGGAACTTGCATCGCTAGAATAACGCTTAATAAACGCGACCACCACTTCCTCTATCAAGGTTAACTATGACCCATGTTCCGTCTTTTATCAACGCGTATGTGCAAACGAGACGCCTATCTATATCTATACTTCTATATCTATACTAATATTATAAAGAGGAAAGATTTGTATTTTTGTGGGTTTGTATTGAATAGGCTCTGAAACTACTGGACCGATTTCAAAAAATCCTTCACCGTTAGAAAGCTACATTATTACCAAGTAACATAGGCTATATATTATACTAGCTGCCCGTCCCGGCTTCGCACGGGTAGACAAAATATTTGATAAATGTCTACCCGTGCGAAGCCGGGGCGGGCCGCTAGTATTTCATAAAATATATTTCCTTTTTCAAAATAGGGCGTCAGACAAGAAGATCAAGCTAGAGATAGCTTTGAAGGAAGCTACGGAGTTCCACAACGCGCTGCAAGCCTTCGTCGACTGGCTCACCGGCGCTGAGAAGACGCTTACATCAGCCAAACCTGTCTCCAGGGTCATGGAGACACTGCTTAGTGAGTTTTAAATCTTAAGCTATAGAGTCTATTTTAGATTGAAATCGTAAAAAACTAAATCAAAATCGGTTCATCCGCTTAGGAGTTACGATGTCACAGACAGACAAACAGACACAGATACACACTACAAACTTAACTAACACACCTTGTTTGATGTCGGGGGTTAAAAATAATTTAAACAACAATACCCTATGATTTTAAATTTTGGAACTCCGAATGTTTTTTTTGTGATCGCTTTCCGAACACATATTTTTTTTACTATTTAAAAACAAAAAAGTATTTTGTTTGTAGACTTGTTACGAAAATAATCTTTAACATTTTTAAATGCAAATTCCTTTAGTTCCATTTACAAACCATATTCAGCCAGAATCAAAAATCAAAAAGTATACAACCTACTTGTGAAATTAACGTACGAACCTCCTTCCAGCCCAAATCGAAGAGCACAAAGCGTTCCAGAAGGAGGTCGCCACCCACCGGGAGACCATGCTCCACCTGGACAAGAAGGGCACTCACCTGAAGTACTTCAGCCAGAAGCAAGACGTGATCTTGATAAAAAATCTGTTGGTCTCAGTACAGCATCGTTGGGAGAGAGTGGTCTCGAAAGCAGCTGAAAGAACCAGGGCTTTGGACCACGGCTTTAAAGAGGCGAAGGAGTTCAACGAAATGTGGTATGTACCATATAGAGATGTCAATATTGGCTGATTTTATTTAATCGTTAAACGTTAATTGATAAATAAAAATATCTATATTTTAACGGTTGTAAATATTAATTAATATTTTTATTGGGGATTTTTTATTAATTAATATTAATATTTTATTATATTAGGGATTTGATGTATTTATATTAGTTCGTTGAAGTTGATATAAATATTTTAATTCCAATTCGTTAATTTTATTTATTGAATATGATAAATATATTCAATTGTTCGTAAATTTTAACGGTATATTCGACATCTCTATCTTGAACGCGAGAGTAATACCTCTGATGTTGCAAGCGTCCATAGGCTACGGTGACCGCTTACCATCAGGCGGGCCGTACGCTTGATTGCCTTAGTGGTATAAAACAACCTCTTGGAAACCTCGTACGGTGATTATGTGTGAGCCGATGTTAACCATCCATTGTATTGCAGGAACAACTTGATGAACTGGCTCTCGGACACGGAGACGCAGTTGGATGAACTCAACTCCGAGACGACCGTCAACGACCCGGAGAAGATCAAGCAGAGGTAAATACAATTATTACATTGGTGCCAATTCTGCTGTTCAAAATTACTAAACTCAACTAATTTGACAGGTCATAAATATTGCCATCCTTATTTAACCCCGAACATGAGAAAGGGATAGCAAGACTCTTAGACCTGTCAATTTAGATAAGTTTAGTCATTTTGAACAACAGAATCGACACCAATATTCTACTAATATTATAAATGAGAAAGTTTGTGTGGTATGTATGGATGGATGGTTGTTACTCTTTCACGCAAAAACTACTCAACGGATTTGGATGAAATTTGGAACACAGATAGTTTAGAGCCTGGATTAATATATAGGATTTTAATCCCGGGAAAATTTTAGGTTCCTCTGAGAGTCTAAGCTCAACGCGGACGTAGTCGCGGGCAGAAGCTAGTAATTTTATATATTAAAAGCTTTTAGGGATCCCGTAAGTAATTTTCGTTCGTTCTCATTTCATTCATCGTCGATCATCATCTACAGTCTTTACCATCCCACTGCCGGGTACAGTAACATAATTTCATTAGTATATTTTATTTAAATTAAATTTCATTAAGAATATTGATTTGCCACGGGTTTTTTTTCGTTCTCATTTCTTTCATTCGTTTAGAATACTAATTCTCTAATTAAATAATTAATTAAATTTTCATTTCAATCATTAATTCCAATTCTGTAGCAGCAGAAAATATTTGACCTTGTACCCTCGCCCACAGACTGCACAAGCACCGCGACTTCCAAAAGGCCCTGGCAGCCAAGCAGCCGGTGTACGACCAGACCATGAAGGTGGGCAAGCAGCTGAAGGACAAGGCGCCCAAGGGAGACGAACCTGCACTCAAGAACATGCTCTCAGACCTTAAGGGCAAGTGGACCACTGTCTGCTCCAAGGCCGTCGACCGGTGAGTACACAAAATCAAAAAATCGTTTATGCAGCTTAGGTCCTGATAAGGCATTAATGAAGGTCTAAATTACACACACACACATACCTACTTTTTATTATTCCTAAATATGGCACTCAATCCCTTCAAAAACTTTTTATGCCAGTGTCGACTGTAAGAGTCGGAATCGTCATAAAATTCTAACCTATATAAATTCAAATATTTTCTTTTTACCGCTAAGGTGGCACACAAGCATACAGCCCACTTGATGGTAAGCATTCACCGTAGCCTATAGCCGCTAGCAATACCAGGGGTATCACTAACGCGTTGCACATAATATTGTTGATGAGGACTCACTGTGCTAGCAGCATTACTACTAGCCCAGCGTATTCTCGTGGAGCACTGGGAATCTTACTCACCGCAGGAACAACACTACATCAAGTAATGTTACTTCACTGCGGTCTTATGTAAAGTCGAAGTACAGTCCCCAGTCGGACGACTCCAATATTAATGGGAAAACCAACGGGAGATCCCAAGTCGCACTACCTCTTGTTTTTTTAAGTTCATGGTGTGATTAATCACTGTACTTGAGCTTATAAAAACTCATTGGTACTGTCTGGGTTTGAACCTGGTCGTATCAGATGAATGGCCGTTGCTTTAACCACTAGGCCGCGACGGCTTAATTATTCAAAACATTACTTCAAAGTAATGTTATTTGACTGCGGTCTTCTGTGATGAACTTTATAATGAACCTACTCTTTTTTCGCAGCCAACGCAAACTGGAAGAGGCGTTGCTGTACTCCGGCCAGTTCAAGGACGCGATGTCCGCACTCCTGGAGTGGCTGAAGAAGCAGCAGAAGGAATTAGCGACGGACTCGCCCGTGCACGGAGACTTGGATACTGTCATGGCGCTTATAGAACAACACAAGGTGGGTTACAACACATGGTGAGCCTAATACAATACATGGTGAGCCTAATAGAACATAAGGTAAGCCAAACATATCATAAGAAGAGCCTAATACAACATAAGGTGAGCTAAACATATCATAAGGTGAGCCTAATAATAAAGCGCACAGTGAGCCTGACATAACACAAGGTGAGTTAACACATGGTGAGCCTAATACAATACATGATGAGTCGACTATTATAAATAGTGAGCCTATTATAACACATGGTGAGCCTAATATAACATAAAGAAAGCCTAACCCAAGACTAGATGAACCTAATACAACATAAGGTGAGTCTAATATAACACATGGTGAGACTACTATAAAACACGACGAACTTACTTTATCACACCGTGAGCCTAATATAACACATGATGAGCCTAATAAAACAAAATGTAAGCCTAGTGCAACATAAGGTGAGCCTAATCCAAAACAACACTAGTGTAAGCCTACTTATACGCATGGTGAGCCTAATCCAAAACATTGTGAGCCTAATACAAAATATTGTGAGCCTAATGCAACACAACGTGAGCCTATGACTCGAGGCGTTGTGATGACAGCCGCCAATTCCGTTCATCTCTTACATACTTAGTACCTATAGTGGTTCCTCTTAAAAAAAGGCGGCAGCACAATAAAAATAAACCAATAATAGGCTAACAAGTAATTATTTTGTTCGTAGCAATTCGAAGAAGATCTCCACTCTCGCGAACAGCAGATGCAGTCCGTAATGAAGACTGGCAAGGACCTGGAAGCTACCGTGAGTATATCCTGCCATTCAAAAAAATACTTGTTGAGTAAATTGAATTGGACAACTGTGCCGGTAGCAGGAACATTGTCGACAACGTATTCGAAAACGTAGCTCGCGAAATGTCAAAATTGACATTTTTAGTTCCACTTTTCACCGCCGCAGCGCTGTTAATTATCCAATACAAAAATAGTCGAAGGCGATACGAAAACGTTGTCGACAATGTTCCTGCTACCGGCACTGAACTAGGTTAGTCAAATCAATAGTCAATCAAAAACATCCCACTATCTCAGTTCAGTTTTGTGAATATAGACGTTACATTCGACCAATTTCACTATACTGCTGCGAAATGTGCGACCTGAATTGCACCTTTACGTTTTTGTACGAGAGTTGTTTTCACTTTAATTTGTCATACTCGATTATTTTGTAACTGTATTTATGTCAATAAAGAATTTATTATTATTATTATAAGAATTTATTATTATTATTATTATACGAACTTTATCTGAAAGAGTAGCTTATCTTTATTTGTATATTTAATTTCATAGTAAAAAAAAACTTCTTTTAATACTGGCTAGTTATTGGTGTCGATTCTGTTGTTCCAAATCACTCAACTTAACTAATTTGACAGGTCTTGCTATCCCTTTCTCATGTGCGGGGTTAAACAAGGATGGCAATATTTTTAGACCTGTCAAATTAGTTATGTTTAGTAATTTTGAACAACAGAATTTTCACCAGTGTTTTGCCACGGTAATCTAAAACTTATACCCTTATGGTTCAGTTATTAATCGTATAGCATTTAACGACAGGTACCTCGCGAGGACGCAGCCAGCATCAAACAACAGTGCAGTGAGCTGAAGCAAGCTTGGGAAGCTGTGCAGACCCTTAGCGAAAAGAAAGCACATAAGCTCGAGGGAGCGCTCAAAGAGGTAGGACATTAAGATGAGATGAATGGTGTAGAGAATTTTGAAGGGTCGGCAACGCGCTTATAGGCTGCGGTGAGCACTTACCATCAGGTGGGCTAATGCTTGTTTGCCACCTTAGTGGAATAAAAAAACAAACAGAGCTTTTAAGAGAGGTAGGGAGATTTGGGATATCCCGTGGGTTATCCCATTTAAATTGGAGGCGCCCGACTGGGGACTGTACCTCCGCCTTACAGAAGACCGCAGTGAAATAACACTACTTGATGTAGTGTTGTGTTTCTGCGGTAAGTTAGGTTGCCAGTGCTCCACGAGGATACGCTGGGCTAGTAGTATTGCTGCTAGCACAGTGAGTCCTCATCAACAAGATGGTTGGCAACCCGTTAGTGGTACCCCTGGTATTGCTAGCGGCTATAGGCTACGGTGACTGCTTACCATCAGGTGAGCCGTATGTTTGATTGCCACCTACCTTAGTGGAATAAAAAAACCAAACAGCGATTATTGCAGGGTAGGCAACGCGTTTGCCTTTAAAGCCGCCAGTGTTTATAGGTTCTCGTCTTTGACATTTTAATTTGAACTGTCTCCGATCTCTTCCCAGGCTGAGAAACTTCACAGATCAGTGAACATGCTTCTGGAATGGCTTTCGGACGCGGAGACCAAGCTTCGATTCTCGGGCCAGCTGCCCGAAGGAGACCAGGAGACGAGCCAACAGATCAAAGACCACGAGCGCTTCGTCCGGGAGTTGAACGAGAAGCTGCGCGACAAGGACGAGACGATATCGCTCGCTCACTCCATCCTCGGCAAAGCTCACCCTGACGCCGTCACCGTTATCAAGCACTGGATCACCATCATACAGAGTCGGTGGGACGAGGTGAGTTGTCATATCTGTCTTTTTGTAATATATTCAAGTTACGTAGGAAATAGCAAAAAGGTTAGTCTACATCACAGGAGGCCGAAGAGCTGGCAGCTACCTCGGACAAAGATTTAGCCTTGCTATTCAGAGGGGGAACGCTGCCAGTATCTTCGGAACCTTGCCCACAGGGACTCCGTTTAATAATATGTTTTAATATTTATATTATATTTTTAAGGTTTTTAGTTTTAGGTTTTGATACCCATAATTAGAGATGATAATATGTTGTAATTTACGTAAATAAATGGATCTTTAAATGGAAATATTGTACTCTTCTTGGGGGTGCTCTCACCCCCAAGAAGAGTACAGAGACTAGTTCCTTTAATACAGGTTATTTTCTAACCTAGATAATAAACTAGTTGCGACCCATATGTTTTTTAGACTAAGCTTCTTTGCTCTGTACCTATCAATTACAACATTGTAACGTCTTTTCTTAAATGGGTAATAAATTTATTATTATTATTTTTTCGAAATAGTAATTGCTGAGTTTCTTGTCGGTATCTTCTCTGCGAAAAACTACCTTCCGAATCCGATGGTAGATTCTGACGACATGAAAACGGGTCTTATACGCGATATTAAATTGTTTATTTACCTCCCGTTTTCGACCGAGTTGCATCGGCCGTGGTCACGGGCTGACTGATTGTAGTTGTGTACGTCGCCTTCTTCTTGATTCGCGAATGATTTTCATGTCATTACTATGTGTTTAAATCGCGAAAGTTTAAAAAACTGTAGATTCTGACGATTTGAAAGTGCTAATTTTTAAAGTTTAGTTAAATAAAGATGATTTCGAATTTGGGATAGTCTTTCATCTCTTTCTATTACGATACAAAATAAAATTTGGCGCAGCCTGACTGAGATAGAACATGTTGTTTCATGTATACTGAGAAATAAAGGGTTTAAGCAAAGTCACGCGAAAACTGACGTATCTACAAACAAAAATAAGCTTATCTCGTAGCAAATGACTGAAATTGCAGTTTTTATCGATTAATTATGTATGACAATTAATCAAGTTATCTAATCTGTATTATTTTAATAAGGTGTTCGTTTATTTTCTAATAACCTCGTGACCGTAGCACGGCTCTTACGTAAATTTAAAAGTATTTTTAGTTGTTGTGTGATGTTCTAATTTAATTATACTGTAAAAAGGTTTTATGGAACCCTTTAAAATGAGTGCGGAGAGAAATAAAAGACACCTGGTGACCAGTGTGTTGCCTGTTATAAGGATTTTCAGTAGAGTCAGCGCAGGACAGGTAATGTTTTCTAAATTCAACCGTGCAGTAATGATATAAAGCTGAGTTTTCGAGTTAGGTACGAAAAGGTTTTCCGTGAATTTTGTACAGATGGCCCGTTCATTAATTACGTGTCGTTAAGGAGGGGTAGGGGTGGAGCTACATTACAATCACGCAACATAATAAATAACTAGAAATATATATATATACCGTATTTATGTTCTTTTTTGGAATGGAAAAAAAACATTTAAAAAAATCTCATGTAAGACTGAAACAGAGCCACATCTCACGTGATTTCAAACAACTTTCAATTTTCAATCAAAAATTTCACCAAGAGGGGTCGATAAATCGCCACAATCTTCTGACATTAGTAACGCATCTAGAGCCGACATATAGACGTCAGAGTCGCTTTTCGTTATATATAATTTTAAATTTCGTCATGTCTTCTACCGTCCATCGATTTTTATTTAGCGCCGCCCTTACAAAAATTTGCGCCCCTTCAGAAAGCCTCAGCGCTCACTAGGGGGCGGTAGCGCCCACTTTGAGAACCTATGGTAAAAAGTATAGTAGAAGTGCCGAGTGTAAGCGTGTGTGT
This sequence comes from Falcaria lacertinaria, assembly GCA_951449985.1. Taxonomy (NCBI): domain Eukaryota; kingdom Metazoa; phylum Arthropoda; class Insecta; order Lepidoptera; family Drepanidae; genus Falcaria; species Falcaria lacertinaria. Next base: position 1,501,760 of record OX602133.1, on the reverse strand, counting down.
GTGTCAGGTGTGGCAATGGGCGATGCAGCGCGGAGGCAAGCTGGACGCACATATGCAGAGCCTCAAAGACCTGGACTTCGTGCTCGAGGAGTTGCTGCAGTGGCTCATGGGGCTCGAGAACACGTTACTCTGTGAGTATTGACCTATAACCATCCCCGCTCCAGGTAATTGTAATAGTTTAAAATATGTATTTCATGAAAGCAGTGACAACCAACTTGGTAGCTTTCATTTTGATATTTGTAATTTCCTACTAATTTTAAATTTCCTAGAAGAATGTTGATACAAATTGATTGTAACATGAAAAAAAAGACAGAGCATTGAGTTTCTTGCCGGTTCTTCTCAGGTGGTTTTTTTTCCGAACCGGTGGTAATTTAGTCCTTCATAAGTGCCTTATTAGGGCCTAAACTGAATAAATGATTTTTTATTTTGATTTTGACCACCATGTTCTTACCAGACTGTTTATTAATGTTTTAACATGCTGTTATTAGCTTCACCTCTATGTATGTATGTATGGATGTATGTATCAATGTAACGTAATCTTCACCATCTTCTAGACGTCTATTCATTTTGAAAATTGGCACACGTAGACAATGGTTCTAATTCTGTTGTACGAGATCATTAAACTAAACTAATTTGACAGGACTAAAACCATTGCGAGCTTTATTTAACCCCGCACATGAGAATGTGATAGCAACACTTTTTAATCCTGTCGAATTAGTACAAATCGACACCAATATGATTCAGTTTTAAAACTGTGCCGGTAGCAGGAACATTGTCGACAACGTATTCGAAAACGTAACTCGCGAAGTGTCATACAAATTTTTCGTACCACTTTTAACCGCCGCAGCGCTGTTCATTTTCCAATACAAAAATAGTCGAAGGCGATACGAAAACGTTGTCGACAATGTTCCTGCTACCGGCACTGAAAGAAAAAATAAAGGTAGTATGAAACGGTCGACTGATTTTTTTCTTATCATCGACACAGCTCTAGAATCAGAACCCTTGCCGGAGTCCATTGAACTTCTGGAGGGCCTCATTGAAGACCACAAGGTGCTGATGGAGCACACACAGAAGCGGCAGACAGAGGTCGATAGGGTCTGCAAGGCTTACCAGGTATGATTTTTATACCACTAAGGTGGCACACAAGCATACGGCCCACCTGATGGTAAGCAGCCACCGCGGCCTATAGCCGCTAGCAATACCAGGGATATCACTAACGAGTTGCCAACCCTGTTGTTGATGAGGAGACACCGTGCTACCAACCTTACTACTAGTCTTTTGGAGCTATGGAAATCTTATTCACCGCAAAAACAACACCACATCACGGTAGTGTGTCACAATTGTTGAGGAAAGACAGAGCATTGAGTTTCTTGTCAGTGGTGGCTTTTTTTCCGAATCGGTGGAAATTCAGACCTTAATAACTGCCTTATTAGGACCTAATTTGAATACATTATTTTTGATTTTGACTGAGCGTTAGTTTATGTGCTATTCTGATGTCCACAGGTGAAGAGCCAAAGTCAAGGTCGCGAGACAACACCAAGAAAAGTCTCCGCTAAGAGCATCACTAAAGGAGCACCTGGGTACGTACAGTTTTTGTATATGTACACAAATGTGTCGATTATGTTGTTCAAAATTACTAAACTTAACTTATTTGACAGGTCCAAACATATTGCCATCCTTATTTAACCTCGCACTTGAGAAAGGGATAGCAAAACTTTTAGACCTGTCAAATTAGTTATGTTTAGTAATTTTGAACAACATAATCGACACTAATATGTAAAAGGAATAACGCACACACGCAAACATCACTCACATCCCTGTGATGTCATCCTTCGTCCCCATCGCACGTGATCCGGGATGTCCCAATTAGAATATTTGATTATGATTTTTTTATTATACTAGCTGACCGGATAAACGTTGTTTCGCCATATAAATTATTTCTATTTAAGTTTTGAACAAAACAGTTTTTTTTTTGTGAGGGCCACCATTATTATTACATCTTGGAGTTTTTGATCAAAAAAAAATTTTTTTTTTTTACTGGACGACCCTTGTCCCTTAGGGGTATGAAAAACAGTGTGCGCTAATCATGTTACTTACTATGTTTATCGTCAAATAGCTTTTACACATATTCTTTTGTTGTATTTTCTTTTCACATAGCTTATTTTATTTATGTGTCGCACAAAACATTAGCTCATTTTGTGTTTGTTTCGTTTTCCCTCACGACTCATACTCGCATCACCACGCGCCGCCATATTGTGACGTCATTGCATGGTGTGTTTGTGACGTCATAAAAACATACAGCCGGGGTTCCCAACATGACCTCAATAGAGACAGGTCGGCATCGCCCGACTTTTATGGATCTAGGCGTTTCAGGTGTGTTTTGCAGTCAATATTTTTATATATTTAACTTTTTTTTCTTTTTTTTTAGGTATATATTTTGTTTTTAACGGTTTAATTCTTAATAGTCTTTTGGTAATTTGATGTCGAATTTATGTTATTCTATTCAAAACCGAATGTATCTCTAATCTCTTTGTATCTCAAATATAATGCGGTATTAAAATACCGTATATGGGTGTATGGGATTATTCAAGAGAATCTTCAAGAAGTCCATTGGCTATGGTAATCGCTTACCCTCAGGCGGGCAGAAAGATTGTTTGCCTCCTTAGTGGTATAAAAAAAATATTCATATTGTTTTTTTGGTACATTTAAAGTTTTTGATGGTGGAAATAACAATCAAATACATGTGCTTTTTGTAACCTTGTGTTCTGACAGTGGATGTCATAATTTTTTATACATTAATTTATATACCTCAGTTTACTATAATTCATTACCCACGTTTCCTCTTGATATGAGTTTTTTTTTTATTCTTTATTTGAAATTAAAAAAAAAATACACATCCACTGACAAAGCAACCACGTGACGTCGCTTCGTCTCGCTCTAACCCGTGTAACGTTGCTTTCTGTCTCGTTCGCGCTCCGTCGGCAGTTCGAAGGCTCACACGCGTAGGAGAGGAAGGTTTGAACCCAATTTAACTAGGTTTTGTGTGTGCCTTTAGTTAGACGGTTGCCGCTTCATAGTGTTGATTTTTTAGTATAGTTTGTGGTTGTGTTGGTTTTCTTATATGTATGTTGAATTTAATCGAAACAATCATGATCGAGAAATAAAAAATATTAAAAACTTCAGTGATTATATTCTTTAAAATTAAAAGTAGTATTGGTGGCACTGAAATTTAAATATAATTATAGTAAAATGAATTTTGGTTATTTCTTCAGAATTTTGAGACTTTAAAAACAAAATTATATATTTTGTATTATTATTATTATTGTATCAATAGAGTAAACTAGAAACTCACGTGGGAGTAAAATATTTTGGTCAATATTGTTTGTGTGTTGTCTTGAGGTACTAATCTTTTTGAGATAGCATGATTTTATGCACGCATGCCGCATGTAATTTTTGCGTAGATTTTTTTGTAATTTTATGTTGTCTTATTTATTACCTTGCATGCACTTAAAAAATGCTTTAAAAATAACTAAACTAACTTATGTTCGCATCACCTAAAATAACGTATCATTCGTTTACCAAGTTAATCGCAAAAACCAACAAAAAAGAAATCATATCATACTAAAATTAAATGTAATTCTAGCTAAAGAAATTCTCTAAATAAAATTTCACTAGCTAAAGAAATACTAAGACCTCTAACGGTATAACTTTACATTGATTTGTGGCATTAATATTAATGTCGTCAAACAAAATGGTTGTCAACACCTCATAAGGGTGTTTATGTTAACGATCCCACGCTTTTATTAGGGCTTCGGATTTATAGGCCTTCGCACTGGGTGACTGGCACCTGAAAAATAATCGTAACTAGATACACCAGTAACTAACCGCAGGGCCGCATTTAGGGAGGGCAACCGGGGCTACAGACCCGGGGCCTCCACAAAAGAGGGGCCCCCACAATACAGAATTCGGAAAAAAACTGACTAGTAAACAAGTCTTCCTTTGTTTTTTTCCTGACAGTACTTTATACAAACATGAGTATATTAAATATTAACAGAAATTATCGATCTATATTCGCTTATTTTATTTGGAAAATAATTTGGGGCCGGAGGGGGCTTCACTTCTTTGTTGCCCCGAGAACTCTAAATCCGGCAGTGACTAACCGTTAGCAATAGACCGCTCAACTAACCACCACCACCCGCAAACTGTGACGTAACCGACAACTAACCAGGGCTGGCACTCATCGGTGTTTTAACTAAACGGTGTGAATATAAATATGCGTGTCTCCAGTCGTGTCAGCCCGGGTCGCGAGACGCCCGACCGCAACCTGCCGCACTACGGACCGCGGTTCCCGGCTAAGGGCAGGTGAGTTACCCTTGACATGTGCCACGTCACACCACCAATATCTAAAGAAAGAAAAAAATATACAAAATAAGATATAATTTACTAGACAACATCAATGACAAAAACATCTACAACCAAAAATATAAATAGTTAAAACATTTTTGGGTTGAATTATTCGGTACTACGTAAGTGTAATAATAGTTTATTCCAGTTGAATTTAAAGATTACCAACTTTTTTTTTTTTTTTATCACGACGTTCATAGATAGGGAATGCAACGTAATGGCAAAAGTGGCTCGGTAATAAAAAGTTGTATTTGCCGCCGCGCCCCGTTTATAATGTAGGCACGATGTGTTGTTGTAGAGCAAATAGGTACATTTGTAATTGGAACAAGCTTGGACGCGTAAGGACGATGCACATGTCAAAATTATTTTTCTTCTTAGCTCAGGGTCGATGTACGCTAAACGTCATTTATGTCATTTGAAGCTGTGTGGCAAATATATTTGCTTGAGTTTACTTATTTGTTGTTTGTTGTTGTGTGGCAACCCTATTGTTATTTGTTTGATTCTGGAATGTGTTTTTTGTACCTATTTATTCTACACATGTAATAATATCATAATGATCCTGACCATCCTAGAGAATAGATTTTTTTTTATATTCTGTAGTTTGAAACGTAGACTGTGATTATGTATTAAATTAAATCGACGAATCTAAATAAATCATTGCAATTACAATTACGATGCCTTGCTATTACTATTTCAAAATTTAAATTTAAAATCCGATGCCAGAAATAATAACTCTGGATATTATGATATCAATTATCAAACATGTTTAACAGTTAACATCTACAATAAAAAAAAAACAATATTCCCTTCAGCTTTGTGAACAAAACCTCAATCCCGAAACTCACGCCCTTCACTCCTACAGCAAAGGCGCTGAGCCGGAATTCCGTTCGCCACGTGTGAAGCAACTGTGGGACAAGTGGCGTACAGTGTGGCTGCTCGCGTGGGAGCGCCAGAGGAGGCTCCACGAGAGACTCGCCCACTTGAAGGAGCTGCAGCGCGTGTCCAACTTCAGTTGGGACGACTGGAGGAAGCGGGTACGTCACTTTAAACTCCAATCACGGGATATAGAATAATATAATTTTGCAATGTTCTGTGTTAGCCGTGGTGGCATTGTGGTTGAAGCAACGGCCTGGCAGTTGATGGGCCCAGGTTCAAAGCCCGGCCTGTACGAATGAGCTAAGCTTAAGTACAATTAATCACACAGCTTAAGAAGAGAGGTAGGGCGAATGAGGACTGTACCTCCACCTTACAGAAGACCGCAGTCATAATAACACTACTTTGACGTAGTGTGTAAAAAATTTACAATTGGAAATTGGGTATGGTACAATTGGAAATTTGATGAGTTGCAATTGGAAATTGGTATGTTAAAATTGGAAATCAAGTATATTAACGAGTGGAAATTATTTGAACAATAGCTTTTCGCAATTGGAATTTGAAAATAATACTTTACCGTGTCCTTTGCCCTCAGTTCCTGAAGTTCATGAACCACAAGAAGTCCCGCCTCACGGACCTGTTCCGCAAGATGGACAAGGACAACAACGGATTTATCGCCAGACACGAGTTCATCGACGGAATCATCAATACCAGTGAGTATATGTTTTTTTATACAAAGGTACGTGTCTAACAAGCGTACGGCCAGCCTGGTAGCGTAATGTGCGAATGGCCTTACATGGTGTGTTTAATTATTACATTACTAGATTCTGCCCGCGACTACGTCCACGTTGAGCTTAGAATCACAGAGGAACCTAAAATTTTCCCGGGATAAAATCATTTCCCCAGAATCGAAAGTATCCTATGTGCTAATACAGGTTATAAATTATCTGTGTTCCAAATTTCAACCAAATCCGTTGAGTAGTTTTTGCGTGAAAGTGTAACAATCCATCCATCCATCCATACTCACAAACATTCAAATTTATAATATTAGTAGGTTTTATGGGGCAGTCATTAATACCACCATTCTAATTCAACTTTAATGCAGTATGTTAAAGTGTAATTTCGTTCAACAGAATTCGACACATCCCGCCTCGAGATGGGCGCCGTGGCCGACCTGTTCGACAGAAACGGCAGCGGCCTCATCGACTGGGAGGAGTTCATCGCTGCTCTGAGACCGGACTGGGTGAGATACCGCCTATATAACTACTAGCTTTTATAACACAATTTTTCCTGGATAAAAAATCTCCTAAATAATCCAGCTTAAAAGCCACCTCCATTCCATTTTTTTTACGGTTTTATAAGGTTCAGTCCTTTGTCCACTTAGACGAAGGCAGAGAGTATAGAGCGCTATCTCACTCTTTACTTGCACACCTATTTTGCTTCTGCTGCATTCATCAATCGCTTCATTACTCTTTACCTCTCCATAATTGAGAACTTGGTCTACAGTTTTAAGTGTTTGCTTTCCATTATTTCAATTCAATCTAGTTCCTTAGGTCTTATGTCACATACATTGTAGAAGTATTTTCAACTTTACGAAATTACAATAAGATTGAATTTCCCCAGGTGGAACGCCGCGGACCTCCGACCGACGCGGATAAGATACACGATGAAGTGAAGCGCCTGGTGATGCTGTGCACCTGCCGGCAGAAGTTCAGGGTCTTCCAGGTCGGAGAGGGGAAATACAGGGTGAGTGGTCTGTGTTGTGAGCGTTGCATTGCTTGCCGGGCAAACATATCTCTCTTGAGAGCACGGAGGAACGAAGACATACACACCGTATTTTGTATAGTGTCGTTACTGCTCCCTGTTCACACTTAATATAATCGTAAATAAATAAAAATGATATGGAAAAATAGCCACCTGAGGAGAACCCGGCAAGAAACTCAGTAATCTGTCTTTTTTTATTTAACAATTATGATATAATAATAATAATAACAATAAATAAATTATTATATTTAAAATTAATAAAAAGAAGAATAAAAAAAAATACTTCGCTAAAAATAATTAAACGTACACCTTTATGCTACAGCAACTGTATATTTTTCGTGAATATGTTTGCCCGCTTAATGTCTTGGTGCTTAAAGAAGCTTGTCAGTGGTCTTATATTATTTAACTGTATTTAATAGCATTATTATTATTATTATAGGATGACAGATGCAACGGTTATTATCTTTCATTCTTCTTCTTCTTTAAGTTAATGGCGACGAGCTTTTAATACAGCTATTCCGCCAATGTCACGTGGTGTGGTAGGCACAGAGTACATTAATTGGACGAGTTTAGATTGTCAACGAGTCCAATTAATTACTTAGCAATATTGCTGAACAACGCAGATAAAATCATTCAGTGCTGCCACACCAACGATATGAGTGTCTGTAAAAAAGCTATAATTTATTTTACAAATATAATTATGACTTCAGTTACCAAATCAATCATTTAGTCAATCAAAACAATTGCAATTATTATAGGACTCTAATTCAATTGGAATTCTTTGCCCTTATTCTAAATGCCTTTCGATGCGTTTTCCCCAGCTGTGTACAATGCTTTATTCGTTTGTCTGTGCGAGCTGCTGTAGTACTGAAAGTATCAATGTACGCAAAACGCTTGTTGAAGTTTGACATGAGAATGTACTGTTCTTTGTACTGTTCATGTCAGCTATATGTGTGGGTGGCGGTGATGTGTCGCTTACCCGTTTGTTTTTTCTTGAGATCTTCATTTATATGGGGTAAAATGCCAATAGCAATTTTTAAGGGTTCGACCCAACGTCTGATCATGTATTTTAAGTCGGTAAATTTCTGTCACAGGCAACTTTATAAGTACTTTGTCTAATAACAACTCAGAATAGTTTGTGCTCAGCTTTAAGTAATGATCACTTTTATTGAAAATTGTATATCAAATTCAGTCGTTGGCAACATTGTTTATGGACATAGGTACTTGAAAACTCAATTATCTCTAACTTTTTAACATTATTATTGTAAAATTTTTTTATTGTCATTTTAGAAAACCCGCTGTATACCCTATTGTAGAATATGTATTTATTAAGAAACACCAAGAGTATATAAATGACTGAATAATGAATATTGATATGGTTTGACAACAGCAAGAACAAAACTACCCAATACTTTTTGTTGCTGATTAAAAAAGACAGCATTAGGATGGCAATATTTATACGTAACATGGTTCCCCCCTTTCTCACCTTAATATAGCAACCAATGTTACTCCTCTCTGCTCAAAATACTTAGCAAGTACAATAAAATACTTTGATTCCCAACACAGTTCGGCGACTCTCAAAAGTTGCGTCTGGTACGAATCCTCCGATCCACCGTGATGGTCCGCGTCGGAGGCGGCTGGGTCGCCCTGGACGAGTTCCTGGTCAAGAACGATCCATGCAGAGGTACGTACCTACTTTTTTATGGGGTCTTTGTGGGGTTGAAAATAATTAATAGCGGGTAGAAGCGAAAGTTGTAATACCAACGTCTTTGATACTCGTGGGACATACGTGTCAAATTTGAGCCCAAATTGAATAATTAATTTGTATATTCTACATTACAGCCGTTGTGCCTTGTAAAGCTGATTGCATAATCTTTAGAAAGGAGATACCTAGTGGTGTCGCTTATGTTGTAAAAAAAACACAAATTAAAAATAATTTGACAGGACGAAAACACTTGATTACATAATGGTGCTTATTCTATGTACGCGATCATTAATCTAAACTAATTTGACAGCCTTGACAGGACTAAAAATATTGCCAAACTTATTTAACCCCGCAAATGAGAAAGTCATAGCAAGAGACTACCATGTGCGGGGTTAAATAAGGATGGTAAAATTTTTAGTCCTGTCAAGGCTGTCAAATTAGTTAAGTTTAATGATCACGTGCATATAATAAGCTCCATTATGTAGTTAAATATTCCATCACAAAAAAAAATGCATACCGACTGTGCCCAGTGCTATCAGCAGCACTCAAATAATAACTATAGTTCTGCGATGAGGAGGGTTTCCACGAGCATCTTCCATCATGGCTTGCTAGAATAACATGGTATTGTAATCCCTGAAGAGGTAGGCAGAGGCACTGATCTATCATCAATAGGCAGAAGTGTTACAACACCCACATTCCACCGAAGATAATTTGGTGTGTAGACCATACGTCCTTGAATATCTTCTCAGACGTGTGTAGATTTCCTCACGATGTTTTCCTTCACTGTGAAGCTCGTGTTGTGACTAATCAGTGCACTTCAGTTAGAAACACTAATTGGAACAGACCGGTGGGATTGGAACTTGCGTCGCTAGAATAGCAGGCAAAGTCACAAGGCCACCACGGCTCTTGAATTGTCTAACGGGAGAATAAATTTCCTTAATGTTAAAATCGCTTCTACCTGTTAATAATTTATCACTTCCTATTTAATGGTTAGTCCATCGCATACATACGTTTCGGTAAAGGGCCAAAGTAAAATGTCAATGCCATACACATAAGTGTATGGCAAAACTGCATTGAGATGTTTGAATGTGACTGAGAATAATGTATGTAGGAAGGAATGAATGCCGTCACTTCTGCTTACCCTAAGGGATACCAACGGTGGATTCAAGGGGGTTCATGGGAGGCACGACCCCCCTTATTTAAATATAATTTAAAACTGATTCTATGCGATGATTAGGTAGTCAAAATTTGTCTATTATCGTTCGATGTTTAGGTATTAGTTTAAAAATATGTACGTATAAGATGGACTATTATTGTCATTAATTTGTTTTTTGATTAAAATATTTGGTTATACTCATGATAATTTAGTAATGATTATTCAAAATAAGAAAAAAAGAAATGTCCATTTCTTCAATGAATATTTGCAACATATTGAAATTATTTACCTACATGATATATCAAATAATTCCTGGAATTTTAAGGAAATTGGAATGTGGAATAATTTGACTAAATTGGTCAATTTGTTTATGTACCATCAAATCAAATAACATTTTATAGCTAAGTCCACATTACTTTTTCTTTCAATTTGAAGCCATGTTCTGACCAGACGAGAAAAAAATCTTGAAAAATATAAAAAAATAATATCATTTCATTCAAATTGGATATTTTATACGAAATACAAAATAGTTGTGGCTTCATATTGAGTAATCTTTTTCTGAACTTTGGTCTGACTGATTTCTGGGCATGTCTACGGGCTAGCCTATAAATCAGTAGACCTTTTAATAAATAATTTTAGGTATGTTTATTCAAAGTGTCAATCAAACGTGTTCGGGAAGTAACAATGTGTGTTAACACTCTAATAAGGAAAAACTAAACTAATTAACTCTGGGTCATTATTTTCAAACATAACCAGAAAATAATCACTCTATGTGTGTGTCCAATCAAATAACAAATTTAATACAATATTTTATTTTAATATCAATAATGACGGGTACAAATCTTAATGCCAATTATTAATGATTACACAATTTTATATCACCTAAACATCTACGTTATAAATTATTAAGTAGCGCTGGCAGCATCATAATAGAAAAATGCAAATACTTATCACTGGATAATAAGTATCCTACAAAAAGAAATACATTACAAAATGGCTTGCAATACAAAAATACAATTACGTTTGGAAGCACTATTCTAAGAGATTCAAGGTTACAAAACTTGTTAGACTAAACATGTCAGCTATGAGTCAGGCAAGAATGTTATTAGAGATTTTAAATAAACAAAACTCGCTAAGTCTCAGCGTGTTCGCCACACCTACGCATAAACATTGATAAGGATAAACTATTGACTACACATCCTTCTTATTTAAACTTTTAAAGTATAATACTGTGTTTGGGCGGCTAACAACTAAAGTGGCGTTCACACCTACATTTACGATTCTAAACCGCTATAATGTGACAGATCCTTCTTAACACAAGTACACATTGAGATCTTAAAATTCAAGTCTTGATTTCTAATTGTTGCTTAGATTGTATAAAAGCTTTAATGAGAGCGACCTAGTCAATAGTAGTCTTCCTTATGAATGCGGTAAGAGATGATAGTTCACTGCTATTCCTGTCGCTTGGTAACGGGGTAAATTCAATCTCTTCGCTCAAGTTCTGAGTGTCTGAAGTGTTTTCAACGGCCGGCCAACGCTTATGGCTCGGTGCGTACAATACCAGCAGAGCAAAGATGTATATATTCCACATTCCGTACACTCCAGTGAAGAATGCAGAAGTATATTCCAGTTCAATGTTCTCGTCCCATTTCCATTGACCTTCGGCGACCTGTCCCAGTATAAAGCCAATCACAGTCAGTGCAGCGCTGAGAAGTGTAGCCAGCATTAAGAACTTGAAGCGATATATGATTCCTTCGTAGTGCAGACGTCTGACAGAGCACATGGTCGGTAGAGATTGTCTTTTAACAGAGATATTGGTGAATACTTGCCAGATCATGTAGCATAGGAACAGAAAGTAGACCCCGGTTGAGATGCCAGCCAATATAATGAATGTCAAAGCCAAATTCGTCCCCAAGTCTGTCACCCAAATGGAGTAAAACGGGTTTCTTAGCTGCACTCCCCTCTCGCACATATCAAAGATGAAAAGTGAGGTGCAACCAATAGCAACGGCACTCAAATGCCGCCAATATTGTTTCAGGGAGCTCTGTTGTGAGGCATCTTGGATTAGCATATGTTCTCCAGCAAATACAAGCCAAAATGAGAACAGCATTGCATAGAACAATCCCTGTCTTATATCCCCGAGAAGTAACATAAATGGCAGATCAAAATGCAATGTTAAGTACTCAATAGGCATGTTCAATAAACACAGACTTATTCCTAAAGCCAGTAACATCTTTTCCAAGAGCACAGGTTTCCTTTGAAGCATGTAGATTCTTCTCCAGAACCAAACCAGTATTCCGATAATACAAGGAAAGAATGCAGTTTTCAGCGACAACCACACCTTAGTAAACCCTCCATTTTGGTTGATGACAGTCAGCCACATGTCTTGAATGTGGCCGATGTTTGTGTTCATTTCGGGAGTGTCTACAGGCAGCCTAATGTTCAGTAAATAAAAATCATGATACAAAGAACCAAGCTCAAACAGTGGGATCGCTGAGCAGTTGTATAAGTATTCCTCGGCTTTTAAATCTATGACGCAGTCAAGGTGCCGCTTTTCGACCGACTGTGTGTACAGTTTCCATTGATCGGACGGGTCTCCTTTGTTTCTGTAAGCGAGGCGCGCGTCTATAGTCACTATGCTGCGAGGCTTCACTTCCATCTGTGAATGGTAACTGATATCTACTTGAAGCACGCCTATCAGGTTCTGTTGCCATCGAGAGTAGTCCAAGATCTTGTTCTGCCGCGGCACCGGCATTTGGAACGCGAAAACAATGTCTGTTTCCGAAAGATCTTGATGGGGCACGCCAAGGTCAACCGTCTTGCAAGCGCCCGCCCCGCGATTGTAAAACCACTTCGTCGTGTCATTTTTCATCGTAGTTGTGTCCTTACAAACGGTGCCGAGAATGTTTTGTGCGTTTGCGGGCATGGGCGCGACCAACCCGCCGATCAAGAAACATGTTAGCTGACACAATAACAAAAACGTCACTAGAACAGCCAATTTGCGGCCACTAAGGTTTTCGATAACCGTTCCGGTCATTGTGCGCACGGTCAATCGGATAATTACATTAAATAACTAAAATACCGCGTGTTAAAATCGACCGAAAGCGAAGGCCATTGTTCTTGTTTTCGTTTTGTTCGACGCGATCAATTTGACATGCGCAGTAGGTGGTGTTGCCAGCAAAAAAAAAAATTTTGACGAAACGTTTCATTTAACGCTATTTGCTTAAACATATTAACATAATAACGTTGTTTGTGTTTCGGTTTACGTTATTAATAACGATAACGCTGAAGAATATTATCGTAATGAATAAATTAATGAAATAACACATAGCTCGCGAATCATTTTAAAATTCCTAAATATACCGTAATGCATTTAAGAAACTACAAACCATTTCACTCGCAAGATCCAGCTAGTCAGCAGTATTGTATAGCTAAAGTAAGCATCGAACATGTCCACAATCAATGTTGATGTTGCTACTAATTTACTAATTCGTATTCGCTTTGCCCAATCCAATTCCCCGTGGTCCTTATTTATGAAAACATTCGTTATTTACGTTATATTTTTATATTTTTTTTATATCCGTACGAAACCTCCTTTACATTAAGTAGTATCATTAGTGCTACCGCTGCCTGATCCGAGCAAGCCGGAGCAGCATGAAGCTTGTTGCCCGCTCGGTAAGATAACGCGTCTGTTTCGGAACTCATAAATGTATAAAGTAAACATTTTTAAACACATCTTTGCTTATTTATTCTCACCACTTTGAAAACTGGTTCCACAACAGACCGCCAGTAGTTGGTGTGGCTTAGACTATATTTTTTGCAATTATAAATATGTAGTATTTTTTTGCTATAAGTATCTAAATTCAAATTGACGTTTTACACATTTAGATGCTTTCGGTGTAAATACACCTTGTGCAATTCCAATGATATCGAAAGTGTTTAATACGTAATTTGGTTATTGTTACTAATAATTTTAATTATTTATTATTAACGCGGTGGATGTTTTTCCATATGCAACTAACATTGCTTCATACGTTTAAGTAATCGCATGATAAAGGATTTTATTTGCTTAGATATTTACTAAAATTTATTTTTATTCTGTAGTTTAATACTGAAGTGTTTAAATCAAGGGCAAGATTCGACTATTACTAACATAGGTATTGTTGTTATACTGATTCATTGAGAATCATTCTTATTAGTTTAATGTCTGAGTACGTCTTATCTTTAAAATTTGCATTGAATAAAGTTTACTTTATAAGCTTGCCGCTAATAAATCTTGCTCTTGATTTAATAATTGCATCTAATTGGTGAGAGAATAAACTAATTGTATTTTATTGTTCCTGTTCCTAACTGCACACAATTAAAAATGCCCTGATTTTGTTTTCAATGCGTTATGTTTTTTTATGTTTGATTTTTTCTGATTTGTTTGTTGTTTTTTTTCCTCTTCCTCACGACCAATGCACGTTATCCTGTTTTTAACACGTTTTGGTGTTACTCCATCTATCCTGTTACCGTTTGGTTTTCTTTGTCCCCTCCTTTCCTACTCCGTTTGTGACCCCGCGCACCGGACGCCGCCCGCATGCAGCCAAGGGACGCACCAACATCGAACTGCGAGAACAATTCATACTGGCCGATGGAGTGTCTCAGAGCATGGCAGCGTTCAGACCGCGTACGCCCCGCTCTAACACAAACACACCACCATCAACTGGACCCATTACAAAGGTAAATTGTGCCGGTAATTTTAATTTCTATGATGAAGTCTTCTGTTCAACAGGTTAAAGTTTAGTTTGTAATTTCGCACAATTACCATGTAAAACGCACAGTAGTTGTTGGAGGGAGCAATCGGTTTGGGATTGAGTTTTTGCTTTTGTTTTGTTGCATCTTGTACATGGATCTGGGGATCCATATGCAAGGTGTCGTGAGTGCCGCATGTGTTGAGCTCTTGGCGTTTGGTCGTACGCATTAGTGTGTTCAAGCTATGCATAAGCACAAAGCTCGTGTAGTGTTTGGTGTTGTCTGTTAGCTATACCTTTCATTGGACTCACTGCATTGGAGAGGTGGCACGTCAGCGCCTATGGATGTTATTATGGTAATGTATTTCGTTTCACCCCTTCCCCTTAGATCCCGTCATACCCGCATTTCACAAAATTCTCGCGTTCGTCGACTAAACGTGTGGACTAATCGTAACAACGTCTCGGAACTCGTCGCAAAGATACGCGGACCGGCAAAACGATTGGCACTATGAAGGCAATTATATACTATCGTTTGTAAACGGATGTGTTCCCTTCCCTCCTTAATGTGAGCATCCCGGTTTTGTATTGGTGCGTTTAGCTGAGGAGTTTCTGGAGCAGCTGAAGCCTATATTTGAGGCTCTCAGGCAGAGGGAGGAGCTCCCTTGCTCGTACCCGCTGCACGTCGGCTCGACACACGGCACTAAGCAGGCTTTCATATACAGCCATTCAAGATCCCAAGGCTCCACCACGCCCGGCGCGCACCACTATACCCACCACCACGGATACCAGCCCTCTCCAGGATACCACTGGGTAATGCTAGGCTATGTCAGTGTCGCGGATGATACTTTCACTTGGATTCAGTTCATTTCAGGGTTTCATTTTAATTTGTTTATTTGTATTGTGTAGTGTACGTCCTCTATATTTGTTTCTGTATCTGGTAAAAATGTAGATGTTGTAGTCAAACTGTCAAGTCTTTTAGTATAAGCATGCACCTATTTCATTTATTATTGATTTAATGAATTTTTGTTTCGACTCTACTTTTGAAATGTAACTTCAATTATTTACGACACGAAACAATTCTTCGCTAATATTTATTTCAGTATTGACGTGGAATTAATCATATTTGGAAGTTAAATAATATTAAATGTTTATGTATAGGTGAGGGAAAGAACAGTTCGCTCAGTGCCTATGTCTGGAGGTGGAGCTGCCGGACGCGCTTCAAGGTCATCTCTGAGCGCGGGCACTCCTGACTCCTTGAGTGACAATGAAGCGGCCAGCGGACTCGGTGCAAGATATAGAAAACCGAGTGTGCCAAGGTAATATAATCACTACGAAAAAGCAACAGAACCCTGAAAATTTATTAGAAAAAAAAATAACTCGTGGTTCGAGTTGCTAGCGAAGTGTAGCTGCTACGTTTTAGTCCTGGCTCGCAAGCAGTTGACCAACTACGTGTTGGTGCGACAGTTCACATCAGGTGAAGAAGGAGAATTTTGTCGTCCCACATAGAATAAGAACTGGAATGTACGATAATTTATCTATAGCTCTATATGCTATTGATTTATTATAACAGAGATTAGAATGAACTAATGCTGTGATATTATTGTATCCAGGTCAACATTAACCCCCGGAGGCTCACGACCTGGGTCGAGACCAGGGTCTAGAACAGGATCGAAACCACCATCAAGGCACGGATCAAATCTCTCTCTTGACAGCACAGGTGTGTACCATATCATGGGTTTTCATTGTATCCATAGTCTATAAAGTATATATTATATCAAGAATCTAGCTTGTACCCGTGGCTTTGCAGGCATGGTAAAGTAAATAAGCGATCCTACTTTACACCTTACTAGGGGTCAAATTTCCATAAATCTTGAAACTGTATTTTGAAATTTTAACTAAATGACAAATACCAATTTTCATGCGTTTAACTTCAAAAATGATGAAAAACTTTCATCCCCTTAGGAGTGGTATTACCAAAAACCCTTCCTGTACACTATTATTTGCAAGACATGAAATCTATCTAAAATTGCAGACGAAGTGTTAACACCGTCGAGGATTCCAATGAGAAAGGTGACTAATACTCGCGCTTCGACGGCCCGCGCGGCGGCCACGGCCACCAAGCTGGGTCTCACTACGCCCAACGGTGGATCTCGCCCGCGGACACCTACCGGCTTGCTCACTCCTGCCAGTGGAAGGTACGTCACATCTCATTCTAAATCTCTATGTGCAGATAGATTGTCGATTAGTAAGATGAAATTGCCAGGTGAAATAGATGGTTATAGCTTTAATTCTGTTAAATTTAAGAGGGAAGAATGGTTTGCAAGTAAGAAATGCTATGATGATATATTTTTACCGATTCTATATATTTTTTTATTGTGATTATTGTTATTGACGTTCTTTCTCGTTTTATGACTTGTAAATTGAATTGTAAATTAAACTGGTCCACTGATGTGCACACGGACAGGTATCCTAGTGGGGCGATGTACCGCACATCCAGTATACCGACACTGTCCCAGGTGCCGGCGTTAGTGAGGTACACAATGCAACGAAACTTTGCTGTGATGTGTGACGTGGACTATCTACTTGTTGTGGTCGAAATTTACTTGATACACTATTCAATGTTCATGTTTTCGTACAACCTAAGTATTGGCTTCATTCTAAATTACGGCCGTAATCAGGTGTGAGTTCATAAGCGTTGCGATAGCACGTGGCTTTGAAGGGAATCTTAGGGTGTCATTGTAAAGATGCAAGAGAAGGCATCTACAATTGTTTGGGTGCACATATCTTTTGACAAATCACGAATTGTTTTATTGTATGAGCGTTGGATCACTTGTAAAGTTTTAGCGGTGGTGGGTACATTGAGGATTGATTCAAACACGGATGGAAATTCAAAAGCATGAAATGTAGACATACTG
Organism: Falcaria lacertinaria; assembly: GCA_951449985.1. Classification (NCBI taxonomy): domain Eukaryota; kingdom Metazoa; phylum Arthropoda; class Insecta; order Lepidoptera; family Drepanidae; genus Falcaria; species Falcaria lacertinaria. The sequence continues at coordinate 1,484,210 of OX602133.1, read as the reverse complement.
TAACACAGCTTCAGTTTTTACGGGTTGATTACTAACACATTTATAATATCTTAGGATTGATAAGGGCTTAAAACGGTTAATAAAATTATTTTGTTTTTCTCCTTTCCGCATGCAACAATAATGAAAACGGATACAAAATAAAATAGCTCGACACATTCCCAGCCTTCGTCAATGGCATCTGAACATCCCAAATCCCTTTCCCATACTCATCCCGCATTCCAAACGCAGGGCTCGACAAAGATACCTGTCTACATCGGTACCCGATCTCAGAGATCTCCTTCGGCCGAAAGGCGGTTGAAAGTTTCCCGAAAATCTTGCTCCCGAGAAACTTCCCAAGAACCCAGTCCTACATCCCAAGACCCCTCTAGAAAGTCGGAGCAGAGAAGTCCGGAAGACGACTCCTCATTGTTCAGCATATCGGGAATGACGAGCGACAATGAATATGAGAGTAATATAAGCGAGTCGAGCGGCGACGCCTCAAAGCCGACCCAGCGAGATATTAAAGGGTACAAGCTTGTAGAATGCTAGCTTCGATTTTTGCCCGATTATTTTGATTGATGCTCTTTTGAATTTTGGACTTTGTTTTTGTCGTCAATTCTCAATCATAATCAAAATATCATTTAATATTCGACAGGAATCATCAACTTGTACGTCCATAAATAAACATTGTCATTCACATATCGACCATCCTTGCCACTTGTAATGTTAAAGATTTTTATATGCCTTGGGTATGTAGCCTGAAACACTGACTGTGAGAGAATGCTTTGCACTGTCTATGTAAAGATAAATTAATCATCACATTAAATCACTCGTTCAACTTAACCTCATCTGCTAGCATAATCTAACGCTTTTCATCAGATCTAACACCTGCACTGCTTTGCCTTCGGAGAGTGTGATTGTGTGGAATCCTACTGTTGTCACCACATTCATTTGAGTTTCAATATCTACCTACATACATATTTATTGAAGTTTTTAACGTTACATTAAAATATTTTTGATTATTGGTGGATATGTTTCTTTACTTAATAATCTATTGTGTTGTTATTACACACGTATTTGCTAAGTTAAGAAATAAAAAGGATTGTGACTTATAAATATGTGTGTACTACCAACATCAATGAAATTGTATACTTCCTCTGTGGTTCTGTGACTAATTTTCTCTGTATCTGTGTGCTCGCTAACCTCATCGTAGGAGCGGGTCGTTTGCCTCCACCGATGGACAAACGCCCGGCCGAAGCCGCATCCCCCTACACAAGGATCACCATACTAACTGTAATCTCAATAGGTAATGACTTCAGTAGTGTAGCTTTACATGTTGTTTTATTAATCTACGTACCGATTCTCGTTAAGCATTGATTGTATTCACAGGGTAAAAGTAGCAATAGTGTTGAAAGGCGAATAAAAATCGTTATGTTGGTTTTGGTTTTGTTTTGTTTTGTTTTGTAGAGCTTTGCATGACGGGGTAGTGTTTAGTTTTGGTTAGTAATATGAATGTTTGTGGCAGGCAAAGAACGCCGTCAGGAAGTACGACGCCGGTGCGCTCTGGGCAGCAAACGGCGGTCTCCCGGCTGCTGCGGAAGCCCTCGGACTCTACAGAGCCAGGCTCGCCCGCCACGCCCGCCACCCGCCGTACCACAACCACCACACCGCGCACCAGAGACACCACAGAGAAACGAGAACCATTCCGACTTTAAACGAAACAAAACATGCCAGTCCCCCTTTAATATTGCATAATTATGCAGTTTAAATCGGGACCTTACTGTGCCACGAAAGCCGCTTTGACGTCTGTAAAGTTGAAATTAAAATTTTGTCAAATTGTAACCTTTTTACGAATTATAGATGTACCCCGCCTTTTTTATGGATATTCCAGCACTTTTGGATCAAAGTCGCTTTCGTGCGCATAATATAATTACGCCAATATATTATAAATATACTAACACTGAATTAACCAGTTCGCGAATTGAGCCAAGCTTAATAAAAAACGAATTTGCGAATGTGGCTTTATAAATGTAAGTGGAAACAGTAGAACGTAGTAGTAAAAACTTAAAGTCTGCACTCGTTGCCTTGTATACTTATTTTTTTCTACGATTCGTGCTAGTTTGCACATGGAGATATTTTATTTATTTCGTGCTCTCAGTATTTCCCGTTTGCGATTAAATTAAAGAGCGATGTTTACTTTGATGTAAATATTCCCCCTTACTATTTATTTATTATCAACGTTGCCATAATTGTTAGTGTATGTTTTTGTATGTTAAATACGTAGTGTCTCAGATTGGAGGCGGAATGAAAAGTGTGATTTCGTAATCTTTTGTAATATTTTCTTTAGGGACCATTTTGTTAACGAGATATTGAGGATAGACGATGGTCGAACACCGCTTCCTTAGGCTTTCTCTTGTGGAGTAACGCCAGACTCTACTCGTAGTAGACCTGCCGAAGTTGTTTCCGATCATCTGTTAAGGTGATAATAGAATTTATTTATGATTTTTCTTAATGCACAATCGTGTTGATTTTCCATTGCTCTTGTGTTCATTATGTGGGTTGACATCGTAATTAAACTAGCATATGTACATTTATGTATATTTTTATTTATACGTTGATAATTGCACAATTATGTTTGTTTTGTGATGGGAATAATAAACTACTTATTGGCCAGTAAATTACGAAATATGCTCGCAACTGTCGCCAGAGTTGTCGAGTATTGCATGATTTTTGTCCAAAAAGTAAATCTGCTCACTATATAAATTCCACAACGGTTTACTATTAAGTCGTACAATTAAAGTACACCTTTGTCTCAAAAGACATTATCTGTTAAAAAATCTTTTTGATATTTATATGCTTCTAAATGTAACCCTTTCATTTAAAATGTTAACCAACACTCACATTTATGTGTTAATTTTTTATTATAAATCTGACTTTGTAATTAAGTTTAGTATAAAGCTATTAATCTGGTCATTTTTATTTAAATCATTGTTGTAATTTGTTAAATAAAAAATCGCAGGAAATTTACTAAAAGCTTGCAATATTTTTTGTATAATATAATGTTTCTGAAGAGCTACAGTATAAAATCTCATTATTGATTTCAAAATATAAAATAAAGAATAACAATTATTAAAAGTTGTTTTATTACAGTTCACTAATAAACTTGGCTTGACACGCTACCGCGTGTCTAGATCTTATGAGTTTTTGTTCGGAATTTCTACCGTTTCATAATTTTCACAATAGGTTTATCCAGAATTACAAATGTTTCAATATTGTACAATAAACAACAAGTGTCCGCAGTTTAACTACTTCAATTAATTATTTTGTCCTTGAGCTTTATTACAAATATCAGGACCGAGAAATTATATTGTTTATAGCAAAAACGAAACGATTTTACAGAAAAATAACGATTCACTTCCAAACGTAGAGGGAGTGAATAAGCCTACGCTTTCAAATAACGGCTTTAATATAGACTGCTATTTTAGTTATTTTGTATGCGTTTTTTACTATGGCAACACCATGGCACAGATGCGCAACCATGGCACAGATGCGCAGCGTTCTACCAATTTTGTTTTGTCAATGTCAAAATTTTAAATTGTTTAGTTGTCAAACCTCTACCATCATCTCATCATAATAGTACGTAGAGCGGTTGTATTCTCTTGGATACGGTCATAAAATTTTACACCGTACAGATAATCTCCAACACTTGTTCTTAGTTCTACCAACGCGACATTGGCGAAATTGTGGCAACCCTGCAGAAGCCATTATTAAAAAAGTTGAAGTTGAAGTTGTTTGTTTTGAAAAATTGTGTATAAATCCAAATCAATTCAGTTTTCTTGGAAAAACTGCTTAAAACTCAAAACATGGTTGGCCATAATGTTTATGGGCCCATGAGAGACCGGGTCATGAAGTTAATAGACGAGAAAGATCGAATCGAGAGTGAAATTCGCAATGAGACCGCTATCTTGGAAACCAATCATATTGGGATGCATGACCCCCTGGTTGACCAAGATGGGTACCCTCGCAACGACATCGATGTCTACAAAGTGCGCCATGCGAGACATCGAATTATTTGTAAGTTTAAATAGTTGTATGACTCAGCATCTTTGGTTTGATAACCTACAACTACCCAAAGACTACAACATTTATTTACGCAGACGCATTTATTACAAAACGATATCATCATCATCATTTATTTAAGAGATAGGCTCTTGTCGGTAGAGCAATCGCCATCGCCAAGCCGTTCTATCGTTAGCCATCCCTTTGACCTCTTGGTTTATACAATGGTTGAAGAGGGCGATGGCTGCATTCGTGTCATACTTGTGAAGAGGTGCCGCTTGTAGAGGCTGGTCATCAAGCCTTTTTACTTTTTATATTTTAACTACTACCTTAGATTTGTGATTCCAGCATAACATCCTTGTTTATGTGATAACTTTTTGTGATTTATTCTTGTCATGTAAGAATATAATTTAAATGTAAATTTTGTATTTTATTTGTAAAGAGTAATTGCTGAGTTTCTTACCGGATTCTTCTGAGCAAAAAACGACTTTACAAATCTGGTGGTAGATTCTGACGATTTGCAAGTCTAGTCAAATAAAGATGATTTTGAGTTAGAGTTTGAGTTTATACAAAAACAACCAAAGTGCAACCCAATAAACTTTACAGGCCTGCAAAATGACCATAAAACACTAATGAAAGCTATAGAGCGCGGCCTAGCGGAGGTCCACTCAGACTTTATTGGCTCCAGTGGTGAAGGACCTTCTGTTAATGGCCACGCTCCAGTGGCAGCCATGAATGGCCACAATGGTCACATCAACGTTAGAACAGAACACACACCTACTAACCAGCAGAGGTTTGCCACAGTTGGGTTTGTTCATGAAGGTTCTCCGGCAGACTTAGCTGTAAGTATCAAGATTAACATTCAATTTGTCACATCCATAGTGCAACTATACTGCAGTTGACTGACTTGAAAAGTTATGAAGCTTCTCAATTCAATTTCAGTACCTAAGTAAGATATTATGTATTTAACATACATATCATCGCACCTTTAAAGTCCCTCAAGGGGTGGGCAGGGCAATATGTATTAGTATTTCAATGTATGAAACTATATTGGCCTAATACTGAAACACCCGTCAAATCTGAAGCCAATTTTTTTGATTTGCTAATTCTTTAGTTATTCAAATGAAATTGTACTTTGATGAATCTTCAAACAGTAATGCCACTCAGAATGTGATGAAGTAAAGTGGCATATTGTGGTTTTTATAGTAATGTGAATAGATAGAAGCTTTTCTGTCACTGTCAGTAGATAGTTAAATAGACATATGGAAGCTAAAAACGTGCTAAGAAATGTATTATTATATACTAGCTTTTAGCCATGGCTGCTTCCCCGCATGGTTTTAGCTAAAGATAGCCTATGTTTTTCCCTAGGTTATAATCTATCTCATTGCCAAATTTCATTACGACCCTCCGAAAACGTAGCAAACAAACAGAGTTACTTTCGCATTTATAATATAATCAGGGTTGATTATAAAATATGATATATTTACTAAACAGGTTCTGTATATTAATTTAATGTTTTGCAATGTTACAGGGCCTGAGTGAGGGCGATGAGATCCTACAGTTTGGTTCCGTCAACCAGGAGAACTTTGTGGACATGTCACAGATACATAATATTGTGACTCACTCGGTTGGACAGAGGATCAATGTGCTGGTTAAGAGAGACCAACTGATTGTCAACTTGACAATTGTGCCTAGACCATGGGCGCAACCAGGCCTGCTGGGCTGTCACATACAGAGATGTTAAATAAAGATGTTACATGTTTAATACTGTTTGCTTTAAACCTTTGCGCGCGCGACCCGAAGTGAATAAGCAGTAAGTTACTGATTTAATTAAAGTGATTGCTCAACAAAGTGAAGTTGGAGGTTACTTGACTGTGTAGAATAGAATATAGACAATAATGGTATAGATTCTGTTGTACAAATTCATTAAACTAAACTAATATGACAGAACTAACAGTCTTGCTATCCCTTTCTCATGTGTTAATGGGTTAAACAAGGAGGGCAATACTTTAAGTATACTTTAGTTTAGATTAATGATTTCGTTCAACAGAAATTCAACAGCACTAAATATACATATTTTTGTGAGGGATGAGCTTGGAGTCAGCTTGCCATCTCTTTCTTCTGTTTGGGTAATTTCTCTTAGTGCACACATACAGTAATATCAGCGCTGGCTCTAGGTTAGACCGAAAGGAGCTGTTCTAGGCGCCACGTGACTATGAATATTTTCTTTTTTATATATACCTTTTTAAATAAGAACTGGCCTTTTATCGACACTAAAGCATCTTAGCCATGTTTAGTATCTAAAATCGTTAACTCTTTAGAAAACTAAGGAAACATATGGGAATTAAATACATTTGCTATGTCACGTGGTCAAGTTGGAATTCCCATATACATCCTGTGTTCCATAGCGTTAACGACTATAGATAGTAAGCATGGCTACAGATGCTTATGGATTAGGGCCGTCGCTTAGTAATATACAACCTACATACGAAACAGCCACATGAGTCAAACTTTAACAAGTTCGATCAAGTACTTAATAATGTAGGTGTGGTGGGGATACTATACTATGAAAGTGATGAATGAATTTAAGTGCTCCGCTGGTCTGGTACTTTATTTCATTCAGTAAACCTTGAATTTTCAATTTTAAGTATAAAATTAGGCGGTAAAAAAAAGTAAAGAAAGGTTAAATATTTAATTCATTTACATGTAAGTATACATATCCTAACACCTAACAATAAATATAAATAATATTTTTGTAATTAAAAATAAATCTTATGATTAATGACCATAGCTTTTGATTTTTTCTTTTTCAGCTGTATTGTTACCTTCTTTTTGTCGCCATCGCTTTTCTCCCCGCCCTGGACATCGGTCTTTTGATCTACATTGGCTTCATCGTTTGTGGGTTTTTCATCATCATCACGGTACATGTACTTCATGGAACAGTCGAAGTAGGGTTTGTCCTCCACCATCCTGTAGTCGGGCATGGAAATAGTTCCTCGTATGCAGTCGTGATAGTGGCAAACCATTTTTTCTTGTTCATATGTTTCGCAGGATCCTGAAAACAAAGAAATTATTAAGCTTATGTATTAATAAATAAGTGTTTCAAGCTTGAAATGGGAATGTACGTTACGACAAATTTAACGCGGCGAGCGGGTCCGCGAGCATTAACTAAAGCTTGTTAGATATTCTTCTTCTTCATATCATAGCAGTATTTTTTAATAGAGCTTTTGCTCGTCGCCATTAACTTAAAGAAGAAGAAGAAGTATCTAGATCCTTAGACAGGCGTGTTTCATACAGTACCTACCTGGTCGTTGCACCCTGACGGTGAGCACAGCTCGCTCGGGCGCCTTGTTCTGGAAGTGCACGAGGTAGCACGCGAGCATCGTGCCCGTGCGCCCGCGACCCTGCCGGCAATGCACGCCGATCACCTGCAAACAAGTTGAGACATGTTCCTAATATCTACAAGAGAGGTAGGGCGATTTTGGGATTTCCCGTGGGTTTTCCCATTTAAATTGGAGCCGCCCGACTGGGGACTGTACCTCCGCCTTACAGAAGACCGCAGTGAAATAACACTACTTGATGTAAGTATATAGATTGCTGCGGTAAGTAAGGTTGCCAGTGCTCCACGAGGATACGCTTGGCTAGTAGTAATGCTGTTAGCGCAGTGAGTCCTCATCAACAAAATGGTTGGCAACCCGTTAGTAATACCCCTGGTATTGCTAGCGGCTATAGGTTACGGTGACTGCTTACCATCAGGTGGGCCGTAGGCTTGTGTGGCCACCTTAAGTGTGGCACAGTATGTCATAGTAAAATAGTGGTTGAATTAAATTAAAACACGTATGAAGTAGACAGGTTTGCTTAAAACGCCTTTGTTAAACATACTAGCAATCTAGAATTAGAATAGCAACGAATTAACCTTCCAATGGTTTGTCGAACTGTACCTAACGTCTATTTTTATAACAGTAGTCTTAGCAAGTACAACTTTCGACTACGTTTTGGTATCGGCGATACGAAGATTTTTTTTGGCGAAAGCGATACGGTTTCGCCTATTTTTGTATGGGAAAATGAACAGCGCTGCGGCGGTGAAAAATGGTACTAAAATTAATTTGAAAATTTGTCATTTTGAGAGTTACGTAGTCGAAAAGGGCTTCTTGCTACTGGCACAGATGCGATAAATTGTATCATCTGTGCCGGTAGCAGGAACATTGTCGACAACGTATTCAAAAACGTAACTCGCGAAATGTCAAAATTGCCACAAATTCTTAGTTCCACTTTTCACCGCTGCAGCGCTGTTCATTTTTCAATACAATTATAGTCGAAGGCGATACGAAAACGTTGTCGACAATGTTCGTGCTACCGGCACTGAACTAGGATTTGTGCTAGGATTGTATACTTCACTATTTCGGTCGATAGATGGCGCTGTATAAAACAACTTTATAATAACAACTTACCTCGCCCCTAATTTCAGCTCTCTCACATATTGCTATAAACTTCAAAATATCCTTCAGACTCGGTGCTCCAAACTCTTTGATCTTGATTTCTGTCCACTTCAACTTTTTCTCGCACTCCAAAATTGGCGGCCATCTTTCAGGAGACAGGGTTATCAGGTGGTTTATACCAACATCTACCAAATAATTTAAGTTGGCAACACTCTGAGGACAAGCCATTGCCGCAATTTTATTTTCGATAAACCACGAGAAATTATACGGAGGGTAAGCTTCGTAGTCCTTCTTTTCTTTAATTATTTCTTCTTTGACCTCTTCTGGATTCGTTTCTTTCTCCATATTGTTATATTTATACCATAACTTCGCAAGTTTAACATTCGGACGAGAGTAAACAACGCTCATTCTGAATACTTCCGCGGTTATAAACACAAGTTCTGAATTTTATTTCTGTACTGTGGGTGCACTGGCAGACATTTTGCCGCACTTGGTCGAGTGCCAGACAGAATGTATTGGCACTAGCCGTGGCACAGATCGACATTTAGATCAATTGTTATACGACTTTAATTATAATTGTCTCATTATCAAATAACTGTGTGGGAATACGGCATAGACCTACATTGAAATTCCGACCACATTTTTTGGCTTTTATTTTACTATGCATATAAATTATCGACACCAGAACTACTTTGGTAGGGCTTAAAATAACAGCACCAAAAAAAATAACTTACCGGCCGATTATTGAAACGACATGCAATGGCCCACGTAACTGTTTAAAGTGTCGTCAAAATGCAAGAAAAAAATATCTGGCATCATATTTGATATGTGGCTGGCATTTCAATATGCAGCCAGCCATAAGTCCCGTGATTGCAGTTCTTTGAATTAGCTTGAGGGCTATTCTCTATTTTTTGTAAAATAAGATGTATGGATAAAGAAAAATACATTTATTTTATTGTCAGGTACTGCCTTCGCAATACAATATAGAACATGTAACTTATTCAGCTAATAGGAATACACTGGCATACGCAAAAACACTGGTATATTAAAATTTAAATATTTTATTATTATTATTATACTAGTGACCCGCCCCGGCTCCGCACGGCCAGCGTTTCCCATATAAGCTAAATACCTTCAAAATACAAAGGAATTATATACCTTAACCTTTCTCTTGAATCACTATCTATTAAAAAAAACATTAAAATCCGTTCCGTAGTTTTAAAGATCTAAGCATACATAGGGACAGACAGACAGCGGGAAGCGATTTTGGTTTTAGACTATGTAGTGTGGTTATTTATAGTAATTTATTACCGTAAAAGTTTGTACAACATTATCTTTATGACCCCGTAAAATGAAGTTGTAAGTTCATCCCAATAGGCCCAAACCAGATACCTAATTTAAAAAAATAATTTTAATTCTTTATCTTTTCTATTTTTGACAAAAATGTCAGTTTGACACAACGACCGCCAATTTTTCTGTTTTTTTACTTCTAATATCTTGCGTATTACCATTATATTCTGTTAAAATCACAACGTTCTGAATCACAGATAGTAAAGTTAATATAAATCTATAATAAAGCTTTCTTGGTGGTATCCTTGGCTGTCTCAATGAATTCTTCCATCACAGAGCCGCTGACGCCGAATCTCGAGGGGTTGTCCTCTGTGAGGAACTCAAAGTACTTGCCTACTGCTTCCTCCTGCTCTTCGAAGTCTAGGGATCCTGGAAATAAATTTTCCGCATTCAGATCTTTAGCTAGCTCACCTCATCCTCAATACGGGGACCCAAGGATATATTTTTATAAAGTGTTCTACACACCTTCAGTTTTAACTGCACAGTTCGACTGTACAGTTAAAACTGAACGTGTGTACCCCGCTTTAAGATTAAGTTAAGAACTTAGCTTAGTACCTACGTTATGATTAATCGATGCACCTAATAAAAGTAAAAATGCCATGGTGGCGGTGTGCCATGGGCGTTGGCTGCTATTCTAGCGACATGAGTTCGAATCCCACCCACCGGTCTGAACCAGAGAGTTTTTCTAAAAACTTAAGTTGTGATTGGTCACGCTTATAGGTTTACGGTGAAGGGACACATCATAAGGAAACCTGCATACGTTTGAGGAGAAATTAAGAACGTATGTAGTTGCTTAGAGACGGCGACGGACTCATCATCTGTCACGTTGGCACCAAATTATCTTCGGTGGAAAATGGGTGTTGTACCAATATTAGTAAGAACAAATCGTGGTGGCCGGCGTGTTTGAATTGTGATCTCTCATGTTAAGGTAAACACCGTCTGGATTCAAACCTCTGCCTGTCCTCTGCCAAAAAGTCTCTTTAAACTTATGTAGTGGCTAAGCGAATATTTACTGTCCTCCTGATTTTCCGTGATATTTTCGGTGAAGAAGCATGGTAAGAAAGCTTTTATCGTCAGGTCATCTCTTCACTAGTGTATGCTCAATCTGTGTTTAAGCCTCGCTGGCCGGCGTAGGGACTATGGCCGGAGCCTGAGCGAGGAGGGGAGGGAGGCCGGTACCTTGCAGTGGACTAGACTGCTACATCCTAACTAATTTAATTATAAATGGGAATGCTTGGTACGCTTTCATGCCTTCACTTTTCAACCGATTATCATAGAATTCTCACACATTGTGATACACATTGTGAGGGGTACAGGGAAGGATATGGGTACATCTAAATCAGACAAACTATTGGATTTTTTCTCCAGATTCTCGCGGGTGAGGGCTCTGTTAAAAGCTAGTCAGTGATTTACCTGGCCGGATCATTCGGATGACGTTCATTGCCTGGTCTGGTAGGAACCGGTGGAAGTGTATGAGGTAGCAGGCCAGCATTATACCAGACCTGCTGCGGCCTTGCCTGCAGTGGACCCCGATCACCTGGTATTGAAGCATGAGCATTTCAGGTTTAGAAAAATTAGGTTTTAGGCTGTCTTTTTATCTAGTCTTTAAAGATGGTTAACAAGCGTTTGGTCCATAAGATAAGCGGTTACCGAAGCCTATGAACGCTGCAACATCAGGAGTGTCACTCGCGCGGAGCCGACCCTGCGAAAATTTCTTCACACCCTTGAAAGATCCCGTGTTGTATTCCAACTTGTTTGGAACACTTGTATGTTAACACAATCAATATAATTCTATTTTTATTTCATTGGGAAAACCATGGCTTTGAGCTCATTCCACAACGTAAGCATCCGTGTAGATCTACAATTCTACAGGACATCTGCTACGCTATATTCCACAACGTAAGCATCCGTGTAGATCTACAATTCTACAGGACATCTGCTACGCTATTCTTTAAGAGAAGGGAAAATTTGCGTCTGGTGTCAAACTAATTATAGTGACGTGCGATCGAGCTGGCACGCACCATGACTTGCATCCTTGCATCATAATAAAATTAACTATATGCTGATAGTGACGTACATTTTAATTTTTTAATATTGGTGTCGATTCTGTTGTTCATAATTACTAAACTTAACTAATTTGACAGGTCTAAAAGTCTTGCTATCCCTATCTCATGTGCGGGGTTAAATAAGGATGGCAATATTTTTAGACCTGTCAAATTAGTTAAGTTTAGTAATTATGAACAACAGAATTGGCACCATTGTCTTTGTGTGTCTCAATATTGTATTTCGCATCAAAAATGTGCAATTTCATTCGCTGTTTTTTCCAGATTAATAATAATAATAATAATCCATGGACATTATCACACAGCGCCATCTGGCCCTAAACTAAGCAAAGCTTGTACTATGGGAACCAGTAGCCGATATAATACTTATTTTTTTTTTTTTTTTTTTTGTAAATACATACTTATAGTACATACCAAACACCCAGACGCAAGGCAAACAGATTTTTCAGATAAATGTTTGCCCCGGCGGGAATCGAACCCGCGACCTCTAGCCTAGCAGTCTGGTGTACTAACCACTAGACCAGCGGTCTCGTCGCGATTGTGTGGTGTTTTAATAAATAACGGTGTGATTCCACAGAATTAAAACAAATCTAACCGCTTCTCAGATGATTACGAAACTTATAAATAGGTTCCATGTTGTTTTATCCCTAGGAGAAAACTAGTTATTTATTTTAATGTGTTGTTATGTTAACTTACCTCGCCATTCTTCTCTGCCCTTTTACACACGTCAATGAACTTTTTAATCTGTTCTGGAGACGGCATCTCGAAATCTTCGATGGGCACTTCTGTCCAACTGAGCCTGGCTATATCGTCCACTGGTGGTTTCTTCCCAGCTGTCAACGTCACCAAATGGGTAATCCCTTGATTAGTTAGAAACTTTAAATTCTCCTTGTTCCTCGGGAACGCCATGGCGGCAATTGTTTTTGGTATAACCCATGAAAACTTTGATGGAGGATAAGCGTCTACTTCGATTTCGGGAAATGGATTTTCAGGGATGAAAACTGATAATTCGTTCCTAAATTCCTTTTTGGCGCCGGCTAGATGTTTGTCGTCTTGTTCTGTGATCATTTCCGTCCTGGTCACCACGTGGTAGTACTCTTCGTCGGCCATGGCAAAAGGGCTTGTTAACAACGCTAAGAAAAAAAAACAAATTTATTTCTGGCGCGTCAATCGTTTCGTAGGTCAAGATCATGGTTAATAAATAAAGATATATTTTAGAATTTAGCTTAGGCTATCTGTACTTGTTAACTGTTTACAATAATAAACAAAAAGGGTGGTTTTCGATGATTCCGTTTTCGTAATAAGTTGATAGGTTATAGACTTATAGTTTAAATACTGAATCAGAATACCCACTAAGAACAAAAGTTACAGAGGTATAATTAAATATCTTCTCCACCCACACAAATCGGAATAGAGGTATTTTGCACTTCTACATAAGTTTTTTTTTTCTTCGTGAGTTTTTTTGAATAAAATTAAATTTATAATTGTTAATTTTAACTTTTTCTTGGTATTTCTTCCACACGGTGCTAAAATTTACCACCTACGTGATTAAAAATCATTTTAATTACATCACAAGGTAATTAAATGTAGACTCAAATTTGTTTTTTTTTTAACTTTATAATAAACGTCAAATACGTACACCATTACAATTTGATTTTTATCGAAAAAAGGTTTTATTTACTTACGTATTAACTTTTATTTTTAAATTTTAACACGGCACGCACTTATTGTTGTCTAATGAACCATCTATCGGGAACTTTGTCTGTTGACTGATCGTGGAGCGGCATTACTTGGCACAACACCGTCTGGAAGGTGTCACGCTTATTTCTGGAGCCCCATGCTATTACAAATATAACTTTACCGTTCAAAACAAACATCCACGCAACATACATCTTTATGTTCGACAATTTAAAAATCCATATTCATATTGTTTTTTCACGATGACTTTTTTATTGGACGTTGACGGATTATAAAAGAGTATCAAAATTTGTAAATTCGCGTGTGACGCGTTTTGTTCAACAAGCTTAATGACGTCATAACTTGATTTCCTGTAAACGTTTGGGCTAATTTCAGCGCTTTCAGACGCAATACAACAGTAACTGCCATTGTTATGACCCATTAAATATTCCGTTCCACGTGTTGTATTTTGTTTTCAAAATTTTCCCTGCTCTTCAATTTTGCGACATATTCTCCGAACAGTTTTACTACACTGCTATAATAAATGAGAGAAGAAGAATGTCATTCAAGTACTACAGATCAGCGTTTCCCAAATGGTAGGTCGTAAAATACAGAAATAATGATCTCACCTTACTTGACACCTATTCGAACGGACGCCAATAGTTGTACTGAAATGGGTACCGATTGACAGATACCCACACATACGAGCCAAGGGTTTCAAATATTAATTAGGGAGTTTCCAACGCAACGCAAATTGAACCTTATCACCCACAAATAGGACTTAGTTTAACTTTGTTTATATTCTTTAAATAGAGATAAATTATTATTATTTCTACTCTAATATATACTTAACACGTTGGCGGCTTTGATCAAATTTTGGAACCTAATATTTAAGCTTTTTGTATGGCATGTTAGAACAGTTCTGTTGTGACACTATTGAACTGGAATCTTCCGTGGGATTCCCATTTAATTGGACCCGCCCGGCTGGGGACTGCAACATGAACAAAACCCAAGCAACTACAAACAAAATCCACGTACCAATAGATAATGACGTTTTTCTCGGAAACCGTGCGCCCTAGGCGAAAATAACGAAAATTTCGTACCCCCTAGCTAAGCCCCAACCCCTCAATCCGGCCATGGGGAATCAATGGGGCGAGTTTCTACCCCCTCCCTTACCCAACCCCCCCATCGACATGTGTCCATGGCAAGTCAAGTGAACACGTGGCAAGCAGTGTTCAACAACTGTTGTTAACTGTGTTAACTTATCGTTTACCGTAATAAATCACTTCTAAATAAGATCTGTATGTAGGGAAAGGCCTAATATTAGGTCCTTACATATGAAATTGGCGTTTTGTATGGGAGGAACAAAAAGTCGAATATTTTTTAATATAATATATTTAATTAATCAAAGTATGAACCATTATTTTCTATGCTTTTTTGCCATCTCATAGGTAGTTCATTGATCCCTTTACTAAAAAAACCAGTCGGACGGGAATCAATAAAATCTTTGAAGGCGATTTGGACTGCCCCATCGGAGTTGAATTTTTTCCCTTGCAAGAAGTTATCCAAATTTCGAAAAAAGTGGTAATCTGTTGGAGCAAGGTCCGGGGAGTACGGAGGATGTCTTAGACTTTCCAATTGAAGCTCTTCTAATTTAGTAGCCGTCTGTAGCGCAGTGTGTGGTCTAGCGTTGTCGTGAAGCAGCAGTGGCGTGGAGCGATTGACCAGCCTAGGTTGTTTAGCCGCTAGCTTTTCCATCATGGTTTGCAATTTCTGACAATAGACATCAGCCGTAATAGTCTGGCCAGATTTGAAAAAACTGTAATGAACAATACCGGCACTAGTCCACCAAACGCTTACAAGTAACTTTTTTGGGGTTAATTTTCGCTTGGGGCAGGATTTGGCTGGCTGGCCAGGATCTAACCATTGCGCTGAGCGCTTCCGATTATCGTAAAGAACCCATTTTTCATCACAGGTAATGATTCGGTTTAAAATACCTTCATTATTGTGCCGGTTTAGTAATGTAACGCAGCAGTCGACGCGCGTTTGCCGGTTTGTTTCAGTCAATTCGTGAGGTACCCACCTTTCAAGCTTTTTAATCTTCCCAATTTGCTTCAAGTGAATTAAAACAGTTTTATCACTAACATTGCAGCCTGCAGCTAACTCGGACGTGGTTTGCGATGGATCCGCTTCCACAATAGCCTTCAACTCTTCATTATCAACTTGAGTCTCAGGCCGTCCACGGGGCTTGTTCTGCAGGTCGAAATTTCCAGAACGAAAACGTTGGAACCAAAAACGAACTGTGTTTTCTTTTGCAACACGACCGCCATACACATCATTCACCCTTCGAGTTGTTTCCGCAGCACTAGTGCCACGGCGGAACTCGTACTCGTAAATAATGCGATATTTAAGGTTTCCCATTTTGTAAAATGAGTGACGCAAACAGAAAAAAACAGAAGAAAAAAAACAAATGAATGACGATCATCGAAGCACAAATACATGAGTCTATAGCTGTACAAATTTGAATTTGGAATTCCTTACCAAAGAGGAGAAATTCGTGATTAAAGTGGCCAGTACGAAAAACGCCAATTTCATATGTAAGGACCTAATATAAAGAAGGCCTATTATTATTATCACAAAACAGATCACAATTTTAAACTATTTACCAAAACAGAACATCGTAGTTTAATCTGTTTTGTGTCAATAAATGTATCATTTGAAGTTAACCTACCTACTGATGTACTTATAGATAAAAGATCTGACCCAAATTAATTAATTAAATGAACATTGTATTTTTTACAGTTGTTTATCAGCAGTATTTTTAGTTATTAAGAAATCAAACACAAGCAAAGTTATTTCAAATTATCCATTTTTATTTCTCACGCCACAGAGTAGAGATTGCCATAGATTATAAATCAGGTTCGTTCGTAAACATAAAAATCGTATTAAAACAGTATTAATTTAGCATGACTGTCTTGTCAGTTGTCTATAACTTTCAAGAATCTTGGCTGAAATCAGTGATTGATGTTCTCTAAGTTCAGTTCAATGACACAAACTCAAATAATTTGGCTTCAAACATTGACATATGTTTCAAAACAAGCATTTCAGAAGAGTAGCACTAGTATAGAAGATATCTGTGAGAGTAGCTTCAGAGCAGAGAGCGCATTTTTTAACCACCGACCACCTATTTGTTATTTATAGTTTTTATTTATTTATTTGGGAAGTAAGTAGGTATACCAAGCCTAACCTCAGAGTAGATAGCTAAATCAATAGATTTGTTTTTATGATTTATGATTTTTTGTTTATATGACCATGACCATAGTATTTTCGTCGGAGGATTGGGAATTTCTTCGAATTTGATGATTCTTGCCTGTCTGAAAAACTTACTTACTCGGAGGAGGAAAGAATTTTCTTTAGCTCTTGTTACCTACTTGGGTACATGACTATAAACTGAACAAGCTATTTACAATTCAAGACTGGTAACTATATGAAGATTAAAAAACATTTAGACCGAGAAAACATTTTCCGGACACACTTTCTTGGCTATTTATTTTTGTATTAGTAGATAGATAATGAGAAAAAAATCTGTTCACGGAAGGTTCAGTACCGGCCAAGAATATACTACGCCTTCATACTCTAATTATATAAAAAAATACACTTTGTATTTCGAAATGATCTGCTCAAACCAAACCGTCCTTTGAAATTACAGCTTTTCAATTGAGAACCTTAATGAATGGTAAGAGAGTCTAATCTAATCTCTGTCTAGTCTCACCTGACGCGAATCCCGAATTAGACAAACACGAGACCGCGCGCCGCGTGAACTTGAAACAATTACGGGATATTCGAATATAGTCGAAGCAATATAAGTTCTAATGTAATGAGACAAGACCTAATTTCACCTGAATGACTACTTTGAACTCTTGAACAAATTAGACTTTGAACAGTAAGCAATAGGGGTTTATTTCCTTTGGATTGTGTTTTATTTACATGAGAATTTACTAAAACAAGGTTGTAGAGTGGCAATTTGTTACGATCGCGTCAAATCGGTTTTGGAGATTAGCGGATGGATGAAAAACAGGAACGAAACGTCTTATCATATATTATCGTAACTGCCCGAGACCGCGACATCGTTTGAACTGAAACATGACCGTATTTTAAGAAATACACGATAATTACGCAAAAGCTGTTTTTTGATCCTGTTACCTACACATTTCGTGTCGCCTTCCTGCTATCTGTGGGAGAGGTTTCACAACAAAATTTCCCGCCGTTTCGGAGACAGACAGTTTATTTTTTTGTTATTTGTATCGAGTTTACTTTCATATGCATTTACTAATTGACATTACAAACAAACAGGTACATTAATTTTATTTATATGTATAGATAGAGTATAGATGTGTTCTCTCTTCGTTCTAACCAGGGCCGGCCCTAGGGTAGAACGAGAGGCGCTAGGTGACAAGGGGCGCCAAATTTTTTTTTAACATACAGCCGTTTTATAGTTATTAGAGCGACTAAAGAGTATCAAAAGACAATATCGCTGTCCCCTGATCATGGACTATAACCGGCACTGGCCTGACTATAGGTACGTTAAAAGGGTATAAATGAATAAAACAAAATTGCAAATTAAATAAGTATAATATATTTTATACAACACAGTGTATACTAAGGCTACGTGTAAATAAACTAGAGTATAATATCTGACTACGTTTGGACCGTCTTTGAGCCAATTAAAAAAACATATGACATGAGCTAATTTTTAAACTGTGCATTTGATGTGGATTTAAAAAAACACGCATCTTACTAATAAATGATAATTAAATAAAATCGATTCCTCCAATTACACCATCATAAATGTTATATCCTGTAATCGACAGTACACTCAAAACACTAAGTGAGATTTTCACTCGTCGAAACACAATTTGAACATTTTTTAAATGGTGTTTTTTTATAGTAACAGTGAAGAATCATATGCTATTGGTTTTCTACCCAAATCATTGGGGTTGGGGCCCTGGGCAACGGAGGAGTTGTGACCTCTAATGATTTTACAATAGTTACAATATACAAGTTGTAGCTAAAACATTTTATTTCATATTTTAACAAGGCTATTTTAATTTTATTTTTTTCGAAATTTGTATTGTGGGGGCCCCAGGACTGAAGCCCCGGATGCCTTCCCCTAAATGCGGCCCTGTACGCATGGTGACCAGAATTAAGTATCAAGAAAATAAGACTTCAAAAAATTAATCTAGAATTACGGACTAAACCCACATCTAGCTAAACATTTATTTAAGCTGACATTGGTGTCGATTCTGTTGTTCATATTTACTAAACTCAACTAATTTGACAGGTCTAAAAGGCTTGCTATCCCTTTCTCATGTGCGGGGTTAAATAAGGACGGCAATATCTTTAGACCTGTCAAATTAGTTAAGTTCAGTAATTTCGAACAACAGAATTGGCACCATTAAAAAGAATTTAAATCAAGTAAAAGTAAAGCAAACAAACAATAAGATATTCCATTTATTAATAAAAAATATTTTAATTAATTTTAATAAGGCATATCCACATCAAAACACGGACAGTTGGGAATGATTTAACGACTGTAAAACGTTCCTAAGGCGTCTTATCGTCTTAGTATTTAAGTACAGAATCACAGTAGAATAATAAGGAATGATTGAAAAATACTGCACGTAGAATAAACACTACATAATTCTCCTAGACCGGTTCAATACATTTCAAAAACCAAAAACATGAACACTAGATAAAGCGGGCTACACACGTTCAGTTACAACTGCACAGTTTTAACTGTGCAGTTATAACTGACGCCCCTAGTGTCTACACTCGTTCAGTTTAGATCGTCAGTTGAACTGCACAGTTGTCAGTTTTGCCTACACACCTTCAGTTTTAACAGTCAGTTTTTACAGTCGAACTGTGCAGTTAAAACTGAACGTGTGTAGCCCGCTTTAGATACCCAATCTTAAAGACACGAACAGAACAGAATCTTTCTTAACTTAATATAATCTCTCCCGCTCCAAACTATACATCACTGCACTACATACGATAAAAGTCCTGTCTGTACTCGTAAATTAACAACTACTGAACGGATTTTCATGCTGTTTTTATCAATGAACGTAATGATTCATGAGAACGGTTATGTGTGTGTTTCATTATGGTTTTGTGTAATTTGAACGAAATATTACTATGACTGTTGTAGATTAAAATATTATCAAATGACAAGAATCATTTCCAGAGCAGAGACCGTATGCAGCAATGATTACATTCTACAAGAACACAAGCTTGCAGCAAATAAATATGGGAGAAAATGGTGACCCTAACTCCCCAATCTATATCTATACTGATATTGTAAAGAGGAAAGCTTTGTATTGTTATGTGTGTGTATGTTTGTAACGATAGGCTCAGAAACTACTGGACCAATTTAAAAAAAAATTCACCGTCAGAAAGGTACATTATCACTGAGTAACATAGGATATATATTATATTGATACGCGGGCGAAGTCGCGGGGAAACAGCTAGTAATACATAAAGTATCCATGTAAGTACATCGTATTACAAGATAGCTGTAAGTAATGAATCATTGATAATTAAAATACTTTTCATAATACTCAACACGACAATTAGTTTGTAGCGCGCTTAAACCAAACGTATTGTAAAAAGAACAGATATTCTGAACGTGTCTCTAATAAAAAAAAAACATTCAATGCACCTCATATCCTGTAACTAGTCCAAATTTAAAAAATAACATATCAAACATAATGTGATCGATAAACATTAATGCATATACAAAAACTAGGTACTACAGTAAAAATCTATAACTAAACTAATTAAATATTTGCAGTTAACTTATTAATAATATTCTTAATAAGCCGATAGACGTTCACTGCTGAACAAGGGCCCTCCCCCCATTGATTTCCACCATTAATGATAGGAATTTCCAGTCAATGGTGCAAACGAGCGTGCCCCAAAGGTACGATATTAGGCCCGCAATTGTAAATTGTGTTCAGGAAAACTGAACAATATAATATACTGTTAATTTATATTTGATTATATTTAATGTTTGATCTTAATATAATAATATATAAAATACAGAAATATAATCGAGATTCAAGGCACAATTTAAGCTGGAATGTACAATTTTCGATTTAATAGAAAATATAAATACATACTTTGAAAAGCAGTGATTCTTATAAAAATACTTGACACGGTAAAATCGACTCAATACATAGTAGACCATTTTGAATTGAACATACAATATTAAATAGCGTGCCTCTTCAATGTAAAGTAGAAAATAATAGATATGATAGTATATCTGTGTATGTATGTATATTTTTGACAGACATCTGTCCCTCTTTCTCTATGAAGAGCAAATCGAGCGAAGTTTTTTTAAAGAAGCGATTTGCCAGCTAATAACAAAAGGGTCTCTTGAAATTACGAAAATATGAACATATTAAAAATCAGTTAGTACAATCGAAATCAATTTTATTGATTTTAAGCTAAAGTTTAATTTAAGGCACTGCTTAAAACCTCAGCTTTGCTCCAAATGAGTTTAATAAAGATTACAAATGCGGTTCAATAACATATCGTGCCTATTGACCTATTGTGAACGTGACGCGGCAAACAAAACTTTGTCTAACCAAGCTGTTATGCTGTTCACAGTTTATAGATAACGTAACGGTGACCGCATATAAAGTTTGTAATTAATATTAAATTAATTTGTTAAAATTTCATACTTCGCTCATTTCAGACATACTGAATTACTTGACATCGGTGTCGATTGTGTTGTTCAAAATTACTAAACTAAACTAATTTGACTTAAAGTCTTGCTATCCCTTCTCATGTGCGGGGTTAAATAAGGATGGCAATACTTTTAGACCTGTCAAATTATTTTAGTTGATTGATTTCGTACAACAGAATTGGCACCACTATAAGCTTAAAATTGATGATTTACTAATGATCACTATCTAATGGAAACATTTATACCATACAAATCCACCAAATATAACTATTGATGACAATTTCAAATGTTCCACCTTAGCACCTTCCATAGAAAGTTAATCTTACTTATTTTTTAGCGTTTAGGTTATTTACTATATAAGCTATTGATGTATGAGCTACATTCTTAAGGTCTAATGGTTTTATACAAAGTTTAGTAAGATTGCCAGTGCTCCACGAGGATACGCTGCGCTAGTAGCAATGCTGTAAGCACAGTCCTCGTCAACAACAGGGTTGGCAACTCGTTAGTGATATCCCTGGTATTGCTAGCTATAGGCTACGGTGACTGCTTACCATCAAGTGGGACGTGTGCTTGGGGGCCAACTAAGTGGTACCTATAAACTTTTTTTTTCTTCAGCACACGTGACTCTTTGAAACTTCGTCTTAATTCAATTTCGCATGAAAAAGGCCACTCAAAATTTATTCGGTCATTCCTCAAGTCCTTTCTCTCTCACCCTCTACAATGTGAGCGAGAAAAGAAATAACTCGATTAAATTACATTTGCCATTTGCTAGCTATTGAAGTTTTATTGGGAAGACTATCATAAAATCAATTAAGAATTAAGCTCTTACACCAAACTGCCGCGATAAAGATATCTGATATAATAATTTTATATTGGATGGAATTTTGACACTTACTATAACTTATATTATTGTCCGTAATATAAAAATAATTTCTTGATTTATTAAACCATGGAATGATTAAACAAATTAAACGCCAATCAAATCGGTTCTCTATCAAACTTTGAACAGATAAGCTTTTTAATCTCAAAGTTCAAACATCATTTTAAATAAATAAAATTCATAGATGGATTAAACATTTGAATGAATGATATGATGACATTTGACAGTGAAGAATGAATGATATGTCTGACCGACGAATGATATTCTGAGAATAATACAGTACGGTTTTTTAAGTACATTGAGCTTAAAATGGTAATTCATCAGTGATTGGATATTCTTATTTGTCTATTAATACCATTTCTAGGCCTCGAGTCTGCTATTTAAATGATCACAATTTCGTGCCATTACGACGCTATTATTGCGGCAATTATTTACTTATTTAAGCTTTATTGTACAACACCAAGAGACAACATAACGTACATATAAGTAGAGTACAATTGGCGGCCTTATCACACTCGGCGGTCTCTTGGCAATTGTAAGTAAAGGTGGACATTTCAGCAAAAATAGCGTCATAATGGCACGAAATTGTGATAATTTAAACAGCAGACTCGGAGCTCTGGCAGTTTCCAAATGCATTCACTACTAAGTATAGCTATCAACAATAAACAGTAATCCTAAATTGCAGGATTATTTATATCGTAAACACGACGCTATACCCACTTACATAATATTCTGAGCATTTATTACTATGGCACCAAAGTTGTAGGACCATTGTAGTTGATTATAGTTGTAGGACCATCGTAGTTGATTATATTTGTAGGACCATCGTAGTTGATTATAGTTGTAGGACCATCGTAGTTGATTATAGTTGTAGGACCATCGTAGTTGATTATAGTTGTAGGACCATCGTAGTTGATTATATTTGTAGGACCATCGTAGTTGATTATAGTTGTAGAACCATCGTAGTTGATTATAGTTGTAGGACCATCGTAGTTGATTATAGTTGTAGGACCATCGTAGTTGATTATAGTTGTAGGACCATCGTAGTTGATTATATTTGTAGGACCATCGTAGTTGATTATAGTTGTAGAACCATCGTAGTTGATTATAGTTGTAGGACCATCGTAGTTGATTATAGTTGTAGGACCATCGTAGTTGATTATAGTTGTAGGACCATCGTAGTTGATTATAGTTGTAGGACCATCGTAGTTGATTATAGTTGTAGGACCATCGTTATTGATTATAGTTGTAGGACCATCGTAGTTGATTATAGTTGTAGGACCATCGTAGTTGATTATAGTTGTAGGACCATCGTAGTTGATTATAGTTGTAGGACCATCGTTATTGATTATAGTTGTAGGACCATCGTAGTTGATTATAGTTGTAGGACCATCGTAGTTGATTATAGTTGTAGGACCATCGTAGTTGATTATAGTTGTAGGACCATCGTAGTTGATTATAGTTGTAGGACCATCGTAGTTGATTATAGTTGTAGGACCATCGTTATTGATTATAGTTGTAGGACCATCGTAGTTGATTATAGTTGTAGGACCATCGTAGTTGATTATATTTGAGTTCGGATCTGAATATTCATACATTTTGTTGACAATAGGAATCCATAATAACCAAAACAAATGAAATGTCCTGTAATGTCCAACTTTGGTGTCATAGTTATAAATGCTCTGACGGACATGCTCTAGCAGAATATACGAAAAAAGTGTTGGCCGACACTTTCAGATTCGGACAAATCTCGATGAAACACGGATGATGGCCTTTTGTACACCCATGCCAAAATTCGTCTATACCACTACGACGCATGTCGAAAGTTTTTCATTAAATCTGAAAGGCTTGTAGTGTAAAGCATCACGTATTACCGGTAGTATAGGTACATACTACCACGTACTTCCCAATACAGTCTTTGAAATAACACTTATTATTAATTATAATAATAATAATAATGCTTGGACATTATTACACAACGCCATCTGGCCCCAAACTAAGCAAAGCTTGTACTATGGGAACCAGCAGCTGATATAATACTTATATACTTTGATTTTTCTAAATACATACCAAACACCCAGACGCAAGGCAAACATGTTTGTCACATAAATGTTTGCCCCGGCGGGAATTGAACCCGCAACCTCTAGCTTAGCAGTCAGGTGTACTAACCACTAGACCAGCAGTCTCGTCATAGTATATAAGCTAACATAGGGACTATTGTAACGATTCATCCTAGCCATTACATGATTACGACCGGCTCCACTGTCTTATATGATCACCTACAGGACCCTCTGTCTGACACACCACTCGTAGATACGAGTTATGATAACTCTGTACATCTCTCTCTTTTACAATCGTTCTATCCCTCTCTCCTATTAAACTGTTTATCGCTGATAGCTGATATATATATATATGATATTGAAAACAGATTTGCGTCAAAATGATTTGAGCAATTTTCTACTGGACTTTTCTTTCAAATATTTTCTATATAAAAATACGTATAATACTTTAGGCACGACTTAATATTGCTAAACCGTTGATAGAATTTGATAGAGCGCTTTAACCTAACCGTCTATGGCATACATAGAGAGTAACAAATAGAGGAAGACACATCTTCTGCTCTCCTCACACAAGAGAGAAGGCTATATACGGTACAAATGTACAAGACAAGGACACAGCTATACTATTTATTGTCCCTCTTTTTTAAGTTAAACAAACATTGACATTCCGACGATTTGGGTTTCAAAAGTTTTTTTTCTCATTCGCGTATAAAGTCTATTTGATCTCCTTATAAATGTTAAATTGTTGTCAAGTAAGCATTGGTACGGTATTGACAAACTATCTCCATCCCTCTCTGTTACACGGTACCTTGGTCTATTAGTTACTCTGTCTACAGTTGCACACTAAATGCTAATCTACTTTGACACTTACCTAATATGTATAAGGCATATAATGGAATGCATGAGTTCAAAGCACTGTTTATCACTTGCACCGAGCCACTTTAATTTGACACTTTATTTGTTGTCGGGTAAGGTGTGTTGTCCCCTGGCCTGTCTGTACCGCTGGAGTATGTACTAGAGGTGTAGTACTTGGCCGTCGTCCTTGGTGGGGATATTGTGCGCGAATGTTCCGGAAGGTTCTGGAAGCTGCTCCTCCAGGGTCACGGCCGTGAGGTCAACGATCTCATCCTGCTCGTCTTGGTCGAATCTGGAATATAATACATATAAGTTGAAAGGATGCCCATTTATAGTACTGATATTTCTCATGCTTCAAGATGAAAATAATGTGAAAAATATATTCTTATTTTTTCAGATCGTGTTGCAATTTGTATGTGTTATTAGAACAGGGGATCTCTTATAATTAGATTCCACAATGAACCAGTGCTCATTGTTTGGCAACAGACAATGTCAAGTATTTGAGTGTCAAAGCAGCTATCGCAGTCGGTCGGCCCCGCTAAATAGTAAAATTTATGATAGCGGAAGAAAAATGCTATCCATAAACATCAATAAATTATTAAATATATGCATACCTGTCCTCGTCATGTTCGCTGGAAGGTAGAGAGGGTTGCGGCGTCCGCGGCGGCTCCGCCCGCTGGCTGGCGGGGCGGACCGTGATGATCAGGTTCGACGAGTTGGCCACCATCATGTCCGTCACCTGCACACATATATCATTACAGTCATCATGTCCGTTACCCGACACACACATCATTACAGCCATCATGTCCGTCACTCAATACAGCCATCATGTCCGTCACCTGCACACACACATCATTACAGCCATCACGTCCGTCACCTGCACACAGACACATCATTACAGCCACCACGTCCGTCACCTGCACACAGACACATCATTACAGCCATCACGTCCATCACCTGCACACAGACACATCATTACAGCCATCACGTCCATCACCTGCACACAGACACATCATTACAGCCATCATGTCCGTCACCTGCACACAGACACATCATTACAGCCATCATGTCCGTCACCTAACAGACACTTAATTACAGTTTTTTGTATGGGAAAATGAACAGCGCCACGGCGGCTAAAAGTGGAATTTGTTTTTTTTTAATTAAATTTTGGGCATTTTGAGAGTTACGTTTACGAAACGTAGTCGAAAGATGTTCTTGTTAGCGTGTTACCTGGTCGAGGGTCTTGTTGGAGACGTCGATGCCGTTGACCTCGAGCACCTCGTCGTTGACGGCCAGCAGCCCGGTGGACTCGGCCAGCCCGCCCGGCACCAGCCGCGAGATGAAGATGCCCGGGGCGCGCTCCACCCCGCCCGGCGTCACCCGCACAGACGTGCCGTCCCTGCACACACACACACACACACATACACTCACACTGCGAGAGGAACATGCCCGGTGCCACCCGCCACACTCACACTGCGAGAGGAACATGCCCGGTGCCACCCGCCACACTCACACTGCGAGCCAATGCGAAATATCTAAGCTACCAATATTACCTGTGTACTATGTAATGGGATATAAACAAATCAAATATCTAATAAAGAATAAATTATGAAAACTTACTTACCTAATGAAAAACCCTAGTGGCCTGTCGCAGCCGTGTTTCAGTAGTTTCACCCGCCTACAAGTCTCAGGAACTATATCTACGTCTATTATTGCTGATACCTGAAAAAAAAACACCAATAGGTTTATAGCAAACTAGGTTTACGCAGTCACCTCTGTAGCTAAAGTGGTTGAATTGGTGTGGCCTGAGAAGTGAGGTCTTGAGTTCGACTTCCAGATCGCGCTACACTTTCTTTTTACTTGACTTTCTTTTTATACCACTTAGGTGGCAAACAAGCGGCCCGCCTGATGGTAAGCGGTTACCGCAGCCTATGGACGCTTGCAACACCTGGGGTATCACTCGCGCATTGCCGACTCTAAAATTGACTTTCTTTTTCATATGATTTATATTAGCTATCAATATAACGGAGTGTTCAACGTTATCTTTATCAACTTCTAGATGTGATTATTTAAATTAGCCCATGTATGACGATATGATAATTTCATAAATTTGTCTTAATGTCCTGACCAGTATCATCAGGATAAATAATACACATTGAAGCTCGAACGTGTGTCTTTAAAACAATAATATATTTGTACTACTAAATTTAAAATACAATTTATTTATGCTATTAAATTTAAAGAATAATTTATTTAAACTACTAAATTTACACACGAGCGCATACGGTGCATTGATGGTAAGCGATGTTGCACTTGTCGCAAGTAACCATAGAGTACGATAACGGCTTATCTTTGCTAATCTGGATACATGTGACTACCTATGGAACTGTACCTAATACCTATGGAACTGTACCTATGGAACAGTACCTATAGAACTGTACCCATGGAACTGTACCCAAGGAACTGTTATTATGGATTTCAATAATATCAAAATGTTCTTACCATTCTAAAATCATGAGGGTTCGATATAGCTAGTCCCTTGTTCTTAGCGGGAGTGCCGCTCAGTATAGATGATATGATGTTGCGCGGGCGCATCGTTCCATAGCCGTTGAGCTCCTCCAGACTGTCGCCTGCAACAAAACAGACGAGAGGTTAATACAATATGTACTATTATTCGTTTGCATAAGTATTTTAATCTATACTTATATATTTACTAGCGGCCTCGCCTCGGCTTCGCACAGGTAGACATTTATCAAATATTTTGTCATCCCGTGCGAAGCCGGGGCGGGCACGCGGGTGAAGGCGGGAAGAAAAATAGAAAAGAAGAAGAAAAGATAGACTTTAGAGACGATAATAGTTTGCTAGAGTGCATTTGGCGTCAATTGTCAAATATCCACACTCCAACAATTTAGCCGAATCTAAAGAAAAGATATACCTCATATGCTAAAATTAGACCTAGGTCTATACGGATGTTTGATCAATGATCATACAAATAAATACGGCTGAACGGATTTGGACGAACTTTGTATAGTTTATTACCTGGATTAACACTTACGATACTTTAATCCGGGAAAAATGTTAGGTTCCTGTGTGTTTAACGGACTTTTGACCACTAGATGTCGCTGTAATGTAAATAGGCATTATAAGCACGCGCGGTAGAGAGTCTCCGTCGCTGTGCTATATATTTCAGCGACGGAGACTCTTTGAACAAACCGAACATACCGACCAGGAGCTCAATCAAACCAGTTAACCGGACTACGCATACAACCAAATAGTTTTTTTTACCACCACGCACAACAAGACCTGCTGCTGACTGCCTCCACTCCCAGGACTGTATGGTGTTATACACTGTGCGATTATAACGTAAGCGCGGACGAAGTCGTAGACAGTAGCTTGTACATACTAACATAGTCGTGTAACGTAACTCCATTATGGGGGAGTAGGGTGTAATGTTTATTAATTAGTCAGCAAAAGAGTCAAAAATCAAATAAAAAATCATTTATTCAGTTTAGGCCCTAATGAAGGTCTAAATTACCAACGGTTCGGAAAAACAGCCACCTGAGAAGAACCGGCAAGAAACTCAGAGTCAAGCACCACATAATTTCAATTAAATGATATACAATAAATAATTTTAACATTACATCATTCATTTGAATCAACGCTTAACTTCCCACAAAGACAAAGATACGCAAGGATTTTTCTCACGCAGCACAGTAGGGCAAGCAAGTTGCCTAATATAGAAGTGTTATTGTAACCGTACAGCCGGGTGCTTAGTTTGTTGCTCATTGGTAGGCAGCGAGTATAGAGCGCCATTTCACTCTTGACTTGGACACCTATTTATTTTCATTTAAATTAATCATTCTCTTCATACATGCCCGCAGATTCCGAGTACTCTTATTTATTTTAATTTGAGATATACCATGTGTGATTTAAGTGAATGCCAATTATTACTAAACTTCAGTACAGTTCTCAAACATACAACTAGAGTAGAAGAGAGATAGAGCTTTGAAAAAGATAGGTAGGGAGAATTGAGTATCTCCTGTAGGATTTCTGCAGGAGGTATAAAAAAAGGTCATAAATTTATTTCTTTAAAAAAAATGGAGTCGCTCGACTGGAAACAATACCTTACAGAAGATTGCAGCCAAATTACATTACTCTGATGTTGTGTGTATAGACACACGGCATCAAGCTATAATCAATGCGCTAGTGTCTGGTATTGCAAGCGTCGACAGGCTCCGGTGACCGCATACCATGAGGCGAGCCACACACCTCTACACTTATATTAAAAAGAAAAGATTTGATACTTTGTTTGTTTTGAATAGGCTCCGAAACTACTGAACCGATTAAAAAACATCTTTTACCATTACAAGCCGACGTTATCCGTAATGAACATGGGCTACTTTTAACCGCGGGAAAATGCTTCATTCCTACGGGAAAACGGATAATAGTATACTAAGCGGGCGAAGTCGTGGGGAAAACGATAGTAACTAATATATTTAAAGATCTATTCAATGATAACCCATTATGCGAATAAACAAAAGGTACATAGGTAAGAGAGTACATATGTACTGAGTAGTATGACATATACAAATTATTGTAATTCATCACACACCCACACACTAATAGCTGGCGTATGACGAATCTGTACAAACAAATACATAAATACAATTGATCTGTCTGTGTTAAGAAATACTGTTCAGCCGTGATTGCCAATTAAGTTAGCACTAAGCATATTTATCATTTATTAGTATGTTTAAGGTTTTTTTTTTATACCACTAAGGTTGCAAACAAGCATACGGCCCGCCTGATGGTAAGCGGTTAACGCAGCCTATGGACGCTTGCAACACCAGGGGTATCACTCGCGCGTTGCCGACCCTAAAAGGTGTTTGTGTTACAATAAAAATAAAAATAATATTAGGTTCGGCAACGCGCGTGTGATACCCGGTGTTGTAAGCGTCCATGGCCTACGGTAACCGCTTACCATCAGGCGGTTCGTATGCTTGTTTTTCACCTTAGTCGTATAATAAAAAAACAAAAGCTTGTCTTAAACTCCTATTTCATTTCTTAGTTTAGACCCTTATCAAGCATTTATGAAGGTTTACCACCGGTTTGAAAAAATAGCTACCTGAGAAGAACCTCTTTCTTTTTTCATGCGTGCGGTTTGTACGTAAAGCTGAACTTTTTTTTTCACAGGTTCTCATAGATTCTGATAATTTTCAATCTCGAAAAAACACCCGAGAAATTTTAATAATATTTATATGTATGTAACTACCATCCTGTTACAAAAAAGGTATAACACATATTGTGTTATATTCCAAAGAATTGTTAGCCACTCCAACCACAGATGATAAGATTTTCCTGAAATTCCCATTTTAAGGTCAGGTATTTTAGTTAAATAGTCTTTCGAAAATGACAACTTGTGTATGTTGACCGCAATACCAACCTGCAATGCAATGGTCATGCGTGACCAAAGGTCATATAGACACGCGACGAGTGTAATGTATAAGCGAAAGCGAATCGCGGCCTAAGAGAATACAACCGCTGCGCTAGACTCGCGGCCAAGAGAATACAACCGCTACACTCGCGGTACGACGCGCCAGCTTTTTAAAAACACAACTGTTTCTAAATATAAAAATGACATAAGAATGGCAAGCGACCTAATCCTCTTTTAAAGAATTATACTACATTAGCGGTTGTATTCTCTTGGACTACATTATTTGGTCACGAGACAAGCAAGTCCTTAGCATGATGGTAAACGTCACAACTGACAACCGCCCCATGCTACTAGATGCAGTTCCGCCCGGGACTTTTAATAGTAAAATCCCGCATAGCATTGCACTACGCTCATTACTTCGAAACCTTTTATTAAGTCTTTTAGCCAGTAATGTCGCTAGCTACAGTGCCCTTCAAACCGGAACAGGCATGCGTACACGCCTTTGTATGACGGTTTAATATCTGGCAATGCGGTTGTTCCCAATGACCTACCTTTTTACACATAATATATTGGTGCCAATTCTGTTGTACAAAATTACAAAACTTAACTAATTTGACAGGTGTAAAAATATTGCCATCCTTATTTAAACCCGTACATGAGAAAGGGATAGCAAGAGTTATAGACCTGCCAAATTAGTTAAGTTTAGTAATTTTGAACAATAGAATCGACACCAATATCATTGGTGGTACTCATCTAGGCGACCTCTTTCTAGCCATAAGAAAACCACCAGGTAAGTACCAATCAGTTTCTTTATCATGTAACGCTTTAAGCCTATGCCACGGACCACAACAAATCGACAGCCATAATATTCTATTTGCACCGTGTCACGGTCATGGATTGTGACGTGTGTGACAATACAATGCAAACAATACAATACCATACAAATGCGCTTCCATCTACGCCCGGAAGTTACAAGTGGCTATCAATAAATCTACCTATTTAAATATTTTACCGAGTATCTTTTTCAAGTACTAAACTTGAAAAGTTGAAGAGCAAGCGCTTGTCATGGTATGGAATACCTTTGTGAATAGGTACAGGGACTGCTGATCGAGAAGAATGGAAGAGAAAAACTTATGCGTCAACCACAAATGAGATGGGATGAGCAGTGCCGTCTTTACGATAAGGGCACACGGGGGCCCGTGCCCAGAATGACCTCTTTTGCTTCCGCTTGGACACAACAGTTAAAGGGAGATAGGGCGAAATGGGATCTCCCGTAGATTTTTGCATTAATATTGGAGCCGCCCGACTGGGGACTGTACCTCTACCTTACAAAAGGCAGCAGTTAAATAACACTACTTTGATGTAGTGTTGTATTTCTGCGGTAAGTAAGGTTGCTAGTGCTCCACGAGGATACGCTGCGCTAGTAGTAATGCTGATAGCACAGTTAGCATAGCAGAGTCCTCATCAACAACAGGGTTGGCAAATCGTTAGTGATACCCCTGGTATTGCTAGCGGCTATAGGCTACGGTGAATGCTTACCATCAGGTGGGCCGTATGCTTGAAACTACTGGACCGATTTCAAAAATCTTTCACCGTAAGAAAGATACATTATCACCGAGTAACATAGGCTATATATTATAAAAGCTGCTCGCCCCGGCTTAGCACGGGTAGACAAATATTTGATAAATGTCTACCCGTGTGAAGCTGGGGCGGGCCGCTAGTATTTAAATATGGCGTCTGCGTTTTATTATTCAGTTCGTAGATTAAATGTAATCTTATTATGAAGCGGTATGAGTCGGTCACGCGACACAGAACACATGAATAAGATGCTCGGTCATTCTACCGTAGACATTACGAAACCAATTAATAAACTCTTAAAGGCAACTTTGTATGTCTGTGGTGTTATATGTATAATTTCTATGTAATATATTCTATTCAATATATATTTATTCCAGGCAATGAAAAGGATTAAAAAGAAAAAAGCTGGATAGTCATAAAAATAATCAATATTAACCAGCGAACTGCCCGGCTGATGGTACACGGTTACCGTAGTCCGTAGCCTATAGACGCTTACAACACCAGGGGTATCACTTGCAAAACCATGGGTATCACTTGCAAAACCATGGGTATCACTTGCAAAACCAGGGGTAAAACTTGCAAAACCAGGCATATCACTTGCGCAATGCAAACTCTCTTTACACCCTACTTGAAGAACCTAATACCTTGATCCTTTGATAAAACCATGGCGGGGAGCTCATTTCATAATTTGATCGTGCGCAGAAAGCTCCTTTTAAACCACGCAGTGCGAGAAGAACAATTCCTTTATCTCCCGAACACGAATAACTTGCGACTACGTATTCGAAAACATAACACGTGAAATGTCAACTCATTTTAGTTTTTCATTTAGTTTCACTTTTCACCAGCACACTTTTCCCAACTCTGTTCATTTTCCCACATTAAAATAGTCGAACATGGTCGAAAATGGATGATGCTAGGGCTACATAACATTCTCCATTATACATAATAGAGATAACTCACCTTTCCTCTGTATAATAACCCTGAGCAAGGGTCGCGCCGTGAGCAGCGCTCGCGCCAGGTTGTCGTCGTTATTGATGGGCAATAGGTCTCCATCGCGAGGGTCGGTGTACGAGATCAAAAATGCCACGTCGTGCAGTCTGTGAAGCTTCTCTATGAGGGCTTTGAAGTCTTCATATTTCAACTTCTCTGTGCGATTAAGGGAGAAACGGCGGAATTCTGCATCAAACTGGAAATAAATGGTATCAATTAACCAGACATTGGTGTCTGTTGCACAAAATCACGAAACTAAACTAATTTGACATTTCTGAAGGTATTGCTATCCTTATTTAACCCCGCACATGTGAAAGGAATAGCAAGATTAGCAAGATTAGCAAGACTTTAAGAACTGTCAAATAATTTTAGTTTAGTTATTTTGTACAACAGAATTGGCACCTTTGTCATGCTGAAGAAATCTAAAAAAAACATTAAAAAATAACTGGATATCAAAAACCATTTACTGGGTTCAACCTTAGCTAAGAACTATCATGAAGATACCATAAGGACGAAGAATTCATCAAAATCAGTCAAACCCTTAAGAAGAACAATTACAAACACAGGCCCACTGGTTTTTTTATCTATAAAGATAACAAATAAAACATATGTTAACTATCCTCTTCTTCAAATAAAGATAACAGCATTTACAAATTAGGAATGTCCTAGCTTATCACCATGGTGGTAAGAGTGGTTCGGAAAACATTTTGTAAGAAGGCTGATCAAATTCATCTTGCCATTTGCATTGAAGCATCTTTATTCTCAATTCCTTCAAGCCATAGCATCTTCCACACAGTGCATTGGTCTTTTCTTATGTCTGTCTCAACCCTTATAATACACATTCATACAGAAACTCTTTCTGTGACTGTATTGTCATCCCCATACATAATACAGGACAAAAGCTTGCTATACCACTTTTCAGTCACAGCACCAATGCTACGGGCAAACTTCTTCTCATTAATATGTGTAGCTTAGACCTAAGCTTGCATTGTGACTATCAGCATTGCAAAGTTAGTACTTTCAAAGCTCTATTTAACACTATTTTCATCATAGCTACTGTAGTAATTTATAGAAACCAAACCATAAAGCAGCTATCCTTCAATTTAGCAATAAGATAGTAATCATGCTGATTCCCTATGTACTGTAAAATAAATTGTTTTGTTTGATATAAGAATTTTAGTGTATTTAAAAGTTGTATTATACATTAAAAAAATAGTACATAAACTCTTCTTCTTCTTTAAGTTAATGGCGACGAGCTTTTAATACAGCTATTCCACCAATGTCACGTGGTGTGGTAGGCACAGAGTACATAAGTATTAAACGTAGTGGACGTTTATTAGTGGTAGGTGAAGATAAACAATGGAGACTGGTCAGTGGACAATTTATAGTTTAACTTTTGGAGAAATTTATCTAAGAGAACACATTATAGTGTTAAAGTTTAATTTTGTTAATATCAATAAATTACATAAATTCAATAATATTGGTAGGTATATATGTCATTGAAAAATTCAAATAAAGTTCCATATATATGAATTAGAACCACCTTCCTTTTGATGTCTGTAGTTTAGTAGTTTATAGAAAACCATATCAATTATCACTGTTTTGAGATGTTAAGCACCTGTTTGTTGCAACTTTGTTGTTAATTGGAGAACTGCAACAGGTGTTACTCAATATTAACATGTCCATACAATCAGAATTACAGATACTGGTCCCAATTCTGTTGTACAAAATGACTAAACGTAACTAATTTGTCAGGCCTTAAAATATTCCATCCTTATTTAGCCCAGCACATGAGATAAGGATAGCAAGACTTTTAGGACTGTCAGATTAGTTAAGTATAGTGATTTTTAACAACATAATCGATACCAATGTCCACTTGTCAATTACTCACTAATGACTAATTAAATCTAAACCAGGAAGGTTGATTTGTTTTTGCTGTTTTCCTGTAGGTATACGGTAATGTGTTCCGAAAATGCCTTCTAATTAACGTTTTTTTATGTCATTTTTGTATGCCATATATGGTAATGTCATAAAGTGTATACAGATTGAATTTATTAACATTCTTCATAGAGACAGGTATAGGGCTGTCTGAACACTGAAACATCGATGAATATTAAGTTTTTGTTTCTAGTTATTGATAAAATTTTATCTGCTAAAGTTAAATATTGTAAAGGCATAAATATACATCAAAAATGAGCCACAAGATCTCACGTACCTAACTGCAATCAATTTCCAACCAAATAATTACTTATTCCTTACACAGGTACTCAACATGGCAATGAAAAACTGCCTACAAAAATTCCTTAGCATATTTTTCTATTAATTCTTATGTAAATTATGTCTACAGTCGTAATATCATAATAAGACCTCCCTAACTCGCGTGACTGCTCTAATAAGGCAAAGAAATTAGAAATTAGCTCCCACTTACCTTAGTTTTAACTTCAACACTTAGGCTGTCAATTCGAGCCGCTATTTTATTCTTCGACATCTCGTAAGCATTTAAATTAGAACACTTACACTAAAATACTAATTTCATATATTTAGGCACTTAATTTCAAACACAACATTGTAAAATTATAAAAGTTATAATAAATTTTGATTATGACGGTGACCATTCCACTCGCGTCGTAATTTTTATTGGTCTGTTTTCTTTGACAACATTTTTAATGCATTAGTAATAGATGTCAGAGCTGACATGTCCTCCAACCAATAATAGAATGCTAGCCATGATAAAATCCTAGTAAAGCATTATCATTGGTCAGATTAACTTGTAATATCATGCAACGGCTGTTGTTACACGTTTTGTTTCAAGCTAGCGAGGTAAAACGTTTTGAAAAATTTAGAAGCTATGTATTTAATTTATTAATTTATAAGCTTCCAAGAAACTGAGCTTTCAAATTTTAAAAATCTGTAATGTACTGTATAATCTGTAATGTACTCATATTTATTGAAAGCATTTGAAATGATGTACAGAAATATTTAAAGTAATTATAAAATTCATAACAATTATAGCTCAAACGAAACGTTCAAAAAGTGTGATACTTAAAAAAAGTTCAGCAGCTACTTAGAGATGTCTTCTTCTTCTTCTTCCTAACTATGACAATCAATCCACCTGACTGACTATTTTTGCCAGTGTCGAATGTTCGAGAATTTTCAATGTTCTCAATGTTTCGTGTTTGTGGCATTAAATTGCCTAGTGTCATGCATTTTAATGACATGGGCTAAAATAGTCCCTAAAGAGGACTGATTGCCATAGTTAAGAAAAAGAAGGTAGCGCTGTAAGTCTTAATGTAGTCTTTGACACAGAGTACAGACAGAGTAAAGAAAAGATAACGAACAAGTAACCACAATTTATTATAAAAATAAATAAAATACAAGCAAAGCAATAATATGAAAAATAGAGACGCAGAGCGGTTAAATCCTTGTCTTCAGGTACTCTTTGACTTTACCGTGAACAACGTGAACAATAATATTATGTAATAAAAATGAGAGTAACCAAATTTTCAATTATTTTTGTAGGAGCAAGACAAGACTTACGAATGTCTGAATAAAAATGGATATGATCAAACTCTGTGTCAAGAATATTTCGATAACTATAATGTTTGTAAAAAGTTTTGGGTAAGTGTTAAACGGTTTTATTTATGTTCATCTATTTACAAAATAATTATTTGCACTACAAGTAGTAACGGATGCGATAGAATTCATATAATACCTTGATTTTACGTAGGTAATCATGACAAGTGTGCACAATACATGGCAGGTAGTGGGCAGTAGGTTATTACCGATAAATACATCTGGTTTTTTTTTCAGGGTAAAGTGTACAGAGACAGGAAGGCGAAAGGCTTGCATCCCTACTTACCTGACATAGAGGAAAGGCAGAAGATCAAAAATAATTATTTTGAAAATATCAAATCCAGCTTGAATCAATGAATCTGTAAGACTGTTGGCCGAATATTGAAACACCAGTCAATAAAAAATCTGATGCCACATTTATTTAGAATGGCCTCTGATTTTACATGTAAAATTAATTACATTATTTTGTCGACACTTCAAACAGTGACATGGTACTTCAGACTTTGAATGTAGGATCAACATTATTATAAAAAACTTGAAGACATTTCAATACTATAAATGTATACCTCCCCAGGTGAAACTTGC
Source organism: Falcaria lacertinaria (assembly GCA_951449985.1). NCBI lineage: Eukaryota > Metazoa > Arthropoda > Insecta > Lepidoptera > Drepanidae > Falcaria > Falcaria lacertinaria. The sequence continues at coordinate 1,446,944 of OX602133.1, read as the reverse complement.
GTGCAGGGAAGATCATCTACTCCTACCTGTATTATCTTCTAAGTTCTAACATACTGTTTGGTAAGAATAGAAAATAATAGGGGTGCCACCGTGCCATTCATATGGCAACCCACTGCAGCTCATATAGAGCATCAACCATTTTGATTGGTTTGTTTACAGTAAACATCATAACTTTGATTCCATTTTGTGAAGCCAATAATTTCATATTCATAAATAATTTCTAGGAAACAGGTGAAGCTCTGCCAATATGTAAATCATATTTTTATTTGCATTTATAGATGTTTTAATATATTATGTTGCGTAACAGCTCAATCACCTTTTATGTTAATCTAGTTTGTGGAGGTAACTGTGTTATCAAGTATAAACTATTTAGTAAAAAAAGTGTAAATAAAAGTTGTATTTTGTGATTTGTTATCTTATTCAAGTATTACACTATTACACTACATATTATAAAACAAAGTTGCTTCCTGCTGTCTGTCTGTCCCTATGTAAATAATTAAAACTTGACCACATGACATAACATACAAATGTTTGAAGCCCATACTTCAAGGTTAAGTAACTTATCATTTTGGTTAATAGGTTACCTCTGACCTAAAGGCATGTTACAATCTACTATTGCCATGGATTGTCTCTAGTGTCGGTAGCAGGAACTTTTTCGACAACGTTTGCGTATCGCCTTCGACTATTTTTGTATTGAAAAATGAACAGCGCTGCGGCGGTGAAAAGTGGAACTAAAAATTAGTATGACAATTTAGACATTTCGCGAGTTACGTTGCCGACAATGTTACTGCTACCGGCACTGAAACTTCAATGACTAGGCATTTTAATGCTACAAACACGAAATATTTGAGAATGTTGAAAATTCTCTAACACCCGACACTGGCAAAAAAAGTCCCTAAAGAGGATTGATTGCCATATTTAGGAAGAAGAAGAAGAAAACAACAGTATAAATGAGTTACGATATATTAGTGAACACATACACTTAAGCGGTGCTGGCTTAGCTAGTTATTATATAATCATAATTTAATATAACAAGACGAAGGCAACCAGGGAAGAACGCGTTTCTGAACCCTATTTCTTAGAGGAAAGTGATTATACTTGCATAGACCCTAGTACGAAATAAAATATAATTCTTATAAGTTACATACAAATTGAATTTGTTCTTATGAATTTATACTCTTTGCACAACGTCATAAAGATCAGTGTGCAATGTCTAGTTTATGATCTCTCTGTGAGACTTGCTAAACAACAATTTCAAGGCCGTACTTAATTATCTTGTAAATCAATAGCGCCAATTCTAAAAGCATTAAACTTAACAAATTTTACAGGACTTAAATTATTGCCATCCTTACTTAACCCTGCACATCAGAATGGGATAGTAAGACTTTTTAGTCCTGTCAAATTAGTTTAGTGATTGTGTACAACAGAATTGGCACTAATGTTAACATCTGACGCGCTATATTTTAAACATCAAAGCTATTAGATAATTTATAAGTATTTTTTACACGGCTAACTCTTAGCAAATACATATAGTAAAAAAAATGTCATTGTAAAATCGTTAGATTGCACTGTTACTTAAATCTATGGGAACAAACACATGACTACGTGCAGGCACTTGGTTTTGTACATACGATCATACATCATTATTCACCTTACTTTCGAATACTACATGACAACAAATAGCACACATGACGATATAACAACCATAATGATACATAGCATATATGTAGGATATGTGGCACTCATGATGGAACATAGAAATTATACTGATACAAAGCTATCATGACGATACATTAGTTCTCTAGGTGATACATAACACTCATGTGGCACATAGCACTTATCATGACACATAGCACTCATGATGAGACATATCACTCATCATAAACATAGCTTTCATGATGAGACATATCACTCATCATAAACATAGCTTTCATGATGAGACATACACATAGCACTCATGATAAACATAGCACACATGACGATACATAGCATATATGTATGATATGTGGCACTCATGATGGAACATAGCAATTATACTGATACAAAGCTATCATGACGATACATTAGTTCTCTAGGTGATACATAGCACTCATGATGATATATAGCTATTATGATAACTGACACATAGCACACATAAATCATAAATCTTTATTGCATATGTGTAACATAACTATACATAGCACAATAAATTATAATTACATGCAACGGGAGACACCTGAAATATTTTAGGGGTCCATTTTAGCCAGTGCCATAATAATTATTCATATAAAAAAACCTGTAAATATTAAATTCCCGAACTAATTAATGAACTCCCCGCCGTGGTTTTCCCAAAGGAGTAAAGCATGGGGTTCTTCAAGAAGGGTGTGAAGAGATTTTTGAAGGGTCGGCAACGCGCGAGTGATACCCCTGGTGTTGCAAGCGTCCATAGGCTACGGTAACCGCTTACCATCAGGTGGGCCGTATGCTTGTTTGCCACCTTAGTGGTATAAAAAAAAAAAAAAATTGATATTTTGGCGGTGGGAAGCAAAGCAAACCCTAAAATATGGTAAGTGTATCCCATTACATCAATGTAATAAATCTATAATTGCTTTACAAATATAAATGTTTATGATAATTAGGTTAGGTGTTAAAATTATTTAATATAATGTCATATTATTAGTGTTTGCATTTTAGCCTCTTATTATAATTTCAGGTTTATAATTAAGTGCATAGTAATAACATGAAAACGGGTCTTATACGCGATATTAAATTGTTTATTTACCTCACGACGTTTCGGCCGTGGTCACGGGCTGACTGACCACGGCCGATGCAACACGGTCGAAACGTCGTGAGGTAAATAAACAATATAATATCGCGTATAAGACCCGTTTTCATGTCATCACTATGTGTATAATTAAGTGTAAAGTAAAAAGTGGTAAAAATATCAATTTAATTTTGATAAAATTAGGTTGCGATTATTTTAATGAACGCATTTCTGAGTTTATTTCTTACTAGCGTCCCGCCCCGGCTTCGCACGGGCTTACACAAAACCTAAATGAGTTATATATATATTAATAATTTCCTTGGGTATCACTCTATTAGTGAAAACCGCATTATCAGTTGCGTACTTTGAAAGATCCAAGCGTACAAACGGCAAGAAGCGACATTATTTTATAATGTTAAAGTTCTACTCAGAAGGCTATATTTGTACATAGTATATTATCTACTCTGAGGCTATATGTATTAAGTTACTCAAAAGACATCATCCATGTTTCATACACATTTGGTCCAAATCTGAAAGGGCCGGCCAACGATTTTTTTTTGTATGAGCATTTATTACTATGGCACCAAAGTTGGACATTACATTGGTTTTGATTATTTTGAATTCCTATTTTCAACAAAAATGTATGAAAATTCAGATTTTCGAACTCAAATAAAATCGAGGACAGAGGTCCAACAGCTTTAGTGCAATAGCAATAAATGTTTAGACAGGCAAGCTCTAACAGAATTTAAAAAAAAACGTTGGCCGGCCCTTTCGGATTTGGACCAAAATGGATGATGTCCTTTACCTTATAATATTAGGCCTCTACCGTGCAGGATATAAACCCCCAAGCAAGCCTAGATAAAAGACCGGACCTTACACGGTTCCGTGAATTTAAGCGACATAATCATAATGTCAAATAGAATACTAAAACAATATATAAAAAAACGGTAATTCTTACCACTCCTTACTCTATGGTGGGTAATTTTACAAAGCTAAGGTAGTCATCTATTCCAAATATATCATCCGGGGAAGTAAACCAAACAGCTGTACTGAATTTTAACATTATATCAAAGTAATAAGGTAGCTTTTTCAATACATCAGTTCGTTTGTTTCCACGGAAAGCACATATGGAATAACATTTTGAATTTGTATATAGATTTCAACACCATATAAAAAAAAACATCAAAAAAATACTTAAAATTGCCAATATGAGCATTATTTCACAGGATCAGAGCAAAAACATAATAAAATTAAGTAGGTTAATTTATATAAAGGAAAATGTTACAATACTTATGTACTAAATAAATCTCATTTTTGATTATTTATGTACTTAAAAAGAAACATGGGAATAATAACATAATGTAGATAAAGATTGCTTAAACGTCGAATAAAAAAATCCTCTTAAAACTTTAAAAATATACAAAAATATTTTTTTTAAACATTTGTTTAGTCAGCTCGTGATAACGGCCAAAGCAACCTGGTCGAAACATCGAAGTAAATAACAAATTAATATCTTTTTTAAGACCCGTTATTTATGTTCTTATGGTGCCAAAATCTCAAAACTAACCCAATTTAACAGGACTCAAAGTATTGCCATCCTTATTTAAGCCCGTACACGAGAAAGGGATAGCGAGACCTTTTGTCCTGTCAAATTAGTTTTGAGATATTTTGTACAACAGAATCGCCACCAATGTACGGGTTGCGTCTAAACTTTAAATTAAATTATTCTGAGGCTTATTATAAGTGCGGCTACACCTAGTATTAGTCAGTTGGAGCTAGGTTACACTTAATTCTACGCCTCCGTTTGTATTCGAACATGGTCGTGATTGATTACAGTATTACTCTATAATGTAAGGCCGGTTTACATACAATCCGTTTAAAAAGAAAAAAAAAGTTTAAAACCGTAATGGATTTTTTTTTTCGATTCAAAACGGTTGGGTTTGATGACTATGTATTTCATACCTACATTTACTTGATTTTACAAAGGTAGGGAATAGGGATATGACGTACCTACAGACTGTGTTAAGATTAATTTAATATAATATAATATGTATAGGCAGGAATACCTACAGGTCGCGGCACGAAACTCTAGCGCTGAGCGAAACGTGGAGGGGATAGCTGCGCATGGGTACCATCGCGCACGCAATACAAATTAGTAATTTAATTGCTTAGTTAAAAACAGCAAAATAATGTTTTAATGTAAAGTCAAATAGTAAGTCTAGCGGTGAACAAAATGTGGATCAATATCTGTGACCGGTTTTGATCTGGAGCGTTTTTTGCCTGGTGTTCTAAATACTGATAATAAGTCGGAATTATTGGCTTCAGTGGAGATTTTCCTTACCGTTGCTATGGACGTCTTTGTAGATTCAGCTGTCCTTTTCTGAATTTTCTGTAAGTCACTAATTATACTATTTAATTTTATATTTCCCGCCTGAATAACTTCTGCAGTTTGTTTTATTTCACTTATATCTACAGTGCTGCGGTCAGAATCGAGTAAAATACTCGCAGCTTCGCCAATTTCACTTTGAATTTGTTTCAGGGAATTAATGAAATCATTCGATTCCCTTTTCAGAAAACAATGCACGTCAAACACCATTTTCCGTGCCTGTCTTTTCAAAACAGTATTCCTTCTCGGCCTCGGCATTTTCACTGTTTAAAAACTGTTCAAACTTAATCAAACAGTGAATAAACTAACAAACACAACAAACAAATCAACAAAACAAACTTAACAAAAAACAACAACAAAAATTAACGATGACAACAAAACAATTCAGAACGCGACTGTACACTGGAAGTGCGCGGAGCGTCGTATCGGCACGGGGGACGGAGTACGACTGGAGAGCCAATCGGCGCAACGCACGCTCGCCCTTCACCCCTGTACCCCGCCAAGACACCTTATTTTTTACTTCTGCGCAATAACGGTCAGCGCTAGAGTTTCGTGCCGCGACCTATACATACTTAAGTTTACGTGTAGAAGGTATTTTCTATTGTTTTTCTATAAACGAATTAAAACGAAACATGACATCAGTGCCGGTGGCATGAACTGTTTCGACAACGTTTTCGTATCGCCTTCGACTATTTTTGTATTGAAAAATGAACAGCGCTGCAGCGGTGAAAAGTGGAACTAAAAATTAGTATGACAATTTTGACATATCGCGAGTTAAGTTTTCGAATACGTTGTCGACAATGTTCCTGCTACCGGCATAGGTGACCAAAATTGCCTACAATGAAGTGTAAAACATAGTTCTTTTATTTTTGCATGCGAGTTTTCACCCGTTTAAAACGGCAAACATTTTATTTAAAACGTTTAAAATCGGTTTGTTTTTCATCTATACCGTAGCGAACGTTGGATTTTTGTCAGAAGCCGTTATGAAGCCGACCTCACTTAGCTGCAGCCGGCAGACACTTGGTGTAACCACATTGGGCTTTTAGCCGCAACTTAATAATATATTAGGTCATCTACATAATAATCCTCAATTTTAAAATATACAAGATACACTTAAAACAAACAACAGTAGGTAATTTTATTAAAACCTAAATAAATTTAGTTCACAAATGCTGTTTAAGGCAGATTTTGTTTAGATTATAAGTTTAGAAATTAATTTGCCGCTTGGCAAAGTTCTTTTTCCACCGCAATATGAATCGTATCATATTCTATTAAGGGCCAAATTAAAAAAAAAAACTGGCCATACTTTTCACAATAAGCTACTAACACCTATCTTCACTATTTTAACAAATTTAGATAAATAAATTTCGAGTTGTATTAAAGAGTAAATCTTCGAGATTCTTTCACATAATACTTTTTAAACACAATTTTCAACTAACTTTAATAATAATCTAAACAAGAAACAAAATGGCGACCGTTGACTTTTAAAAGAAAAGGAGTTACTTTATTATTATTCAGTAATTTATGTGCGCTATAAGAGTCAATGGCGGATTTAGCTTTCAAGTCGGGGGGTGATATACTCGAGGTCTAAACAGGACACGATCCAATTAAAATTATACTAAAATTAATCTTTTTAAAAGAACTTTTGTTTATACTTATAATATGTCTTATTAATATAAATCAAATATAAATTTTCTTTTCTCTTTTGTTTTCTATCGAAACGAGTTTTGACTTCCTCAACTAGGATAGACCTAGCCCGGTGGTGGGGGCGCATGATAAAAACAATCGCCACCGGGCCAGATAAGTTTACCATAAACAGCATTCTCAGAATAAAAATAAAACCAATCAATAGACAATGCGCGCTATAATCCGACAAAATTAAAAAGGCGTGTACATACACAATGACTTTTCTACGTGTAACTATAAACCAAAGGTGAATTGTTTGTTAGTGTGTACTTTTTTATATCTGCACTTTGAATTGTACTTAATATAACGTAACATCGATAAACAACAGAATATCTTTATGTACTTTTAATTTATGATATTGTTGAGTTTTGGAACAAATATGTTATTTACTATAAACACGTAGGAACATGTATTAAATTGGTGAAAATATTCAAAATATACACATATATATATTAAACTCAAAAATGTGGTATCTTATGAGGAATTTGTATATTAGTTGCACAAGAAAGAATTTTTTATACCACTAACGTGGCACACAAGCGTACGTCCCACCGGATGGTAAGCAGTCACCGTAGCCGCTAGCAATACCAGGGATATCACCAACGAGTTACCGTTGTCGATGAGGACTCACTGTGCTATCAGATTTACTACCAGCAACTGGCAACCTTACTTTGATAAGTTATAATTATAGTACTATCATTATAAGCAAATCGGCACAAGAATCAAAGAATAAACGTCAAGAAAATTTTGACATACGACTTCAGTAGTGCAAGCATGAATAATTTGCGACAACGTTTTCGTATCGCCTTCGACTATTTTTCAATTAAAAAATTAACAGCGCTGCGGCGGTGAAAAGTGGAACTAAAAATTTGTATGACAATTTTGACATTTCGCGAGTTACGTTTCCGAATACGTTGTCGAAAAATGTTCCTGCTACCGGCACAGTTCGTGGAGCTACTAAAATAGTTGAGTACATTCTAAAAGCAACCCTACGTGTTTTACAGTAAGCACAAATTTGTTGAACAGTGTTCACCTATGTCAATTCTCGGTACATCGTTGTTTATATATTATGTCTAGCACGCATTGTCGTCTAAGAGTCAATCCGATCTCTGCTTTATGTGGAAGCAGCTTATTCGGAAGTGGTCACACATCTGCCTTACCTGTTTAAAATTAAGAACAAGTATTTTTTCTTTAATATAAGCTTTAATTCGCTCATACCTTTTCATTTGAGCCCAATAACATAGGAGTTAGTGAGAAAATGACAAATCCCCATATTGTATTAAAAAATGGCGGCTTATGTTCTTTTTATACCACTAAGGAGGCACACAAGCATACGGCCCACCTGATGGTAAGCAGTCACCGTAGCCTATAGCCGCTAGCAATACCAGGGGTATCACTAACGGGGTGCCAACCATGTTGTTGATGAGGACTCACTGTGCTAGCAGTAATACTACTAGCCCAGCGTATCCTCGTGGAGCACTGGCAACCTTACGTTATTAACCTTATGTTATCGTGTATTGTCACGAGAATGAAACTTGTATGCCAAATTTAACTTGCAAAATTTGACACATGGCAGTCAAACAACATTACTCTGATGTCGTATTTCGGCAGTAAGGATAAGCTCCTGGAGATAACACCTTAATATAAAAAAAAAATAACTCACCACACAAGATCCATAGTGTACATGCGCTAGCACACACACTAGCGTGACCGAGTATAGAGCTACAGGCTCAGCCCGCGGCGCGGCCAGCGACACGGCCGCGGCGGCCGCCAGCGGCCACAGCAAGCCGCTGCCTACCTCGCAGCGCTGCCCACTCATCTGGCTCACTATCAGACGACACTACACACACAAAAAAACAACATTACTTGGATATAAGTCCTTCAGATTCGGCCTACTAATACAATAACAATAAAAGTCAAAATCAATAAAAAAAAACAGTTTAGGCCCTAATAAGGCAGTTATGAAGGTCTAAATTACCATCGATTCGGGAAAAGAGCCACCTGAGGAGAACCGGCAAGAAACAGTAGGGTCGGCAATACGCGAGTGATACCCCTGGTGTTGCAAGCGTCCATAGGCTACGGTAACCACTTACTATTAGATGGGCCGTATGCTTGTAATGAGTAATTGAATGTAATTGAGTTTGTTATCCTATCACCCCAAAAAGGCATGCTAAAGGCCTAGCAAGAACAACATTCGACTACGGTAGTATCACTTTCGAATATTTTCGTATGGGAAATATCTTATAGCTTCTGTCCACATTGAGCTTAGAATCTCAGAGGAACCTAAAATTTTCCCAGGATAAAACATTCTCCCGGGATACAAAGTATCCTTTGTGTTAATCCAGGTTATAAATTATCTGTGTTCCAAATTTCATCCAAATCCGTTGAGTAGTTTTTGTGTGAAAGAGTAACAAACATCCATCCATCCATCCATACTCACAAACTTTCGCATTTATTATATTATAAGTAGGATGAACAGCGCTGCGCCGGCGAAAAGTGGAACTAATAATTTGAATGAACATTTTGTCCTATGTATATAACATACTCACAGCAACATTACTAAACACAGTGCCGATAAGTAGGGACACAACTCTCAAGTCGTAGTCGGGTAAAGCGGCCGATTGGTGCATCCACACTGAGCACACCACAAACACTGACAAGAAAGACCACAGAGGCCTTATCGCCTCCGTGAAGGAACGCATCTTACCCGTGCGCAGTTTGTAAGACCTAAAAACAAATAAATAACACTTTAAAACCAAACCAAAAGGCCGCACCCTTATTTATTCACCCTGACTATTCGGGTCAGGACCCAAGGACAAAGGACATCATCCATGTTTAATAGGATTTGGTCCAAATCTGAAAGGTGCTGGCCAACGCATTTGTTTTGTATATTCTGACAGAGCTTGTCCGTCTGATAATTTATTACTATGGCACCAAAGTTGGAAATTACAGGACATTTAATTTGTGACATTTTTGAGCTTGCAATGACAATGGACCTACAGGTTTGTTGCTTGTTGGTTTGTTGCCATAGTAAAAAAATTGTTGGCTGGAACTTTCAGATTTGGACCAAAATGGTTGATGTCCTTTATGAAATGATGTATTGTATTGTCATGTTATTGGTCCTTAATGGGTGTGCCCTTATGGAAAAAACTTTTTTTTTTTACATCTCACTAGTAAAAAGTAAATAATAACACTGCACTGTCTACAAATTACATGGGATGAGTAGATTGTAAAATTCACTGGTAAGTGTTGTAGAGTGAGACAGGTATATTGTAAAACTAGCGGGTAAGAGTTGTAGAGTGAGACAGGTAGATTGTTAAACTCATTGGTAAATGTGGTAGAGTGGGACAGGTAGATTGTAAAACTAGTTGGTAAGTGTTGTAGAGTGAGACAGGTAGATTGTAAAACTAGCTGGTAAGAGTTGTAGAGCGAGACAGGTAGATTGTAAAGCTAGCTGGTAAGAGTTGTAAAGTGAGACAGGTAGATTGTAAAACTAGCTGGTAAGAGTTGTAGAGCGAGACAGGTAGATTGTAAAACTAGCTGGTAAAAGTGGTAGAGTGGGACAGGTAGATTGTAAAACTAGCTGGCAAGTGTTGTACGAGTGGGACAGGTAGATTGTATAACGCACTCGTAAAAGTTGTAGAGCGAGATGGGTAGATTGTAAAAACTTACTGGTAAGTGTTGTAGAGCGAGACGGGGAGATTGGTGACGACCCCAGTGCCGTATATAATCCACTCGAATACATGGGCCACGGTGTAAGGCCCAAACACGTACCGCTTGTAGAAGCCGGTGCCTTGCACTCCAGTGCAAGCGAAGAAGAATGTGGCGGCCTGAAGGAAAAAAGTGGATTTCTTTTAATACAGTTTTGGCTACTGGCAACCTTCACAAAATGGAATCTATGTTATGATGACGTTTATTGACAACAAGTATTTTTTAACCTTTTGATTAAACGGCCCCTTTACTATGAAGAAATATTACGCAACCACCACCTTCCCGTTATTTTCATGTATTTTGTTTTGTGACAAATATTAAATCCTACATATTTAGGCATTTTCATAAATTAGGGTTCGGAGAAAAACATAATTAGGTGCATAAAATACAATATTTTTATACAAATGTTATGTCCTTTAGTTAACATTTTTTTAAATAAATCGTTTAAAACTTTTTTCTTTGTAGCTTTCCCAACCTTTTGCAATTCGCCTAAAGCTTCGCGACCCTTCAAAAGAGGCAGGTTGAAAAACACTGCTGTAAACAAACCCATCAAGACAGTTGATGCTCTATACGAGCTGCGGCGGGTTGCCATACGAACAGCACAGTGGCGCACCTATTATTTTCTACTCTTGTTGCCAGAGTGTAAAATCGTAGGCCACTCAAAGTAATCAATCAATCTACTTGATGTAGTGTTGTGTTTCTGCGGTAAGTAAGGATGCCAGTACTCCACGAGGATACGCTGGGCTAGTAGTAATGCTGCTAGCACAGTGAGTCCTCATCAACAAAATGGTTTGCAACCCGTTAGTGATACACCTGGTATTTCTAGCGGCTATAGGCTACGGTGACTGCTTACCATCAGGTGGGCCGTATGCTTGTGTGCCACCTTAGTGGTATAAAAAAAAAAAAACAAATGTGATTGTGAACGACTTACCCACATACTGAAATCGTAACCCCAAGGCAGAAAAAGTACACCAGTATTGTATTTCTCCCAATGGCTAATGTAGAAATTTAAAAGTAAATTCCACATCACATAGTACATCCTGAAACAAAAACAATTGAGTTTATTCATTAGGAACATACAAAAGTACAAATCTTTTCTCTTTATAATATTTTGTTAACACCACTAAGGTGGCAAACAAGCACACGTCCCACCTAATGGTAAGCGGTCACCGTAGCCTATGGACGCTAGCAACACCAGGGGTATCGCTCACGCGTTGCCGAGCCTGAGTAAATTAAACGAATTTTAGTATCGATAATAATATTAAAAATGTATCGCTCAATGTGTTGCAAAGCGCAGCTGAACCGATTTCTCTAATTCTTTATTTAGAATATTCCTAAGTACGAAGATGGTTCTTACGGAGAGAAAAATCTGAAAAATTGCCTAAGAAAGTCTTTGACAAAATATTTAATAAATGTCTACCCGCGCGAAGACAGGGCGGTAATTTAGACCTTGTAAGTGCCTTATTAGGGCCTAAACTGTGCCGGTAGCACGAACATTGTCGACAACGTATTCGAAAACGTAACTCGCGAAATGTCAAAATTGTTATACTAATTTTTAGTTCCACTTTTCACCGCCGCAGCGCTGTTCATTTGTCAATACAAAAATAGTAGAAGGCGATACGAAACCGTTGTCGACAATGTTCCTGCTACCGGCACTGAATAAATGATTTTTTGATTTCGATAAAAAAAAAAAACTCACCTAATAGGCGGTATGGAGAAGTCGAACCGTCCAAAGATGGAGTAGAGGCACGCCGGTATGAAGAACACAGTGTACGAGTCCAGGCCATGGTCGAACAACTCGCCCAGTGGACCCGAAGTCTGCGTGCGACGAGCTTGCTTACCATCAATACCATCTGTGACACAATTATATTGACGAGACCGCTGGTCTGGTAACCACTAGATATATACCTGACTGCTACGCTAGAGGTCGCGGGTTCGATTCCCGCCGGGGCAAACATTTATGTGACAAATATGTTTGCCTTGCGTCTGGGTGTTTGGTATGTATTATAAGTATGAATTTACAAAAAAAAAGTATATAAGTATTGTATCAGCTACTGGTTCCCTTAGTACAAGCTTAGCTTAGTTTGGGGCCAGATGGCGCTGTGTGAAAATGTCCATGGATTATTATTATTATGATACTATCTTTAATTTGTCTTTCCCTTTTTTGACGCTAATGTGTGAAAAATATTGTCTCTGCGTTCAATTAGCCACGGCTTAGAGCGCTATTTCACTCTCTTCGCACACCTCTAGCTTCTTCTACATTCATCAATCTCTTCATACATGCCAGCCGGTTGAAAGTTGAAGACTTACCCAAAGTATATGCAAGAAACAGGAAGACAGCGAGAACAAACCACAAGTTCTGCGGTATCACTTCACTGTGGCCATTTAGGGTGACCGTCTCGTTGAGGGTAGTGGCACTGGCTGCCGTGTACTCATAATCGAAGTATGACAGCAGGAGGAAGTTCACCACTATCAGGAGGAACCCGGCGAAGGTAAGCGCGTTCGGAGCCACCCAACGGGGCACCAACTGGGAATAGACAACATTTATGTTATGTCCGCACTCCGCACTAGGAAGCGACTCAGGGTGCGCGTCAATCAAACTCACTAGCTATTGCTAGCACACTGATTTATTACAATAGGGAACCCGCCGTGCGGGGGGTGGCGGGACGCAGCCCGCGCGCTCACGCATACATAACATTCCTTCCCCTTAAGCTGAGAATTATAATCTGTGTACTATGGTTGCACTGTATCAGTTGGATTCACGATATTATGATCATCATGGCCGTCCTGGTCCGCTATTGGCGTCGAGAAAATGGGGCTAATAGCTTGTCTCCTCCGAACTATAGCTCACGCATACATAACAATTTATTACAACACTACCTTTTGCCCGTGGCTTCGCTACATCACTTTGCTACATCACTATATCAAAGTAGTGTTATTTCACTGCGGTCTTCTGTAAGGTGCAGGTATAGTCCCCAGTCGCGGGCTCCAATTTTAATGGGTGTTCGCAAATGGCCATACCTCTCTTATTTAGCTCATGGTGTGATAAATCACTGTACTTAAGCTTAGAAATACTGATACAGGTACAGGTCGAGATTTGAACTTGGGCCCATCATATGACAGGGCCACATGGCCACATGGCTTGTATAGATAGATAAAACGATAACATTCCAGTTCGACCCATCATCAATTTTATCTATTAAGCGATATAGCATATTTTTCAATGACAAAAGTATTGTGTAATAGAACAAGTAGGTAAATATAAATCACTTGGAGTAAGGAAACGAATAGTTTCCTTGATAACATAATCTATTGAAGTGGTTTCTGTGATTTGGATTGTAAATTATAAAATCAACACAATTTATTGTGTGCTATCAATTATAACCATTGGATAGCTTTTGTAGGGTTCCGTACTCGAAAGGTAACCAACGGAACCCTATTACTACGACTTCGCTGTCCGTCCGTCCGTCTGTCTGTCTGTCAGCGGGCTGTATCTCATAAACCGTAATATAATACAAATTGGTTGAGCCTTTTTAACGTGATTGAGCAACAAACATACATCCATTCTTAAAAAAAAACCTCATTTATAATATGAGTAGGACTGTAGCACGAGCAATGAGTAAATTGCGACAACGTTTTCGTATCGCCTACGACTATTTCGCAAAACGTTCCTGCTATCGGCACTGTTTAGAATTGTACGCCCTTAAGTAAAGTCGGGAGTACTTAAATAGGTTCTGCTCACTACCGATCCGCGGTGTGTAGTGCTATTGTTGGTAGTGTTCGTACGGTAATTTGCCATCAATTGACAAAAATATTGTAAACTAGCTGACCCGACAGCTGCCTTAGCTATTAATTCATATGTCAAATACACCATTGCAAAAAGACCTTTAGTTTATTGCAAAATTTAAAATGTTCCGGTTTTATACATTCGATTTTTTTTGAACGAATTAGCGAAATCGGTCGAGCCGTTCACGCGTGATGCCGTGACCAAGGGAAATAGGGATTCATTTTTATATATAGAGATAGAGAAAATATACGCGACGAAGTCGTTCATAGTTGTTTCAATTTGTAACATTCGTAAGAAGGTACCATTACGTAGGTAATTTTTTTTGACGGCCCTTTACATCACGCGCCGAACACGTGTTTGTGGCCCTAATAAAAAAGGTTGAATACCGTTGATCTTTACAGTTATTGCAACTAAAACTTTTTGAGACTATGTTTAAATATTTCTTACCTCCACAACCTTATTCCAAAAAGGGTGCATCACATAGACACTCAAAGGGCTGGTGTCTATTGCCATGTACTGAAAAGAAAAAATAGACATTTTATATTTTTTGCTACCAGTATTGAACTGGCAGGCATGTATGAAGAGATTGATGAAAGTAAAATAGCAAATAAATTTTCTTTTCGCAATAAATATTCTTTCTTTCAATGAGGTGTGCAAGACAAGAGCAAAATTTTGCTCTATACTCTCTGACTACCCCAAAAGGCAATCAGTATGATTGTATGAATTATCTCTAATTGAAAATTGATGTGTGTATGTTTAATTAAATTATAATGCAACAAGTATGACTGTAAATTTTTGGAGTGAACACCTGATAACAAGTTCAGTTTAGGTTATCAGCAGACAGCGTTATCTCAATCAAATTTATGCAAACAACAGTTTTACAGTATGTATAGGTACATTATTTGTTGTGTAATTATTTGCACGAAACATAGACCAGATAATGAGTAGATAAGTGAACTCAATTTGAATATGTTGTCACATATTTGTTGTAATTATAAATTTTACAGGTTTATTAATTCTTATCAAACTCTGACTTGCTTTATAATGGTGTCAATTTTGTTCAACTTATCACTGAACTAAAATTATTTGACAGGACTAAAAGTCTTGCTATCCCTTTCATATCCGTTAAATAAGGATGGGAATACTTTAAGTCCTGTCAAATTACTTTAGTTTAGTGATTTAGTACAACAGACTCAACACCACTATCATCAGTGTGTATATTATAAATTTAACTGAAACTTTTAAAGTCATACCAACTAGTATCAAGGCATAACAGTATTGATTTGTACACATATTAAGGACTGATGTCAATACAAAAGATTTACCACTTTGTTGTAGGATCATCACTATCCAGGATCATCAGTATAAATACATCCTAAGCATCATTGTTTGGTTTATATACTATAATTTAATTTTAATTTCTTTGGTCATTATAGAAATTTATGAGTGAGCTCATGTTTAGTGCAGAATGTTCTTCAGCTGATAAGATGATAATGACAAAATTGAATGATAATTTTGTATGTAGTTTTTGTGCATTGTAGCTAGTATATTTATGTCTTCATCTGTATTATATCCGTATTATATATATTTTAAACTACTATGTGATTACACATAGCACTTAGAACATATTTATAGCATACATTTATCCTCTAAGAAAACCTACAACATAAAATTCAATTATATTATGTAACAATACTTGGTAATTTTAGCTCCATAGTTACAGGATAAGTTTGAAATAAAGTGGATATGAATAAGTTTTAAATTAAAAATAAAAAAAATCTTGGAACAAATCTCATGTTGTACTTTATTTAAAAAAAAAACAACATTGCTCAATAGTTTCATTACAGGTTCTATATATTATTTTGTTCCAAGTGTTTTTAATCCTTTTTGGAGCTAATTACTCCTTTGTTGTTGCTCCAGAGAGGGATGAATACTATCCAATGTGTTTTTTTAAGTGGTAGGTTAAGTCTGGATCAGTTTAGCCATGTAATAATGAAATCTACGTAATATGAACTATTTCTATGCAAAATGATATTACGAACTATTGAGTTGTTTTTGCGTAATTACGTACATAACAAACTTTAGCAGATTATAGTAGTTGGGCAGGAGCACTTTATGTACGTTCAAAACCACATTCAATGAAAATCAGTGGATTTTTTATAAGGAAAAGTAAGTAGCAAGCAAGTTATCGTAACGATGCGTAAAAAATATCGATTTTTTTTTAGGTTATGTGCGACTTCTTAAGTGTAACTTGGCAAATTATTTAGTTGGTATGTTATTCTTTAGCATTATTGCATACAAAAATAAAACAAAATCGTAAATAAGCGTCTCACCTTATACGTATCGAAGCCTTCAAGGTGGTCGCGGCTTAGGTATTTGTAATTGAACATTTTCGATTTTTCTTCACTTACAACACGTAAAACCAGATTAAAATATAAATATATATAGTTCTCTGATTACTATTTACACTTACCACTACACATTGTTATTAAATTATATACTTAATATTTAAATTAGTTACTAATTATATTAATTTCAACTTGACTCGCTGAATTTGAGTCACTGGATTTTGAAGCAATGAAATGAATGTCACTACGTTATGTCATAACATATTTGACAAATATTGTGTGACAGCTATAAGTGACAGTCTACATTTTTATTTTGTATGTATGTATGTATTTATTTATTTAATGGCAACACAAAAATGTACATTTAAATTTTAATAAGTATTATAAATATAAATAGACTTCAATTTTGACAATCAAAGGAAAATGTTGTCTTGATATTGCTTAATGTATTATGTGAGATACAGTGGTGTTTATTTTATTATATAGGCAACGTATAATGTGATAAATATTCCACGACGTGTTCAACAAAAGTAAATCAAATAATATTGTGAATTATCAAAATGAAGATTTTTTTCTGGTGATTGGTGAAATTAAGTCCATAGACTGTCAGGAAGGACGTTGCCAACCTTCTTGGTGGTTATCCCACCGTACGACGTTGCCAAGAGGATCCTCTCTATTATCTACTTGACATTGGCAAAATACGAAATGTACTTTTTTGTGTTGCCATTAAATAAATAAATAATGTTAATGTTAAATATAAATAAATACTTCATATAAATAACCATGAAATTAAAGGATATAATACTGAACAATGGTTACATTTTTATCGGATGTGCCTTACTTTCACGAGCGGATTTAACCTAGCTGTCCTAGACATATAGGAGGTAATCGCCCCCCTGACTGTGAAGTGCGAAAAACCCCGACGTGTAGATTCACAGGGGGCGCGATGACTGACAAAACTTATCATGTTTCGCCGTCTACTCGGCTTATAGGAAAATCCGCTTCACACCACACATATTTCACAAGCAATACACCCAGAATCGAATTTATACCAATTGGTAGTAGACCCTATCTGGTCCACATGGTAATCGAACCCACATTCCCAAAAGCAAAAATATACTTAGCCAACAAATCAAGAGGTTTAGTGGACAACCTTATGTTGATGACGAAATTGATGTGAATAATGATCAGTGAAAGGCATTCCATTACTGATAACATTAGGACTGAGCTCGCTAGTTCCGGATATTTGGAATTCCCAAACAAATTGATGACTCGTCTCAATATCTCAATACAAAATAAACCATATAAAACTAAAATAGAAACATTGATATAGGTACAGCTATTATATGAATCGAATGATGTCATATTGAAATCCCCTGTCGATGGAGCATTATCGGCTCGATAAGATTAAACAATAGCAGATAATACATTGTGAAACATGCGATTCGGATTACTCGTTACATTTGCGGCCAACATGCTTAGTGGCAGCATGGAAGAAGATCCTAATAGTGATACGTTATTCCACGTTGTAACTAGAAAGCGGAGAGGGAAAAAGAAACCAAAGAATAAACTACCTTTACTGAAGGTTAATTCTGGTGATCTCACTGAAAACTCAAGCAATTTAGAGTCTACAGATTCTGTGATAGATAGTGACGATGGAGGAGAAAATGGTGGTGTTTACGAAGACATAGGCAATCCAGACAGATCATCAGTATCCACGGATGCTATGCTTATGAAATCTCCTGAATATGAAAAGAAATTGGAATACCCAACAGAGGATTATAAAGTAGCAAGCGAAGTAGAAGTAGTGGAACCAGAGAAGGAAATCTTACAATTTAACAAAAGAGCTTTACTCAAATACGCGCCAACGTATGAACTTGAGAATTTTGAGAAGAATGCATTGGTAATTTTTAACCAGGAGAATATTGAAGGCTATAAGCCAAGATTAGGGACTGAAAAAGATGTAGCCTCGTTAAAAGCGACTTTCACTAACTACGGGTTTGAAGTGATGGAACACAAAGATCTTACAAAAGAAGAGATTTTTAGTGAGCTAAAGACTTGTATGTATATTTTTAATCTATTCAATATAATTTCACCTGCTATATAATTGAAAAAATAGAATTACTCATACGCTTGTTGTAGGGTTGTGTTTCTGCGGTAAGTAAGGTTGCCAGTGCTCCACGATACGCGGCGCTAGTAATATGCTGTTAGCACAGTGAGTCCTCATCAACAACAGGGTTGGCAACGCATTAGACATACCACTGGTATTGCTAGCGGCTACAGGTTACTATGCTTGTGTGCCACCTTAGTGGTATAAAACTCTTGGCAATTATGATGCCTATTATAAATATAGCACTGATCTAAATTGATCAGTGCCATATACCACGATAATGCAGTGCTATTATTTTTCTAAACTATCAGCTTGCTATTACGTGACAATAATTCATTCCAAATTGTCAAACTACAGCAAGACCGTGTTTGCCTTCTTGCACACCCTCAAAAAGAGTGAAGATGAAAACTTCAACCTTTTCTATGAGTGTCTTCTGCAGGGTTGCCACTATTTCGCCAATGTCGCGTTGGTAGAACTAAGAACAAACCTTGGAGATTATCTGTACATGGTGTAAAATTTTATGACCAGTATTTAGAATGTATACATTCTAAGTTATATAAGTAGGACAGACATAAACCTCAGATTAGATGCACAAATAGACAAATTAAAAGTAATATCTACAAGAATGATAAAAATAGTAAACATTTGACATCTGTCTAATTAAAAATCTATTCCGAATTCGAATTCAGATTTTTGATTAGTCTCATCAGTGCCGGTAACAGGAACATTTTTCGATTACGCATTCGAAAACGAAGTCGCGAAATGACAAAATTGGCAAACAAATTTTTAGTTCCACTTTTCACCTACTTCATTTTTCAATTCAAATATTGTTGAAGGTGATACGAAGACGTTGCCGCGATTTATTCATGCTCGCGCCACAGAAAAGGGCTTTAGTTTTGAGTTGTGTTAGTATACATGACCAACCAATTTGTATTTTTTTGGTGCCAAGCAAACGGTCCGCCTAATGGTAAGCGGTCACCGTAGCCTATGGATGCTTGCAACACTCGCGCGTTGCCGACACTTATGTTTACTTTCCGACTTATGTTTTTTTTTTACAGTTAGTGAGAGAGATTTTACGGACTACGGATGCATTGCAGTAGCAGTGCTGACTCATGGATCTAATAACGGTCTGCTCAGAGCCAAAGATCAACAGTACAGTGAAATTGAAATCATCAACCATTTTAAAGTACATGACAAACACACGTTAGTCACAAAGCCAAAAATTCTAATTATTCAGGTGAGTGTCGTTTACGTCACGGTGGTCCAGCGAGACGCCACGTTGATAATTTTCATACCACAAAGGTGGCAAACAAGCACACGGTAACCGTTTACCATCAGATGGGTGGTATGCTTGATGCTAGCTAAGCGGTATAAACGAATTACATTTAAATAGTAAAACCCTGTTAATTAAGAGGGTGTCAATTTACGTAGTTTCATTTATTTCAGTTTATGCAATATTCCCGCCATTTTGATCTGATATTTAATCGGTAAAAAAGAGCAATTGCTCCGCACTTAGAACAATAATGACATGGTAATTTATTATTAATGCAGTGTTGTTGGTACAATGCAGAGACATGTAGTTCTTACTTAATCAAAGGTACAATGACAAATAGTTGTACCTAGTTGACAACTATTCGTCAATAGATGGCGCTAGATGTATATACACCTCAGAGTAGATAATATGCTACGTACAAATTAAGCTTACATAAAAAAAACTTCCATCAGAGGCAGACGGGTAATTCTCTTGCTAGACATCGATTGTTATGATATGAATCAACACCACGCGGTTTTGTTTTGGTGTTTATCAAATACCTAGAAGGAAGTCCGCTTGTTATCACGCAATGCGATGTATGAAGAGATGACTTAACGTCAAAATTTTATCAGATACGCAAAGTATTATAAGACTTCATTCCATTCCATTTAAATGCGTATTCATAATACATGTTTTCTCGCCTTCCCACAAGGGTCTTCGAAGAGGAAGGCAGAGGTTACAACACCCACTTTCCACCGAAAATAATTTGTTGCCAACGTGACAGATGTTGTGGCAGATGGGTCGTACGTTCGATTGACTGCTTTGTGGGCACTTTTTTACATATAATATCATTGTTTGTGGTATTTTAAAAGCAACTTCATTGCTTGCAGGCGTGTAGAGGAACACGGAGCATGCAGGGGGTTACGGTGTTTCGAGCTGGTAAGATTCGAAAGGATCTGGATGAGGACGTGGAGCATTACACTCTGCCGGTGGAGGCTGACATGTTGGTGCTTCACAGCTCGTATGTGGGGAACCCATCGCATAGGTGAGAGGAATATACTAAGAAATACTTGTTTTATAGGTACCACTTAGGTGGCATACAAGCATACTCCCACCTGTAGGGCTAGCATGAATAATTGCGACAACGTTTTCGTATCGCCTTCGACTATTTTTGTATTGGATAATGAACAGCGCTGCGGCGGCGAAAAGTGGAACTAAAAATTAGTTTGACAGTTTTGACATTTCGCGAGTTTTGTTTTCGAATACGTTGTCGAAAAAGTTCATGCTACCGGCACAGTAGCGGTAGCAGGAACATTGTCGACAACGTTTTCGTATCGCCTTCGACTATTTTTGTATTGCAAAATGAACAGCGCTGCGGCGGTGAAAAGTGGAACTAAAAATGAGTATGTCAATTTTGACATTTCGCGAGTTACGTTTTCGAGTACGTTGTCGACAAAGTTCCTGCTACCGGCACAGATCATCGTAGCCTAAAGCTACTCACTGTGCTAGCAGCATTATTACTAGCGCAGCGTATCCTAGTGGAGCACTGGCAACCTTACTTACCGCAGAAACAACACTACATGAAAGTAGTGCTATTTGACTGCCAATTTTAAATGGAAAACCTACGGGAGCTCCCCATTCGCCCTTACTTCTATTAAAAACTAAGTGGTTCTGAGTGACTGATATATCAACGCATCAGACAGCTTAAGTCAATGCGGCCAGATTCTTGATATTTGACTGTAGCTTCCCGTATGACGTAGATAGATACGCTCAAAGAAAACATTTTTGTAAATTCAATAATGTCAAATTTTCCAGGGACGAACTTCACGGGACGTGGTTCATCCAATCGCTGTGCAGCAAAATACACCAACTGGCCTCGACTCAGGACTTGGAATCGATCATCACAGAAGTGAAACGCGAAGTGGCAGTCGACAAGTACCATGAAGAATACAACCGGAGAACATTCGAGATGGACATCAACAAACAAATGCCAGTAGTTACCTCCACTTTGATAAGAAAATTGTACTTGAAAAAGTTCGGTGACGTCCCCACGTTGGTGAAAGTATCACAGAATTTGACAGAGTCGTCGAAAAGTGACGTTTTGGATACGACCGCTCCAAATACACCCCTGTTGGTCCAATTCGGGCCTTGTTCCTGTTTCTTAGAGCATTTTGTGTATCTGAGGAATTGTTTGAGGTAAGAATTTAATAAGAAAAATGTAAACCTTTCAGTAAACAATTTTCCCTTCAGATTTTGGACAGACAGTTATTTGAGAATTAAGTACATATAATTATGTTATCCTTCACGCCTGTTCCCTTTGGGGGTAGGCAGAGAGTATATATTGCAATTTCACTCTTGACTTAACTTTTATTTGTGTTACAGTCATTAATCTAGTCAGAATTGTTAAAATGTTAGAATACAAATGATAAGATTTAGTCATAGTGCTGAAGATTTAGTCATAGTGCTGAAGATTACTGAAAATAAAACAAAAGTCTCAGTTCAAAATAACTTTAAAAGCGCATGCGCATATCAAACAACAAGCCTTGAAGCGATGAGTTACTTGTTTTCTCTGTGTGTGTCAAGGATACCTTTAAGTCAGCCGTCAGGTATCAGGAACCAACTTCATAAATAAATGCACAAATATTATTCTGATATATTTAACTTCGAGTCAGCTGCAGTCAGCCAATATGTTGTGATTAAAATTAATGCTTCCCTAAAAGGTACTTGGTTTACAAATGACTTGATTGACCGTAATGCAGTGATTTATTTTTACGAATGTGGATGGGTACAGGAGTCGAGGTAGACCTAAGAAAAGATGGATGGACTGTGTGAAAGATGATATGGCCAGACAGGAAGTGAATACAGAGATGACGGCTGATAGAGAAGTATGGAAGAGAAATACATATTGCGCCGACCCCAAATAATATGGGATAAGGGCAGGAGAATGATGATGGGTATCAAATGAAAGGAATGATCGAATAGTAGCTTTTGTTTTCAAACTTATTTTAACGTACCTGTTTTAGCTTAGGCATATAAGAGAACGTTTGAAAGTAGTACCAATGAAAGTAAAAATTAAAGGAAATCGTTTTTCATGGTATGGTATGTCCAAGTCACATCATCAGGCCAATAGACAGTGAAACATTTAATGAAATAGAATCATTTCTCAAGAATTTCTTAAAGTGACTAAATCTACGTTATGGCCTACGACATAGTCATTATATTCAAACAGTTACGTGGGCCTTAAGCCTTGGAATATCGTTTCATTATTACTGTACTTTACCCGATAGAGGATAGAGAAAATTAGATGGACTGAAAAAAAAATCAAACGAAGAAGTAGATACTACTATCGAAAAAAGAAGAGGAAAAATGATTGGTCACCTTATACGACATGACGGTTTTATAAATACAATTATGGAAGGTATAATAGAAGGAAGGCGTGGCAGTGAACCACCAAGTATAAATTACATCAAGCAGGTTAAGGATAAGACAGCCGTCACGTCGGATAAGGAGGTCAAATAAGTAGCACTGGACAGGGAGAAGTGGAGGGAGATTCATCGGCTACACCGACAAGAGTAAAACTCTTGAATGAGAAGAAGACCTGTAGCGACCTCACCGCTACATAAACCAATGTCAGAAATCTACTAACTAACAGGACAACATTCAACGGATGATAAACTACATACGTCACAATCCAGCCACGTGCTAGCGAAGTTTTCTACGAAATTCAACATATATACAAGTTTCCGACTAGAATAGTCGGAGCCGCGGTTCCCCAGGCACAACACCCGCCTGGCTGGAAGATCTTCCCTTTGCGGTGGCTGAGCATGATAACCTCGCTCGCCCCACAGACCCGATAGATTAAGCTTAGCTCATATTCCTGTTCTTTTTCAGGTACTTCATAGAAGATCATCCAGAAGACGAGACAGCGAGGTCGTTCCTAGATGTTGCAAACTCTTTGGAGGATGGTATTGAGTACAATAATATTAAGGAAAAGTTATCCAAAGCAATTTGTAAGCATCTAACGGTGAACGCTAAGGACTGTCAGTTTTTTAAATACATATATTTTACTAAGAATTAAAATTAAGTAAAAAGGTTTGCATTTTCATTGATAGACTCTAGTCAAGAAGAGGTAGGGCGATTTGGGACTTCCCGTGGGTTTTCCCATTTAAATTGGAGCCCTCCGAGTGAGGACTATACCTTACAGAAGACAGCAGTGAAATACTACTACTACAGCAAGTAGTGTTGTGTTTCTGCAGTAAGTAAGGTTGCCAGTGCCCCACGAGGATACGTTGGGCTAGTAGTAATGCTGCTAGCACAGTGAGTCCTCATCAACAACATGGTTGGCAACCTGTTAGTGATACCCCTGGTATTGCTAGCGGCTATAGGCTAATGGTGACTGCTTACCATCAGGTGGGCCATATGCTTGTGTGTCACCTTAGTGGAGTAAAAAAAAAAAAAGTCAAGGGGAGTATTTTAATTATCTTCACGCCTCGCCGAGTACTTTTCAGGATAAGCAATTCCCACGATGATTGACCATCAACGAGCGTCCCTTGCAGGATATCGTCGAGTGCGATAAGGATATAATATTACTCGCTGTTACCCGCGACTTGGTCTGCATTTGTTTAAAGACAAACGTAGGCTATGTCCTTCCCCAGGATATAATCTATCTGCTCGTCAAATTTTATTACGATCCGTTCAGCCGTTTAGTCCTGAGATGGTAACAAACAGAGTTACTTTCGCATATTTTATAATATTAGTATTAATTATTCTGATATACAATAATAACTACACACTTGAAAAGGTAAAGTAAGTACACTAGAGCTAGGCAAGTCCTGGATTTGTCAATAAGCCGTAAAGGACGGCCTAGGGGCGGCAGCGTCCTAGGGGCGGCAGAATTCAGAGGAATTAATTAATCTTAGGGTTTAGGCTTTAAATTCCGTAAAAAAAAAATTTTTTTTTTTATACCTTTAAGGTGACAAACAAGCATACGGCCCGCCTGATGGTAAGCGGTTACCGCAGCCTATGGACGCTTGCAACACCAGGGGTATCACTCGCGCGTTGCCGACCCTAAAAACTTGTTTCTTTTTTATGACTAATTCATTAGTTTATTTAACTTTACTACAAAATTATTATTTTAGAAAGGTACGGGGCGGCGGACATAAAGAAGCCTACACTCATAAAAAATAAAATCCGTCACTAGAGCTGGGGATTCTTTCATATTACCGCCTTGTCCACAAGATGGCTGACGTCAAGAAAGAAAACTATCTTAGTTAAAGTTAAACTAGTAGACGGAACTGTCAACATCCCAACATCCTGTTCATACACAGTTCAAACAACTAAATTTACATAAAGATAAAGTAACCAAAAGTGTGTTTACACATCAATAGGTATGCGTGAAATGTCGAACAATACAGTTGAAAAGCTTTTGTTGGCCATATATGCTTGCTCAAAAGAAATGGCTGTCTAGTTGGCGCCAAACGTATTTCACGCTTCACCAATTTCTTCGTCTGAAACCTAGTTAAGTTAATTCTTCTTTAGCGGACATAGTTACTAATTTACTGCGTTGGGGTCGGTACGAGAGGTAGGGCGATTTGCGCTTTCCCGTGGGTTTTCCCATTCAATTGGAGCCGCCCGACTGGGGACTGTACCTCCACCTTACAGAAGACCGCAGTGAAATAACACTAGTTGATGTAGTGTTGTGTTTCTGCGGTAAGTAAGCTTGCTAGTGCTCCACGAGGACTCGATGGGTTAGTAGTAATGCTGCTAGCACAGTGAGTCCTCCTCAACAACATGGTTGGTAACATGTTAGTGATACCCCTGGTATTGCTAGCGGCTATAGCCTATGGTGACTGCTTACCATCAGGTGGGCCATATGCTTGTGTGTCACCTTAGTGGTATAAAAAAAGAAAGAAAAAGGTACAATAAAATTAATTCAGACCCACTTTATCCGGTGGATTTTCTTTCAAACAAAGTATAAGCTGATTTTTGGTCCATACCCTGACCATAATTCATAACTCAAAAATCTGTCATTTCGATTGGACCGTTCTCAAAAGTACTAAGTCGATAAGTCGCACATTTTTTAAAATGTGGCAATTCAGTTTGGTTTATATACGTATGTATGTACTGTGTCCTTCGTCAACGTATAGTATTACTAAAAGGGTTAGTTTATTTTCGAATGTCTGGAGTTTATTTTTATAAGACGGCTTACTGAGAACAGAACTGCAGGGCAGGAAAACCAATGTTCTTTCAATGAAATTGAATACATCACATCACATTATGTGCGTTCAATGGGCATTGTAATGCATTTGACATTAATCGCGATTTCTTGTCTGATTTGTATCAATCTATACTAATATTATAAAAAGGAAAGATTTGTATTTTTGTATGTATTGAATAGGCTCCGAAATTACAGGACCGATTTCAAAAATTCTTTCACCGTTAGAAAGCTACATCATCACTGAGTAGCATAGGCTATATATTATAGTAGCTTCCCGCCCCGGCTTCGCTCGGGTAGACAAAATATTTGATAAATGTCTATAGGCTCCGAAACTACTGGACCGATTTCAAAAATTCTTTCACCGTTAGAAAGCTACACTATCACTGATTAACATAGGCTAGCTGCCCGCCCCTGCTTTGCACGGGTAGACAAAATATTTGATATAAATTATAAATGTCTACCCGTGCGAATCCGGGGCGGGCCGCTAGTTATTTATAAACTAGCTTCTGCCCGCGACTAAGTCCGCGTTGAGCTTAGAATCCCAGAGGAACCTAACATTTTTCGAGGATAAGTATCCTATGTTAATTCAGGTTATAAACTATTTGTGTGGCATATTTCATACAAATCCGTTGAGCTGTTTTTGCATGATTGAAAAACAAACATCCATACATCCATCCTCACATACATCAATGCATCCATCCTCACATACATCAATGCATCCATCCTCACATACATCAATGCATCCATCCTCACAAACTTTCGCATTCTATAATATTATTAATACGACGAATTAAATTGACTCAAGCACACTTACAATTTACGTCGACCAGTGTTTTTGGTACTTGAATTTTAAAGTTAGGCTTAAATCGTATGAAATTACATAGCGAAAGATGAGATGGCCAGAAAGGAAGTGAATACAGAGATGACGGCTGATAGAGAAGTATGGAAGAGAAATACATATTGCGCCGACCCCAAATAATATGGGATAAGGGCAGAAGAATGATGATTACCACTAAATACCCTTTCAGGATAGGCGGAGAGTATAGAACGCCATTTCAAACCTTGCACATGTCTTATAACACTAAGGTGGCAAACAAGCTGACGACCCGCCTGATGGTACACGGTTACCGTAGCCTATGGAAGCTAGCAACACTGCGCGTTGTTGACCCTTAATCTTTTGCTTCTACATTCATCAATCTCTTTATACATCGGTTCCATGAACATACTAATGGGTTTGTTCAGTAATACTAAGTTGTGTCAAGGCTGTGGTGACATTGAGAATAATTATCATCAGCTATGATTGCTAGTTCATCATCATTATGATGTCATCAATCTAGCAGCTAGATTGAGTCATGATCATGAGTAAGATCCGATCGTTGTTGAAAACAGTTTTGATTCTAGCTTATTAAAACCTATTTTTAGAACATCTGTAAAGATGAAGAATAAAGAGAGGTAGGGCGATTTGAGATTTCCCGTGGGTTTTCCCATTTAAATTGGAGCCGCCCGACTGGGGACTGTCCCATCTTACAGAAAACTGCAGTGAAATAACACTACTTACAAGTAAGATTGCCATTGCTTCACGAGGATACACAGGGCTAGTTACTACTAGCTAGCAGCATTACTATGCTGCTAGCACAGTGAGTCATCATCAAAAAATGGTTGGCAGCCCGTTAATGATACCCCTGGTATTGCTAGCGGCTATAGGCTACGGTGACTGTTTACCAACAGGTGGGCCGTATGCTTGTATGCCACCTTAGTGGTAGGTATAAAAAAAAAGATGAAAAAGGGAATGCTACGTTGGTTTGGTTTGGACATATAGAACGAATGAACGACGAAAGACTTACAAATAATATATACAATGCGAAAGTTAGCCATGGAAGAATCTGTGGAAAGCCAGAGTCTAATTTTCTAGATGAAATTGCTAAAGTACTTAATGCTAGAGAAGTAAAGAGCTCTCGTAACTGCCGGGAAAGTATGAAGTGATTGATGAATGTAAAATATAAAAAAGAGGTAACGTAATGATTCCTATTCAGTTTACCTACCCCGTGAGGGATTTAGGTACATCTCCATATATAAAAATGTTAAAATGAATCCTTATTTCCCTTGGTCACGGCATCACACGTAAATGGCTAAGCCGATTTCTCTAATATTTTTTTTGTGTTTATTACTGTAAGTAGAAGGTTCTTATAAAAATAAAATTTGAAAAAACAATCGGTATATTTTTATTATCGGGATAAACTAAACGACCTTTGTTTTATGGTTTGCTTGTCATATGAATTCATAGCTAAGACAGGACATCGTCTATCGGGATAGCTTGTATAATATAACAAATCACATTTCTTAGATTTATCAATATAAATTTGTTATCGAGTGGATAAAGATACAAGTATGAACGAAGAACAGTATGCAATTAAATTTCACGCACAGACAATTTTGAATCCGAATGCTCATCTTGAATCATCGATCTCTAGACGCAGTCATGTTACACCTGCTAATAGCAATAACTAAGTCAAGGTTCCCGTTAAGGCCTGCACAATGACATCAACCGTCTGAAATGTAGGCGTTTCTATGACACTGCGCACATATTTGCATGATAACGTTGAAAAGTTGCATTTGATAATCATTAGGCTATAAATCATTGGGAATTTGGTGCAAAGATGGATTAGTGACCTAATTTCGTGCCTAACTTTCATTTAACCTTTGAAGGACGACTCAGGACGAGTGAAATGATGCTCAACCGTCACAAAGGATCTGCCAGCCAGGCGGGTGTTGTTCCCCAGGCACAGCGGCTGAGCATGATCATGCTTAGCCGCTACAAAGGGAAGATCTTCCAGCCAGACGGGTGTTGCGCCTGGGAACAAGGCTACGGCAGTTCTAGTCGGAGACTGTATGTATGATACTGTGGGACGAGCGAGGTGACAATGCTCAGCCGCCACAAAGAGAAGAACTTCCCCCCAGCCGTATTTTATGCCTGGAGAACCGCGGCTGTTCTAGCCGGATCGAAGACATTTATAGACATTGCATAGAAAACTTTGATAGCGCGTTGTAGAAGTGTGGCTTGTTGTATGGAGTTGTAAGACAAGTCTTGAATAGCGCCATCTGTTGAAAGTTATGTTCATTATTGAATTTCAACGTGTTAGAAGTGTTGGTTTAGTATGAAACATTTAACCGGAACTTTTAACTGCCAATTAAAGAGGACTCTATGTTCGTCTATGTATCTCTTCTAAGTACGGAATAATATATTTATTGTACATATATTATTTGGTTGTTTACAATCTTAACAAGTTTACGAATCAGAACAACTTTGTCAGTGGCCGGATTTAGCCCTTTAAATTGATCGGCTTATTTATTAACCTTCTCGATGCTTCCGCTGATGCATCTGTTTACCTCACTCAATGCTGCCCTGCCAAGAATAATTCCCTAATTGAACTGGGTATTTCCCATCCTCTGAAATTTAATTTTGTTCGGAACTCAATTTCTCGTACACTCATTCCAAAGATCCTACGAATATCCTAATAATACATTCGAAGGTTAGGATGTTATTTTGTGCAAAAGCGGCTTAACGGAATCACGTGATCACAACTTGACATAGAGAAAGATATTACAAACGGTTTTTCTTCAACGCAGCGTTTCTGGAATTTATCCACGTACGTTTCCGTCCACAATACTATTCCGTATCTACTAGGCAACAGAAATCACGAAGTGAAAGCATATGCCACGTAGAATCGGCACCAATCCTTGCTTAACCCGGGTTCAAGTTTGCGATTTATGAATTGTCTATGTCTCGACAGTGACATTAAGGTTAGAACATTTAATTTCAAGAGCCGTGGTGGCCTTATGGTATTAAGCGTTACCTGCTATTCTAGCGACGCAAGTTCAACTCCCACCGCGTTGTACAATTCCTTTTTTCTCCACGAGCGTTACGGTGAAGTAAACCCTGGTGAGGAAACCTGCATACGCCTCACAAGAAATTCAAGGACGTATGTAGTGCCTAAGAGACGGCGACGGACTCACTGTTTGTCACGTAGGCACTAAATTATCTTCAGAGGAAAGTCTCTGCCATCTCTATGAGGACCCTTGTGGGAAGATGTGAGGATATATTATTATTAATACATCTAAATTTTTGTTGCTAAACGCATGACTTTTGGTAAGCTAAATAACTACCTATATATTACTTTTACTGTTTACTTATACGCAGAATATTATGTTCTCTGAGCTTGTATGAAGTCGTATGCTTGTTCGACACCTGACTGGTATAAATATAACTAGAAATTTTACACTCACATAAAATTAATATTAATAGAAGTGAAAACTATCGTCTATAAATATCGACTGCGAAAAGATATCAGAGTCGCGACTCGCACTTGACCGGTTATGAGTTATGAATGATTTAAATGCCTCGGGTTGTTTAAATAGCATTCTAAATTTAAGGTTTAGCTCAACGGTTTCGTTATTGCCATTATGTAGGTAGGTAGATGCATTCATGGTCTAACAGTCCGACTTTTAAAAAAGGAACGCGATGAAAATTAAAAGTAACTTTCTGAAGGTTTCTTCTGATTTTGATAGCTTATTTTCTGTCTATATATTTTCAGTGTGTTTTTTAAACAGTAATTTGTTTTATTTATTTACAACTAGCAACCCTCGCGACGGTGTGGGAGCTCGCCGAGTTTTTCTTCCGATATCTGCAACGATGATCGTCATATTTCAGCCAATTTACACAAAATCTTAATTAATTGTACATCTAAACTTTTCTTTTCTCGCTCCTTCCACTGGTGAAAACTATGTGAAAATCCGTTCAGTTGTTTTTGAGTTTATTACGTTTGACAGACAGACACAGTGTGATGACTTTGTTTTATTATATGTATTACAAGCTTTTATTTAGTTATCTGTCCGTTGCGTGTAACCAAATCTTGCAAGTTTGACCCATTTCCCAGTGACCTATTGAGTTTGACTCGTTACATGCAATGTTAGATTACCTAAATACCGCCATTTTTAATCCAATAAGTCACATCATAGAGATTTATTATTCCCTCAGTAATAGTATTCTCTATGATATGGGTATCAAATTAACGGGCTTGATGAGTGAGGCTTCGCACGGGTAGACATTTATCAAATATTTTGGCTACCCGTGCGAAGCCGGGGCGGGCAGCTAGTATAATATATAGCCTATTTTACTTAGTGATAATGTAGCTTTCTAATGGTGAAAGAATTTTTGAGATCAGTCCAGTAGTTTCGGAGCCAATTCAATACAAACATACACACAAAAATACAAATCTTTCCTCTTTATAATATTAGTGTAGAGTATAGATAGATATAGAGTCTAATAAAAGTTTGTTCTTAAAAAAAATGTCTAACTTATTTGTAGATGAAGTCGATAAATATGCAAAAAATCGCATTGTGTTCCGTCTGTGCACACATTATCAGACTTCAGAAATCGCAATTCGAGTAACCGTTTTGGTATTTCACGAGGTGTTCCAGGAATGACGCAGGCGCACTCCGACCACGTTGGTAATGAGTGAACAATTTCAAGTGTACCAACGTCATGGATTTGAAACGCTTAAAACAATATCGACACGGAGTTTTTTTTTACTTCTGCATAAATCACATTATAGAATACAAAATATATTATAATTTGCTTTGTCCGCTTAATGAGTGTGATACGGTCGAACGGCCTGCGCCCAGGTGAGCTCAGCCGTGGTTTCTTCCGACACGTGTTTCAGGACTTCCACGTCCCATCATCAGGGTGCCGCCGCGTTGATCGAGCAGCGTGATGACACATCGAGGTCTGGATGCTGGAGCAGCGTCACAACACGATGGTCAGATGCTGGCAGCAGCGTCACAGGATGCTGCCTGCGACCACGGCTGAGCTCACCTGGGCGCAGGCCGTTCGACCGTATCACACTCATTAAGCGGACAAAGCAAATTATAATATATTTTGTATTCTATAAATATGTATTTCCGCAAAGTAAAACCTGAATCAATTCAATAAATCACATTATTTTGCCCGCGTCGATATTAGCCATCGCGATCGCATTTTGTTCAATATTTATTGCGCTTAATTTTTTCGCGTGGAATAAAAATTTTTTTTTTTAATTAGGTACTCCTTACGTCATCATCATCTGCCAGTGAAAACTCGTTCTAGCCGTTTCGGTGACAGACAGACAAAACATTTACAAATTGTTTTTATTTGTAATAGGTAACAGGTAATGTATTCATTTTCATAGCCAATAGCTGTTGTTTTGACGTTACAAACATACACTTACATTTTATGTATACATGTCCTTGTCTTGTACATTAGTACCATATATAGCGTTCTCTTTGTGTGTGAGGAGAGCAGAAAATGTTGCCTCTATTAGCTACTCCCTCTACCATATGTATGTACTTATGTTAGTGACAAAAAGATCTATCTTCATTTGTCAACGTATAGTTTTGTTACCAGCATACTAATGAATGAATTAACAACAAACAAGCGTTAAGTACAATGATCCTTTTTATTTAGATAACGGGTTAAACCAGTTTAATTCCGATTCACAAAAACCATTCCATGGATAATATGTCCTTTAGCCGTCTCTTTGGTTTGTCTAGACCAGCGGTCCTCAACCTTTTTTTCATAGGGGCAAACACGCGAGTCGTTGGGTTGCGGGCCGCACAATAAAATTTGATACATTGTTATTTCTTAGGATTTTGCATTTGTTATAAATATTTTAACATTTCAATCGTCGTATATTACGACAAAATAACCGTAGCAATGAACGCCGCAGCGCGGTAGTGCTATGTAGAAAAGTTGACCAACTTTTTGTAGTATACCGCAGCTTGAGTATAAGTACTAACTTACTTTCGCTGGGTCAGTGACCCGAACAGGATCTTGACCTCCGACACCAAAAGCCACCACTCGCTTCTATTCTGCGCCATTTCACGACGACCATTAGTAAAGCGCCCAGTGGGATGCCCGGGGTAGATGGAACGATGAAGTTAGGAAGGACCTCCACGCCCTCGACAAAGCCAAAGCAGGTTGAGTATAGCTGGATGTAATTATCTAAAAGCCAAGAAAGAGGTACCAGATCTTACTAAAATTCTTTGTATTATGACAGCGTAGCGGTTGTATTCTCTTGGATTTGACAGTTAGGTTAAATAAACACAAACATTTTCGAAAGTACAAGATAGAAAAGAGATTTTCCATCCTGTTGCAAAACCTCTTTTGTGGGTTTGTGGTTAAGAACACAGTCGACCTATCCATTATGTTGTCAAGAAGCCAAAAGGCACTGTCTCGTATCTATGGACAAATTTACCACGTGCAAAGTTCTAATAGAAAAAGCGACCCAAATATTAAATAAATAAAAGAAAATCTTGCTATCCCTTTCTCACGTGTGGCGTTAAATAAGGATGGCAATACTTTTCGTCCTGTCAAATAAGTTTAGATTAGTCATTTTGTACAACAATACCGACACAAGTGCCTTACTTAATCATAAACATATTATTATCTTTCACTTCACCCGCGTATCAATATAATATATAGCCTATGTGTAGCTTTTTAAGGTCAAAATATTTTTGACGTCGGTAGAGTAGATTTTACGTCTATTCGTACATACAAATCTTTCCTCTTTAAATATATATGGGTAGATAATATTTCTTCTATGGACGTTTGGCGCCAAGGAAATACGAAGCAAAAACTGTATGCCATCGTAAGTAGGCACAAAGCATATTTTCATGAAATTAACTGTTGTGGTTTTCTGAAGTGCGGACGCGAACGAATTGTTTTTAATGAAACCAAATTGAAGCCAAGTCGCTTCCATCCTCCTCCTCGTGTCGTGTTCCTCATTACTGAGGGTCGTGACCCCCTCCACGGATCACTTTCTTTTGTACGATGTCGCCCCATCTAGATCTGCCTTCAACGGCATGCATGGCATTGTGTAAGGTAGTGTCGAGTGCGGTGCCGATTTGGTCAAACCATCGCAGAGGACTTCGGCCTCCTGGTCTCTTTCCTTCTATCTTGCCGGTCTGATAAGCCTTTCAAGGTTGTCGCCTCTCTTCCGGGAAACATGACCGAAGTAGTCCAGGACTCGCTTTAAACAGATTGATGTTAGTCTGGTGGTCACACCGAGTTCTTTGAGTATTGATGCGTTCGTCCTCATGGCTGTCCAAGGGATGCGCAACATCCTCCTCCAGCACCACATCTCAAATGCGTCAACTCGCCTTCGGTCATTCGCTTTGAGCGTCCAAGTCTCTGCACCGTAAAGGAATATGGAAAACACCAGGCATCTAACGAGTCTTACACCATAGACATATTATAACATGTCTATGCAATACACACTATGAGCATTTCAAGCGACTGCTTGT
Organism: Falcaria lacertinaria; assembly: GCA_951449985.1. NCBI lineage: Eukaryota > Metazoa > Arthropoda > Insecta > Lepidoptera > Drepanidae > Falcaria > Falcaria lacertinaria. Next base: position 1,412,367 of record OX602133.1, on the reverse strand, counting down.
TGTCATTATTAAGATCCCAAAAATCACATTTCTAGTTTCCATTTATTCTTTATTTTATTATTATTTTTTTGCTAAAAAAATTTCAACAGTGAAAATTTCAACCTTCTACCCGTTACACTTTGGGTATGGAACCCTAAAAGCGAACCAGCCTTAGTCTCAGATGATGTGTATCGTTTGACATTTTATTCTGTCGGATAACTCTAGCACCGCGCACGCTGATTGGTCAAATTAAATAGCACTTCCCGGGCACGGGTAACGCACTTCCGTCCCTTATCACGATATCAGTCCTATAGATAGCAGGGAAGCGAGAGGATAGATGTTAATCATCGAAAGGAGGTAAAACCCGTGCGTAAACAAATTACTTTAGCGAGAAGCTTAAGAGCTAAGAAATGCGGGCACAAGTCAATGAATACCAATTGATTGGTAGCATGAAGCTGGAGGAACCAGCGATAAATCAATTGAAACAATGTATACTGTACCTCTACACCATCATTTAATCAGTCTGTGGTATTAAACATACATTAAATCGTTAAATTCTCGAGTTTAAACTTAGTTGATTGAACTTTGTAGAACTTTTTTTATGTTTTTTAAACATTCCAACAAAGGTCTAAGTTGCGTTGGTTCTTTGTTGAAGAAATTTGGCATTTAGTTCAAGTAAATTACATTTCTAGCCTGTTCAAAGCTGGTCTAGACGGATATTGAAAGCATTTATCTGGAAATTATTAAGAAAGGAGGATCAATATCAAAATATTTTATTCAGTTTGAATAGAACACCCATGGGAGATTTAATTCGCCCTACATCTTTTTTTAAGCTCAAGGTGTCATTTATCACTGTACTTAACTTTATTGGTACAGGACGGGGTTTGAATCTGGGCCCATCAGATGACAAGCCGTTGCTTCATCCAAAAGGCCACCACAGAATTTTTGATATGCGTTGAATCCCGATCTCCTTGACACCTTGCGTCAAGAATTCAGTATCAAATTATAAAATTCGTCTAAAACAATAAATTGTTTTCTTCCTACTATCCCACTAATATGGATATGTGATCATTAATGTGAGTATGGATGGATGTATGTTTGTTACTCTTTGACGCAAAAACTACTCAACGGATTTGGAACACAGATAATTTACAACCTGGATTAACACATAGGATACTATTTAATCCCGGGAAAATTGTTGGTTCCTCTGAGATTCTAAGCTCAACGCGGACGTAGTCGCGGGCAGAAGCAAGTATTCATATAATTCTACAGCTTGACCCAATCTTACGGATGAGTAAGTATTTATTTTTACTAAGGACCTCGATCACTGCGAATTTATTATTGGGTTTTTAGGACGGGAGTGTGGCCTGACTGTATTCTTTATGCGTGCTTAAAATTTATGGACCACGTTTTGTTTTGGTTTTTCCACGTCATATCTAATTCTAGTAGTCGTAAACTTAAGCTGTGGTCGAGAAAGGCCAAAATCCGATGATGATGTCGATTCCACTATTACGGGAGCGTTGCTGCGAATTAAAATGCTATGAAAAGCTTTGAGTTTTAGGATACAACCCAAATTAGTAGCAGGTTAAATAGGCTTCTTCTAGGTCAGAAATTAATTAATTAATTTATATGTGAAAACGACCACATAATTTATTGTATGTATTTAGAACGATGCTAGTTTTTAGAAATCGGTCACAAGATGAAACATTTGTTTAAAAATACCAAAAATACATAAACGACGAATAAACACTAAAGGTCCAGGAATTATAATAAATAATAATTAGGTAATTAAATATTATTTCTACAGTTCCACAAATTATGTCTCATGTCATAAGATACTAAGACTGAAAATACGAATCGTCAAAATATTCGTCATTATTCAGTCTTAGTCAGCGAAGTAAGGATAATAATAGTAAATTGAAGATTTATAAAACGCAAAGATAATTATAATAAATTGTACTTTATGGTCCATTGAGCAAGAATGTATTCCAGGATAAAAACACTTACGTTTAAATATAAATCGTATGTAGGTCGATTACGCCGAATGGATTACACCTTTGATTCAAGAATGCGTCATTTATGATTTTGGAATGTCAAACACATGTATTTTATCTATGGTCAAACAGGCGCGCGAAATGCATTCTGGCACTACATGATAGCATTAGCCATAGCAAGAAAAAATTTCCACTACGTATTCGAGTATAACTCTCAAAATTTGATTATCTATCTAATACAGTGATTCCCAAAGTGGTCCACGGGAGACTAGGTGGGGCTCTACGTTGGCGTGAATAATAAATGGGGGGGTTCACAAGTAGTAAGGGGGGTCCACGAAAATGTCTCTAGTTTCGATGGTGAAGAACAAACATTTCTATCTTTAGATTAAATCTTCATATTTATTACGAGTTTTGGGTGAGGAGTTGGGTATCTTGTAGATCCCAGCTGATGCTGCAGCATCAGTGCCGGTAGCAGGAACATTGTCGACAACGTATTCGAAAACGTACCTCGCGAACTGTCAAAATTGCCATACAAATTTTTAGTTCCACTTTTCACCGCGACAGCGCTGTTCATTTTTCAATACAAAAATAGTTCGAAGGCGATACGAAAACGTTTTCGAAAAAGTTCATGCTACCGGCACTGGTCACCAGGTTACCAGGTCTAAGGTTACTAAGGCTTACAATGTCTAGACAATAAAGCTTTGGTGTAAGTTAGTAATCTCCAGGATTAATAACAAACAAGCTTATGAGATGGGTTTGCTTCGATTACGTGTTGCAGATAAGTAGATAAGTATGCAGATTTCAACGGGATTATAAAATGCTTCGTTTCATCGGAGAGAAATTGCTTGGTCGTGTTGTCACACACACACACATTTACTATATTTATACAATAGTAATAGTAATTTACCAAAGCGTTGTCACGTCGGGGGACCGTTAAGTCCTACTTATATTATAAATGCGAATTGTGAGTATGGATGGATGGATGTTTGTTACTCTTTCACGCAAAAACTACTCAACGGATTTGGATGACATTTAGAACACAGGTAATGTATAACCTGGATTAACACATAGGCTACTTTTTATCCCGGGAAAATTTTAGGTTCCTCTGTGATTCTAAGCTCAACGTGGACGTAGTCGCGGGCAGAAGATAGTAAGTAAATAAAATAAAAACGGAATTCCTGAAAACTTTTGGAGAGCTAAACAAATACATTAGCATTTAATTTTGAAAAAAGGATGTTGAAAATCATCCCAAAGATTATTTTTTGTAATATTTTACTTTACTATTTATTGACACAAAACAGATTGTAATATTATGAAAGAAGTATTAATATAGTCTATTAATCATAATAAAGATAATCTTTATAACTGTACAACCAGAAGCACGAAATAATTATTTACGAGCCTCTTCACAATTTATAGGCGATGACAATATTAAGAAAACACTTCAGAGTATTCGCAGAACCAAAGAGTTTAAATGCGGTGATGATGGAAGCTATGCCGAGTGGTTTGACAGTTGTTTTACAACGCCAATTAAAAATAATATGATGTTTATTGAAGCATAAAATGGAGCTCTAAATCAAGCGGAGTATTTGGTGACTGAAGGAAAATAACAAATCGTAGATAAATCGCTTAATGTTTATAGAAACACTAGCGTGAGAATTCGGTACGAAATTTTGATATGGATTCAATGATATTATATGTAACTTACAATATCATTGTAATGACTATACAGTTGGAATTGTCAGAGAATATGTATTTCTGTAGACGCTATAATAACAAATAATCTACACTAATATTATAAAGAGGAAAGATTTGTATTTTTGTTTGTAACGAATAAACTCAAAAAGTACTGGACCGATTTTAATAATTATTTTTCATTAGAAAGCTACATCATCACTGAGTAACATAGGCTATATATTATACTAGCTACCCGCCCCGGCTTCGCTCGGGTAGACAAAATATTTGATAAATGTCTATAGGCTCCGAAACTACTGAACCGATTTCAAAAATCTTTCACCGTTAAATAGCTACACTATCACTGAGTAGCATAGGCTAACTGCCCGTCCCGGCTTTGCACGGGTAGCGAAAATATTTGATATCAATGTCTACCCGTGCGAAGCCGGGGCGGGCCGCTAGTAAAATATAAATAAAAAAATACAGACGGCTCCTACTAGATACGTTTTTTTTGTTTTTATTGCTCTATCTTTATATTGGTTATAGGTAGACAGGTTATAGGTATAGGTATAGGTAGACAGTTGAAATTTTCACAGAATATCATTATTGGTATAAAAAACCGTGTCTAGGGTTCGAATCGCAAAATTTGTCATTTAAACTAGTTTGTTTCAGTACGGACTCTCGGCGGTGCGAGTCCAACTCACACCTTGGCCATATTTTTTTATTTTAAAGAAATTTTTCAGGCAACAAAACCTCTAAAAAGAAGTCTCTATCACGGTTTCATTAAAATCTAAGAAATGTATTTATTAAGCACAAAAAACAGAACACAATTTTATAAAAAACCAGTACAAAGTAAAATGGAAAAATCTGATCTGAATTGTGCTCCAGAGTTGGAAGGAGTTGGAAGAACAAACAACATTATTTTTTCTTTACATAGACTGCTTTCTTGGAAAGCATGTCCTAAAGATATGTAAACAAAATTATCGGGCATGAGTCATGGGGGAAAAGCGGGAAAAGATTACAGCTCCAACAGTAATATACTGAACATTTGATATATAAGTATTGTTAATTTGTCCGCATTTTAAATACAGGTGTGCGCGACTCCGGCCGCAGTGTTCTTACGACACGCGCGCAAAGCAAACGTCCTCATTCGCGGTTGACTAAAACATTTGCCGCGCTAAGTGACAGATCGAACTTTTATGAGGTTTGAAATAAGAATTCAAATTTCGACTGCCAGTGTTTTTGATTCGTGACCGAACAAATGATGATTTTTTTAGAACAGTTTTTTAAATGTTTGTGAATATTGTTTTGGTCTTGAATAGTAATTATTTTGCTTGTGCTTAATGGCAGGAATTGTCATGGCGAACAAGTAAGTAAAAAAATAGTTCTGCATATCTCGGTTTAAGTAATTCTAATATTCAAATGTCTGTACATTACGATAAATATATTATTTGTGTGGTATGCTTCAATGTCATATTAGCTTAGGTATTCGTATTTATTTATATATTATGTTGTTAAGTAAAAAAAACTGGTAGGTAACTAAACTGTGGGTTAAATCGATTGCCGATTATTGAGAAACAACGCTTAGGACTTAGGCCCTAAGATGATCATGGAGCAAAAAATCCCTTCAATAATTGCTGGCGTAAAAAAAGCAAACATGACCAAAACTGACACTGAAAAACTTATTAAAAGGTTTTAATTCATAAAAAAATAAATTACACCCCAATAAATTTTTTGTAAATATTATAATCTGTTTTGAATAAAGTATAATGTAATGATAAAACCAAATAAAATCGGAAAACTATTAAAACCGCATACTATTATTATAACCTCGCTCGCGCGTTTTGTGTTGTATATTCATCAATTAGTTACACAATATAAACCGTGGTTTATGACTTAATTCCGCCTTTATTGCTCCTTAACGAATATAAGAAACCATAAACTAGCTTTAGTTTTTCTTTTAAGAACGTTCATCACTAACAGAGGCCCTCTTTTCTCGTTCACGCTTCATCATTTTACGACGTCACTTTGCGATTTATTCATTTTGCGACATCACTTTTGTTGATAATAATTCTTTCAAAATTGATGAAATTATTTTAAGTCCTTGAATGCAATCCTATTTCACCCAGTGATCTAACTAAAAATATGCAGTAAATATCCAAAACGCAAACAAAAATGTCCTAATTAGTACGTTAGCTAGCTAAACACCCGTAAGGCTGAATTCATACGCATTGGACCATATTCTAACTAGTCTGCCCTTGGACTGTCTGTCGGAACACTAATGTTGGGTTCCTCTATAGGATTTCGATTATGGTCCTTTATACTAGTTTGTTAATGTTTAATTATTTGGAAATACTATTTGGTGAAGTTAATTTCACATATTTATTTTAATTCAAAATATTATTAAAGTCACGATTCATGAGCTCGACTCGAATAAGTGTAATTATTAAAAATATGTAATCGAGTCAAACACTAAAATAAAAAAATATCTAAACCAATTAGATACATTAAATTAATTGTTGATTTGTTATATTTTTGAAGTTTGGTACTATTTTTATAAAAAAATAAAACGTCGTATTAAACTCTTAATCCGATTGGTTTACAACGTGTTATTTACTAAAATAGCCTTATCGACAAAGCGTACAGAAGTACGCTCGATTGTAAATAAAATATTTCTAACGCCTATTTACTCAGGTGTTGATACCCGTTTGATATTTATAACACATGATAAGATTACACGTCGAATTATCTAGGCAGTGATTTCTGCTGTGAATTAATTTATTACACTTATCTTTATGCAACAATTAATGTTAATTGGTCATTAAAATCTTTGCTATTGGTCCCAAGTGCGAACCTTGAAGAACGCCCCGTAAAATGTTTGAAGTCTACTAGGAATTCGGTGTGAAAACTATTTTATTAAATAGTTTCACTCTTTACATGTTTCGAGTTGTGTTCTTGATTCAAGATGGCAGCTGCTTGGCGTAGCGATACGAACAAACGGCTGTTAAACCATATCGAAAGCCGATCAAAAGTATGAGAAACTATAGAATGCCGATTATTATTTATGTATTCTTTGTAGTCTTCCTTCACGTAAGAAGACCTTGTATTTTACGACTTCATCTCTATTTACATATAAAAACTTCGAAATCCCTTAAATAATGTACACTTAAAGTTTTATTAGTCGTAAATATTAAAGATGATTGTTTTGGAACGAATACTGTTAGGTACATTGTTTACCTTGTTGCTACGTTATAAATGGCAAGGCGTTATGTTTTACGGTATTAGCTAATGGGCTCTTACTTCATGTTGTATAATTATTTTATTAGTTTCGTTACCCTGTTGGATCAAAGCTCTGAATGAAACCCCTTGTAGTGCTAGTGTTAGTGCCACTGTTGCAGTAGCAGTTGACGTAGGCTAGGTGCCTGCTTACCATCAAGTAGGCCGTACGCTTGTGTGCCATCTTAGTGGTATAAAATATACATGTCTTCTGCTGAGCTAGAATAACAAAAGATGTAGTGAGTAATTGGAAACAATCAAGCGGAATCCAAAATGGCGCAGCAGCATATACGGAGCCCAAATCTTATGTAGTGTTGTTTCTGCAGCGAGTAGAATTTCCAGAACTCCTTGAGAATCTCAAAAAGAAGCCAGTTTGCAGGCTATGCTACAGCTGCCTCGTTCCATTTTCAAGTGTATGACAGAGATAAGTTAAGTATACCAAGGTTACGACTGACAGTTTTTATTAGGCAACATTATTTCTTGGTAGTTTTTAAAGTTTTACATAACTTCAAGGAGAATTCCTTTGTTTCTATTGTTATGGTAATTTTATTTAGTTTGAACTCTGAAAACATGAATAAATGTTTTGAGAACATCAATACTGATTTAAGTATTAATATTCTGTGACAAACACTTCAATGATATTTATTTATGTATGTATTACCTTCTGGCCGCGACTACGTCCGCGTTGAGCTTAAAATCTCAGAGAAACCTAACATTCTCCCGAGATAAAAAGTATCCTATAAGTTAATCCAGGTTATAAATTATCTGTGCTACAAATCAGTTGAGTAGTTTTTGCGTGATAAACTCCATCCATACTCACAAACATTCTCATTTATAATATTAGCAGGATAGTGGGATGTTAATCTAATCCTACTAATATTATAAATGCGAAAGTTTGTGAGTATGGATGGATGGATGGATGGATGTTTGTTACTCTTTCACGAAAAATCTACTCAACGGAGTTGGATGAAATTTGGAACACATATATTTACAACCTGGATTAACACATATGATACTTTTTATCCCGGGAAAATGTTTAGGTTCCTCTGAGATTTAAGCTCAACGCGCACGTAGTCGCATGCAGAAGCTAGTACTTACATAAATAAATATCATGACACCTCACGGGGTAAGCAGAGAATATAGCTCCATTTGATAATACTGAGTGATAAAAGACAAAGTACAACCAACAATGCGACTGTGAATAGAAAAGAAGCCACGGAAGTCCAAGGCCTAACCTAGATTTAAACTCCAGAGAACCTACTCAGTGATGGAAAGATAAATGATACTCAGAACAGGAGAGAGAAGAGGTTGATGAATTTAGAAGAAGCAAAAGAGATGTGCAAGTCAAGATTGAAATGACTCTCTTTTTGTCTACCCCGAAAGGGACTAATTTCATACCACTACGTTGGCACACAAGCGTACGGCCCACCTGATGGTAAGCAGTCACCGTAGCCTATAGCCGCTAGCAATACCAAGGGTATCACTAACGAGTTGCCAACCATGTTGTTGATAAAGTCTCAATTTGACTCGCTGAAGACGCAGCATTACCACCAGCGCAGGGTATTCTCCTGGAACACTGGCAACCGTACTTACCGAAGAAACAACACTACATTAAAGTAGTATTCGACTGCGGTCTTCTGTAAGGTGGAGGTACAGTGAAACTGCGCGTTATGATATTGATATGTAAATCTATCACTTCTAACGATGCCTTTAGTTTGTTTATAAGTGATCTATCATCACAGGGCTTTACTGCCTAAACAAAACAATCGTACGCTTCAATGTTATTTGTGTTAGTGGAGAACTAAGGGACATACATACATATAAGGACAACATTTTTTGGCAACTTGGAAATGTTATCTGACTATTCTATACTAATAAAATCATAAAGAAAAGAGGAACGATTTGTATTTTTGCGTGTGTGTACGTTTGAATAGGCGAAACTACTGGACCGATTTCAAAAATCTTTCACCCTAGAAAGCTACATTACCATTAGGCAGTAGGAAATTACGAATATCAGAATTAAAGCTACCAAGTTGGTTTTGTCACTGCTTTCATGAAATAAATATTTTTACACTTCTAAAACTAAATCGGATGCCACATTAGTTTTTAGTGATCTCCGATTTTACATGCAAACTTATTTATTACTAGTGTACCCGCGGCTTTGCCCGCGTGGTTCTAGATAAAGATGATAGAAGAGAGAGAGAAGATATGTCCTTCTCCAGGTTATAATCTATCTGACCGCCAAATTTAATTACAATACGTTCAGCCATTTAGTCGTGAAAAGGTGACAAACAAACAGAGTTACTGTCGCATTATAATTCTTGTATAGTTTTTGCTAAAAATCAACATTTGTAGCATTCAATGAATTATAAAAAACACTAAGGCTCGTGTGGAAAGTTTATAATTAGCAGACGAACAATAACTATATGTAAGCAAAGTAATGGTAATATAAGCCAGTCTAAAATAAGGCTACGTACGGTATTTTGAATAGCTGATCACCGCCAAACTCAGTGCGAAATTCTGATCAAAGAAACAGTCCTATAAATTCTATAAACGTTCCATTCCATGTATTCTTATGCAAATATAAAACAATGCTAAAACGCTATAAATAAATGTTCAAAGGAGTCCGGCTCACATATCAAGATTTCAATAAAGAAATAAAAGAATTGAGTCCGTATAGAACCGTGTCGACGAATGTAGGGCAGTGGCTCTCAAAATGTTGTTTTGATCCAATTATTTTGTTATTTTTAGTACCCTTTTTAGTGGTAGTAAATTGCAAAAATATTATCGGTGGAATTTGTGAATTGTTTATTTTATTGTGGGTTTGTATGTGTCAGTAACAAACAGTACGCCCTTATGCCAGATGGAGTGGCGATGGAAACGCGTTAACAGAAGCCGTAGGTATTTGTTATCCAAATATCCTCCTTAGCTGATAGATACATGGTGTTGATAAATCTTACAGCTTAATAATATAATAGATTGATTGATAAATGCCCCAAAGTGTAGATTATCTAAACTAATCTACACTAATATTTATATGTATTATTTATATTTACATATTTATATTTGTATATTTATTTTTATTTATATTTATAATATTATAAAGAGGAAAGATTTGTATTTTTGTGGGTTTGTATTGAATAGGCTCCGAAACTACTGGACAGATTTCAAAAAATCTTTCACCGTTAGAAAGCTAAATTATCACTGAGTAACAGGCTATAAGGTAATGGTAATAGTATAAGGCTATATATTAAACTAGCTGCCCGCCTCTGCTTCGCATAGGTAGACACAATATTTGATAAATGTCTACCTAGTAATAAATATATTATTAACACAAGAATTATAATTTATGATTTAATTTAAATATCATTAACATATACCTAATCATCATTATACTTAGAAGATAGTGTAGTCCCTTCGTGGTTTTTAATAATAACTAGCTCTCCTGATAGACGATGTACTGCCTTAGCTATGAATTCATATGTCAAATACACCATAGAAAAAATTTGCCTTAGTTTATCCCGAAATTCAAAATGTTCGTTGTTTTCACATTTTCTTTTCATCAAAACCTTCTCCTGACAATAATAAACATAAAAAAAGAATAAAATAATTAGCGAAATCGGTCGAGCCGTTCACGCGTGACACCGATCGTAACCAAGGGATATAGGGATTAATTAATATACAATGTAGATAGATGTATAGATAGGATAAATTTCGTCGGTTATTTTAAACTATATTATATCGCATCGATCTGACAATTACTCATTTGAATTTCGATCATAACCTTCTTAAAAAAAGAAGTATTAGTCGGTCAAGTGGCCAGGTATTTTGGCTTGCCTCGACTACATTGATATTAAATCTTTATTTATAAAAATAAACTAAAGATTTATCGTTTCGTTTAGGTTTATCTCAAGATCGAGTGTTACAAGTATAAAAGTTATTATAATTTAAGATTAATTAAATTTACTGATTCGGCTTCCTCACCATATTTATATACAAGTATTTATTTTTTTTTAATTTCCAATTGTAAAATGTATTTCATTTAATTAGCCTGAGTTTCTAATTGCAGCTCTATTCTCTGTTTTTTCAGTTAAAAACATTTTTTTTTTCATTATTTGAGGTAACTCCTCAAATAAATACCAAAGCAAAACACGCATTTAAACCTAAGTCAAAATAATTAAAAAGTTACGAACAAAAAAAAAAAACAATGCTACAAATTTTGTATGAAACGTTCATTTGTATATAACTACAGATAAAGATAACAAACCATTTAAGATTTTTATCTGCGGTGGTGCATTTTTAAAAATCCACTAAAGCGGTGTCACTTATCTTTTAATTAAAAGTAAATCTCAAGATATGAATAGATTAAAAATCCTTTCACTCGCAGAAAGGAGAAAACAACCTCGATCCTTGGAACGGAACTTATTTGCAAGCATGCGTCGCTTATTACGTCTTTACGTCTTCAAACTGGATTGTAGTTGGTAAAACGTGGCATTCCATATGGCGCCGGCGCCAATTATCGTTGACGGATTAACAGAGCGTATGGGAAAAAGAAATAAAAATTTCGATGATTCTTTTTTTAAATCTTATAAACGTTGCCAGCTGGCTTTTGGTCCGAAGTATCATTGTGCTTAAACAATCAGATTAAGTTTTTTAGACCATAAAGATGGCATAAACATACGACCTGTATGATGGTAAGCGATTACCGTCACTTTGCCGATCCTTGTGAAATTTCTTAACACCCTTCTGTACCGCTGGTCTGGTGGTTAGTATTCCTGACTGTCACGCTAGAGTCGCGGGATCGATTCCCGCCGGGGCAAACATTTATGTAATCAAAATGTTTGCCTTGCGTCTGGGTGCTTGGTATGTATTATATCAGCTGCTCGTCCCCTTGGTCCAAGCTTTGTGGCCTTTGTGTAGTTTGGGGCCAGATGGCGCTGTGTGATAATGACCAAGCATTATAATTATTAGGTATAATTTCATAGAACACGAAATTCTCCACACGAATTCCTCAATCCGTGGCTATTTCAATAACCATCTAATTCCAAATTCTCTGAGCCTATCTGGACTACCGAAATCTTATAAATCTGTCTTCAGAATGGGGCCGTTGAAACAATTTACATAGCAGATGCTGATTCCAATTACTATTATTATATTTGTAACTAGCTTTTTCCCGCGGCTTTGCACGCGTAGTAAAGTGAATAAGTAAACTGATTATGATACAAACTTTCATCCCCTATTTAAACCCCTTAGGTATTAGCAAAAACCCTTCTTTAGTGGATGCTTACGTCATAAAAGGTACCAACTGTCAAAATTTCATGTCTCTAACCGCAGCCGTATAGGCGTTGAAATGTCAATCAGTAATGGTTGGCAACCCGTTAGTAATACCCGTGGTATTGCTAGCGGCTATAGGCTACGTTGACTGCTTACCATCAGGTGGGCGTAGGCTTGTGTGCCACCTTAGTGGTATAAAAAATAAGTTATTTTCTTCTTTTATTACTTAAAAAATACAGAAGTTTTTGTCTCAGGAAAACCACGATTGAATCCCGGACAAATAGTTTCTCATTAAACTTCGCGATCTGCTATAAATATCCACCAATTGAACAAATTGTCCTAAGACATACAACAAGTGTTCCAGACAAAACATAACTCCCCTACGTCGCCACCAAATAAACTAAGGCTATTAACTGTGGAATCTGAAGGTCGTCATTGATGCTCGTAATTAGCACTCTCGCCTTACCATGTCGCATGAGGCTCTCAAAGTTTACATCCCAAAACCATATATTAAAATAAGTCCCTATTTCCCCTGATCACCGCATCACAAGTGAACAGCTATACCAATTTCGCAAATTTTTGACAGAGAGACAGACAGACAGACGGATAACAAAGTGATACGGGTTGCTTTTTTCCTTTTAAGGTACGGAACCCTAAAAAACAGTTTTATGTAATGTAATAACAACATTTTCCGATATATAAATATTTAAGTCATAATATCAGCAATCAATACATAGGTATTAAAAAAGTGTAACTGGTCTGGTTTTAGTTCCACTTTTCACCGCCGCAGCGCTGTTCATTTTTAATACAAAAAAAGTCGCAATAAGACGATACGAAAACGTTGTCGCAAATTATTCATGCTCGCGCTACTGTACATGGAAGATATACGAGAAAATCATTAGTAATTAATTATTTTATATGCATTCCTTTCCAGGTTCAACTTACATTATCAATTAAAGCCATAACACGATAGTATAAAGTTTAAATTACTTTGCAGGTTTTCGTTTGCAAATTGTGATTGATTGCACAGTGCATAAATGCATTTGACTAAACGAATAGATACATTTATAAGGAATGATAAAATTTAATGGTGATAATAAATTAAGGGATTTATATTTGTATCGTAAATAAAGTAAGTTTTTTTTACTAACGCAATTAAATTGTAATTGAAATTTGATAGAGGATATGCAAATTGCTTGTATAATTTAATTCAATATTAAAAAGATCTTTATTTGACTAGACTTTACAGGCAAGCACTTTCAAATCGTCAGAATCTACCATCGTATTCGGAAGGTCGGTTTTGCTTTTTAGCAATTACTCTTTTAAAAACCAAAAGAATTACATAAAGTTTACATTTCAAATACTAACTTAACATGGATACCTATTTCTCAAAATAATAATATAATATAATATAATAACAATAATGATATTCTATAGCTGTGTTTGTGTTTTTTGGGTCCCGTACCCGAAGGGTTATCAACGGAACCCAATACTAAAGAATTCGCTATCCGTCTGTCTGTCAGCGGGCTGTATCTCATGATCCGCAATAGGTAGACAATTGAAAATTTAGAGTGTGTATTTCTGTTGCCGCTATAACAACAAATACTACGGCTACGGTGACTGCTTACCATCAGGTGGGTAGTATGCTTGTGTGCCACCTTAGTGGTATAAAAAAGATTTGTTTATTAAGTACTGGAGTAACGAAAAATTTAGAGAGAGAGGAGTTCTACTAGCCGACAGGTAGCTAAGTAAATAATTCGGTTCGAACTGAACATTTTCGGTTAAAAGTTAACATTACGCGCGATATCACATGTTTTTGTTAATTGTTTGTTCAAACATAATGATGTAAGCAAACTTTCTCGTGTAGTTGGTAAGATAACCGCCTGTCTTTTGTGCAACGTGGCAAATAAGCATACGGCACGCCTGATGGTACACGGTTACCGTAGTCCGTAGCCTATGGACGCTTGCAACACCAGGGGTGTCACTTGCACTTTGCCGGCCCTTCAGAAATCGCTTCACAACCTTTTTAAAGAACCCTATGCTGTTTTCCCTTGGGAAAACCACGGCGAGAAGCTCCATCTACTTTTTAACAAGTTTTCAAATTGGTACAGACGGTGTTCCAACCAACTAGACCTCGAATAAGTCTGCTTAACTTCATATATAGATATACTAGCTTCTGCCCGCGACTACGTCTGCGTTGAGCTTAGAATCTCAGAGGAACCTCAAATTTTTCTAGGATAAAAAGTATCCTATGTGTTAATCCAGGTTATAAATTATCTGTGTTTCAAATCCGTTGAGTAGTTTTTGCGTGAAAGAGTAACAAACATCCATCCATCCGCCCATACTCACAAACTTTCGCATTTATAATATTAAGTAGGATAGGTATGTATATAGATAGATATTTACAAATACAACTGCCACATTTACAATCTAATTTATATGTACTAAGGTGACAAATAAGCATACGGCCCACTTGTTGGTAAGCGGTCATCGTAGCGTATGGACGCTTGCAAAACCAGGGGTATCACTCGCGCGTCGCCGACCCTAAATATATGAATTCTAATGTTCTGAGCCTCAGCGTTTTATTTACGACCAGACCACAATACAGTCGTAAATCTGTGTCCAGTAAGAAATGTCCAAATGATTTAAGGTACATTGCTCTGTTGGTGGGCGTAACTTGACACTTGCGTTTGGAGACTTGGGTCGAAATTTAAGCTAATTTTATTGTGAAACTGACACCTGGGGAAATACGTATATACGAAATATGTATTTACACAGCTGCTTCAAAAGCCGGTCGAGTGGAACGAAATCCTTCGCTGAATCCAAAGGCTTACCACCAAATATTCATTTTATTCACCGTTCATTATTTAGACAGTCTTAACGCGCAAATTTTAAGTCATGTAAGATCGTTCTAAGGCTAATAAAGGTTTTAAAAACACCACATCTCATGAGACATGCAAAAAATCACGAATGATGGTGAGCTGTCGCTGTTGTATAGATGGTTACAATAACAGGAGCATCACTAACTTGTTGCCAACCCTATTGTTCTATTGGAGTGTTTTTTTCCGCTATTTAGAAATAAGTGTTTATTTGCCATTTAAACTCAAACATGTGATTTTAAAATGTTTGTTTGTCTGCAATGATATTTACACATATAATATCTTTTATTTTTTTCTTAATTTATGGCTTTTGTCACTGTCACAATTCTACCAATGTCCATTTTGTGCCAGTAACATAAACTCTGGAGAGGGTACTAATGAATATTATTATCTACGGCCGGTGTAGTAGAGGGAGGTTCTACTCAATTATGAACTCCGAAACGTCAGAACGTTTTAATAGCTTTGACAAGGCTTTGAGGTAGAGATTACAAAAAGTTTACCCAAAACATTACGAATAAATATAATTCCCATTTAACACTCTTGATCCAACTTTTGCTTTTAATAAACGTGGAAGCCACGGACAATAGCTAGTAATACCAAAATGGGAACATTTGGTAAACGTTGACGAGACCGCTGGTCTAGTGGTTAGTACACCTGACTGTTACGCTATAGGTCGCGGGTTCGATTCCCGCCGGGCAAACATTTATGTGACAAACATGTTTGCCTAGCGTCTGGGTGTTTAGTATGTATTATAAGTTTGATATTTAAAAAAAAAAGTATATAAGTATTATATCAGCTGCTGGTTTCCATAGTACAAGCTTTGCTTAATTTGGGACCAGATGGCGCTGTGTGATAATATCCATGGATTACGTTAACTTTATTTAACGTGAGAATGAAGTCAATTATTAACGCTAAGTATAACTAATTATTACCATTATGATGTTGTCGCCATCACTTTACGCAACATCTGCTAATAATATGTTACTGATAAAACAAACACAATGATGGAAAGGTAAAGAGTATGTATGAAGAGATTGATTAATGTAAAAGAAGTAAATGAGGTTTGTCAAGAGGGAATTGGCGCTCTATACTCTCTGCCTACCACGTGAGGGACTTGGCGTGATGATATGTATGTGTAATAAAACACTGCCGTTTAAAATAAATATGAAGCTAGCTGTTACCCGGAACTTTGTCTGCATTTGTTTAAAGATAAATGTAGCCTATCCTTCCCCAGGATTTAGGTAATCTTTTAAAATTTTAAAGAGAGGTAGGGCGATTTGGGATTTCCCTGGGTTATCCCATTTAAATTGGAGCCACCCGACTGGGGACTGTACCTCCGCCTTACAGAAGACCGCAGTGAAATAACACTACTTGATGTAGTGTTGTGTTTCTGCGGTAAGTAAGGTTACCAGTGCTCCACGAGGATACGCTGGACTAGTAGTATTGCTGCTAGCACAGTGAGTCCTCATCAGCAACATGGTTGGCACCCCGTAGTGATACCCCTGGTATTGCTAGCGGCTATAGGCTACGGTGACTGTTTACCATCAGGTGGGCCGTATGCTTGTGTGTCACCTTAGTGGTATAAAAAAAAATCTATCTAATTACCAATCTTCATCACGATACGTTCAGTTGAGTCGTGAAAAGGTATAAAACAAACAAACAGAGTAACTTTCGCATTTATAATATTTTTACGGATTTATGGGGCAAACAAGGATTTTTTCGGAATGTGGGGCGAAGGCGGAACAAATCATTTGAAGTAGTATTCCTTGTAAGACTTTTTGAGTGTAATCTTATGCGTTAATGAACAGCGCTCGTATCAATTAATATTTTACACGTTCTGGAAGCAGCGTGAAAGAAATACAGAAAGGGCCAAATCACTTTTATCACTATTACATAAAAAAAAAGAAAAATATTAAAGCACCCCTATCTTTTTTTTGCCGGACTGTTAACGGCTGTACCGGTTTTGAGTTAGGTTTTTTGTTTGAAAGGTGAATTAATCGAGAGTGTAAGAACAAAATCGTGAGAGAATCCTGATTAACATTTTTAATTTAGGTTTGTTCAACGCTCACATATCCAAACTTACAAACATTTCTGAAATTGTATTATGGGTACAGATACTACATAGCTTTATTCACAGAGTTCTCGTCAGGGTAGGCACGGAGTATAGAGAGCCATTTCAATCTTGCACGACAGCTCTTACATTTTAATTTTTTTCATACAAGCCCCCTTTACTGAGTACTATGTGAATTAGATTTTTTTAAATCGTTGTCTTACGCGGCTTCTTCTTTCACATATATTATCATTCCTTTTTTCTTTACTGTACTTCACTTCTTCCTTACGTTTATTTGTTTTGAAACATGTGGTACGTGAATAACAGAAATATCCTTTCAAATGATAAAATTAGCATTTGTCAGTCTCGCTAGTAGGGCGGCAGTACCGGCGCTAAGGTCACTGTCGCCCCGGGCATGAATATTGTGGCGCCCACTTAAAGAAATATGGTATCAAGTGTTATTTTTTTGCTAAACCAATGTGAACGTATATTATGGACATCGTCCATTTTGGTCCAAATCTGAAAGGGCCGGCCAACGCATTTTTTTTTGTATTCTGATAGAGCTTGTCCGTCTGAACACATATTGCTATGGCACCATAGCTGTCCTAGACTTTATTTGAGTTCGAAAATCTGTATTTTCATACATTTTAGTTTAAGGTAGGAATTCAAAACAATATACAAAGAATATACAAACAAAATGCATTGGCCGGCATTGCACTTTTAGATTTGGACCAAATCTCTATGAAACATGGATGATGTCCTTTCGCGTTACTCAGAGCCAACGACACGGACGTAGAAAGTTTTGTAGCTCTGCTTTTTTGTTTTTTTACCTCTCTGCACCCTTCTATATTTGGAGCCCTGGGCCTTCGCCCCATCACACCCCTCCTAACGCCGGCACTGCAGGGTGATACAATATCCTTAGAGATTCGCACGACACCACAATTGCTTGACATTATGTGAGCCACGGTACGGCTTAAGCTTACTAATGTTAATCTAACCTACTTTGGAACAAAGTGGTACTTACCTTGAAGTTGGCATCGAAATGGAATATTTTATAAGATGACCGCACGTTTTGAACATATGGCAAGTATATCTAGAGTGGGAAAATCGAATTCGTATGCAAATTTACTCTAAGCAAATTCATAGGTCATTCAGTTCATAGGTCATTTCATAGCATGTCTTTAAGCACTGCTACACCTACTACAATAGCTAAAAAAGCTTTAAAAATAAATAGGGCGCAGTGAAATAACATTACTTTGATGCAGTATTGTGTTTCTGCTGTAAGTAAGGTTGCCAGTGCTCCACGAGGATACTCTGCGCTAGTAGTAATGCTGCTAACACAGGGAGTCCTCATCAACAACAGTGTGATATTTGCAAGGGAGGTAGCTAATAAACTGGATTAACATATAGGGTACTCTTTATCCCGAAAAATGTTTCCCGGATTGTAGAACCAAGCGGGCGATGTCGTGGGCTAAAGCTAGTATGTATAATATGTAATAGCTGTTACTCGCGACTTCGTCTGCAGTTGCTTAAAGACAAAAGTAGTGGATATAATCTATCTCGTTGTTAAATTTCATTACAATCCGTTCAGCCGTTTAGTCTTGAAGGGGTAGCAAACAAACAGAGTTTATGTCGCATTTATATATCAATATTCTAGATCATTCCTCAGTTCAACGACTGGCGTTGATTGTGATAGAGCGGACTATATTAAAACGTTTGATCGGTGGCTTATCTCACATGCAGACGATTCGCGAGAAACCGTTAGGTCAATTCAATACGGCGCTGAATACATAAGGAGCTTTATGTGTATTTATGATACACGTTTCTTGTCAGTATATTGAACTTTACGAAACACGAAAGCAGATTATATTTATTTTAACCGAAGAGTATCCAACACGACCCTTTCTAAGTCTCCGCTGTTCGTCCGTTGCGGGCTGTATCCCAAGATCCGTAATAGTTAAACAGTTAAAAGGACATCATCCATGTTTCATACAAATTTGGTCCAAATATGAAAGTCCGGTCAACGCATTTTCTCTGCATATTCTGTTGAGCTTGCCCGTCTGACCACATATTGCTATGACCAAATTTGACCAAAATGTATGGTGTCATATTGCTGTCAATCAAATATCGTTTTATTTCGCTTGTTGTGTAGTCGCATATAATATGTAATATCCACAGAGTACGTAACATCTGACATCAGTGCCGGTAGCAGGAACATTGTCGACAACGTAACTCGCGAAATGTCAAAATTGTCATACTAATTTTTAGTTCCACTTTTCACCGCCACAGCGCTGTTCATTTTCCAATACAAAATAGTCGAAGGCGATACGAAAACGTTGTCGAAAAAGTTCCTGCTACCGGCACTGACGGCCAACTCTTAGACAACTAAACTTAAAGAAGAAGAAGACAGTATTAAAGTTTATGTTTTTAAATTTCGAAGGCACCCAACGGAAGCATCTCAACAGAATACTATTTCTTCTTCCAGAGCCCTATTGGTGATTATCAGCGCAACTCTAGCATGTGTGCTAGCGTTTCATGGACCCGACCTACCATCAGGTCCGTTTTGTGCGAAGAATGGCGGACAATGCTGCGAAGAACGAGAAGATAAATGCTCACATTTCATAGCAGGTAAGCTTTATTTTCCATACCAATAAGGTGGCAAACAAGCATGCGGCCCACCTGATGGTAAACAGTCATCGTAGCCTTTACCTTTCTATCATTGAGTCAAGTAGTGTTATTTCACTGCGGTCTTCTGTAAAGCGGAGGTACAGTCCCCAGTCGGGCGATTAAAATTTAAATGGGATAACCCACGGGAAATACCAAATCGCCCTACCTCTCTTTTTAAAAGCTCATGGTGTGATTAATCACTGTACTTAAGCTTAGAAAAACTCATTGGTACAGACCGGGATTCGAACTTAGGTCCATCAGATGACAGGCCGTTGCTTCAACCACAAGGTCACCATGGCTTTTAATAAACTAGGACCTTGATCTACAAATTTTGTAGTATAAAACATAATTATAATCATGAGCTAGCCTAATTCTTCTCTTCTCTCCTGCAGACACGATATGCTACTGCGACCAGTACTGCAAACATGAGAACTCTCACGACGACTGCTGTCCGGACTACGAAGAGGTCTGCCAACACGAGTCTCCGCCCGCTCCCATCGCCCAGCCGTGCGAAGACAACAACCAACTCTACTTCCCATCGGAAACCATCAAGAGGAATTGTCAGACCTGGTGAGTAAACAAAACAAAAAATAAAATTGGTTTACCACTTGGGCGCACAAGCATACGGCCAACCTGATGGCTCAGATGGAACTTTGCGGATAACGAAGTGACGCCGGTTAGAACTACGCCTTGCAGTTTACATATACACAATTACACGCACACACCTACACCGAACACAAAGAAACTACGCCTTGCCCACGCACTACATGCTAAAAAACCGGCGTAACTACTTTCTTCGCAAAGCTCCATCTACACTTTTTTATTTGATCTCAGCCTGAGGGTAAGCGGTCACCGTAGCCTATGGACACTTGCCACACCAGGGGTAGGTATCACTAAAAATCGAGGGTCCAAACAAGCAGGGTACATTTAAAATGAAAGCACTGTATCATATTAATTAATAGTTTGACTTTGCGACTATGTGAAATATTTAACCTACATTATCCTGATCCTACTTTAGAATGTTTGGTTTAATTTTAGGATCAAAGCTTCATACATCGGCTTAATCCATTGAAATCGTAACACTCACATAATAAATGTACGTTGAAAATGTTGAAATCATGAGCGTAGCGATATCTCGCAAGTCGCAACGCCGACGCCACCGCAGAATTACTTTAAATAAGAATAGATGTTCTAGCCTCAATGCCGTAAATTATCACCCAGTGATCTTATAAGCTCCAAACTATTTATGTTAACCTGTTACTTTCGAGACATAATATAAAATTTACTGTTTTTTAGATTCGGATTGTTACGTGAAAAAAAGACAGAGCACTGAGTTACTTGCCGGTTCTTCTCAGATGGCTTTTTTTCCGAATCGGTGGTAATTTAGACCTTCATAAGTGCCTTATTAGGGCCTAAACTGAATAAATTATTTTTGATTTTGTATTTGCAGTTTTATCCTAATTCTATCATAATAAACGTTGAAAGCAACAAAAAAAATTGCCTTTTTTTTAATACGACTAAAAGGCATGTATCCATATCATTAATAAATACTTAAAAAGTTGTACAATCAAAATGTAAACAACATTTTATCATGCTAAACATTTTGATATCATTTTTTTTTCGTGCAAAGCCAAGGGCGACCCTAGATAAGATGAATCGTAGGAATTTGATAACGCCGATGATAATGATATTGTCTGACAAGCCGCATTTGTCTGGTCTATCATAATCAGAATATTATCAAAAAATGCGGATGCTTACGATCAATGTTAGTTATCTTTTTAATTACACTTGATCGTGAGCTGAGATTTATATCCGCGTGCAATTAATTAAAAAATATTAATAAATTCCAATGTACTTACATATCTATGATAATTTAAGCATTGTCCGTATGTAGGTATTCAAGCCGTGGTGGCCTTGTGGTTGAAGCAACGGCCTGTCATCTGATGGGCCCCAGTTCAAACCCCAGCACTGTACCAATGAGTTTTTCTAAGCTTAAGTACAGTGATTAATCACACCATGAGCTTTTAAAAAGAGAGGTATTGCGATTTGGGATTTCCCATTTTAATTAGAGCCGCCCAACTGGGGACTGTACCTCCACCTTACAGAAGATCGCAGTGAAATAACACTACTTGATGTAGTGTTGTGTTTGTGCGGTAAGTAAGGCTGCCAGTGCTCCACGAGGATACGCTGGGCTAGTAGTAATGCTAGCAGTGAGTCCTCATCAACAACAGAGTTGGCAACGCGTTAGTGATGCCCCTGGTCTTGCTAGCGGCTTTAGGCTATGGTGACTGCTCACCATAGTATAGTGTATAGATCTGTGACACCTTAGTATAAAAAAGGCTCTAACTAAGGCAACGCTAAGTATGGAATATGACAGTACATTAAAAGACTGCTAAACAACATCGCCCCTGAACTGCTAAACGTTTCTTTACTTTATACAAAACAATTGACTCCAATTCCTGTCAAGTGTCCGTGACACAATTTGGTCGGCTTATGATTGATTCGTTTCAATTGCAGTTATGACACTTGTTAGTTCAGCTGCTACAATGCGAATCGTTTGGATTAGGCCGTGTAGAAGACGCTAGGGAATGCCAATTTCAGGACCGTAAACGATAAGGGTGCCTCTAATGGGCCGGTGGGGCAAAAAAAGGTAGAAGTTTCCTAAACAGCAATCCTCCTTAATGGTAAGTCAAGGAGAATTTATATGATTTTTTGTAGACAAAGAATTGCCATTTGCAAATCGTATTTATTTACCAACCATTCATTTTATCTATATAAAAGTTAAAATGCTAATTAGCGTTTTAATCAAAAATTTTCCGTATCTAGGAAAAGAAGGTCGACTGCTCCTGTCTCCCTTGGATTTCTTGGGGTCGTTAGCCCCTGGACCCATGCATAAGTCCTTGCCTTTACTGTTGATGCAGCCGTGCTTCCAATCCTCGCATATGTTTTGACAATTGTCTAGTTAGAGTACAGCGCTCTACGGGCGAGACCAGTATCTCGCGTGTTCAAAATCCGAAATCCAACTTTACACAAGATCGCAGTCAGATAACAAAACAACTGTAATCTGATGTATCGTTATGTTTTTTTTTTATATACCACTAAGGTGGCACACAAGCACAGGTAAGCAGTCACCGTAGCCTATAGCCGCTAGCAAAACCAGGGGTATCACTAACGGGGTGCCAACCATGTTGTTGGTGAGGACTCACTGTGCTAGCAGCAATACTACTAGCCCAGCGTGTCCTCGTGGAGCACTGGCAACCTTACTTACCGCAGAAGCACAACACTACATCAAGTAGTGTTATTTCACTGCGGTCTTCTGTAAGGCGAAGGTACAGTCCCCAGTCGGGCGGCTCCAATTTAAATGAGATAACCCACGGGAAATCCCAAATCGCCATACCTCTCTTACCTCTGTATCGTTATGTTTTTACGTAAAGACACCAGAGCGTTTTGAAGATACGCCTTGTTGGAGGGGTTCTTATTTCAGGATGATTAAATAGTTTGAATTTTAATATAAGTAAGTAGTGTTATGAACAATTTACGCATTGAAGGGATTTTAGTCGAAATCCAAACTATTATGTGTAATGTGTAGAATTTTGAATACATAGTTACTGTCCATTTTGTACCGAATCCTGTATTCAGTAAATTCAGTCGATTTTGCCCTTGTGACGATGACGAAAATGCAAAATTTGCATCAAACGTGTAACACGCTTTTGAAAATGAAAGATATTCTCGGCGTGGCTATAACAATGGCAAAATACATCAGTTATAACGAGACATGTTTATATTTAGTCGACCCAGGTGCAGTACGAATCGTAATCAATCCGATACTACCTGGCGGCCGGCCATATTGTTACATATTTTAGTGATGAGCCGCAGTGGACGAAAATATTATCGATAAAAATATTTAGTTGTTATTTCAACAAACAGTCATCAAGCCAAGTTAAAGCTAGGCGATATAATATTGCTTGACAAGTACGAAGACGAAATATAAGAAAAAACTGTTCATATTTATTGACAAACCATTTCTATCTTCTGTAGGTAACTCTAATTCAGTTGTAAGTTATTTCCTTATCAAAGGTAATTATAGTCGTATCTTAATTCGGCTTAAGTACCGTCAATGTAAATACTCAATAGCAATAAAAATATCTCTAAAACAATTTCGAATTCCTTTCTTATCTTACTGTTTATATTTGTTTTTACTCTATCTCACTTTATTATGTTGCATGCTGTAAACTCTTTGATTGTGACGAATTTTGTAAAACTGTAAAAGGGTTGGCAACGCGCGAGTGTTACCCCTGGTGTTGCAAGCGTCCATAGGCTGCGGTAACCGCTTACCATCAGGCGGGCCGTATGCTTGTTTGCCAACTTAGTGGTACAAAAAAAAAAGAACTTGGATGGAAAAAGTTTAGTTTATTTAATTAAAAACAAAAGTGTGCATGGTTATTTGTATGTAATTCAGTCACGCCAAAAACACTGAAAACATTTCAATATGTCTATTTATATTTTATACATGAAGAACAGAATATAGTTCTATCTCAGAATAGATAACATAATACGTAAAAATCTATTGAGGTTCTGGAATTTACTAGCGACTTCTGAAAGAGGATCGACGTAGGCTGAAGACAAATATAGCTTTTATTCGTACACGCTTACTATCAATATCTAATGCATGTTTAAATCAACATTCGTAATAGCAATCTTCAATCAGCCAGTGCCAATAAAAACAGGAACCGAACAAACTGAATCGTTACCATTAAGTCCATTAACACATTTCGTGACGGATGAATTGATATTATAGACTATATTGACGAGTAATTTATTTAGCTTACTTCAGTGTTTCTCAACCTTTTTCATGACACGGCCCCTTTAGTATGAAGAAATATCTCGCGACCCTACCCGTTGCTTTATTTCAATGTATTTTATTTTGTGACGAATATTCATTTCCATAATAATGGTTCGGATAAATAATAATTAAATACGTAAAACTATTTTTTTTATACAAATGGTTGTCCTTTAGTTAACATTTATCGTAATTAATAAACTTAAATTTATAAACTTTTTAATTGTTTTTTTACTGCAGTAGCTTTCTCAACCTTTTGCAACTCTCCTATAGAAGCTTCGTGACCCCCAAGGGTGTCCAACCCACAGGTTGAAAAACACTGGCTTACTAATCAGACATTTCATACCCTTTAAAAAATTGGACCTGCCCGGTTGGGGACTATACTTCCATCTTACAGAAGACTGCTGTCAAATAATACTACTCTGATGTAGTTTTGTGTTTCTACGCGTTAGTGATACCTCTGGTATGGTAGCGACTATAGGGTATGGTGACTGCTTACCAACAGATGTATCGTACGCTGGTGTGCCACATTACTGGTTTAAAAAAAACTGACTTTTGTCCCCTTAAACTTTGATCCAGATGAATTATAATAACGATTACAAATATATTTGCGCATCAATAACACATCGAGACTACATTGTGAATGAGGCGCGACAGCAAAAACAACTTTGTAATACTATTCCGGTTTTGCTCTCCCGTTGGTTTCACAGATAGATACACTTTATTGCACAACAGGAGGATACATACATTGAAAACATAATTATGATGTATTCTACAATTGGCAGTCTTATCGATTGTAGCGATCTCTTCCAGACACAGTCTATGTGTTTTTGGACCGCAAATAAAGCAATTTTCATCGCTTCAAATTACTCTGGAACAAGGTATAAGTATTTGTGAAATTCTAATTATGTGTTTTTTTTCTAATTCCGTTAATTTCTATGTTCCATCGTCGAAATAAATTCCGGCACTATTTTCGTACCTGCCAGTAGCTTTGAAGGTCAATTCAATTTACATCTCAGCTTAAAATTGCCCTTTCTGTTCTAAAACCGTTGAAGTGATGTCACTGACACACAAATTGTCTAATTATCGATAATAATAACAATGTTGATGATCAAGTTATTCCAAAAACGTAACATTTTGTGATTCGTTTACAATAAGGGCAATTGAGTATTGTGTCTCTGTTTATGTTTGGTGAGCAGAATTTAAATGGGCTTAATTTATTATTAAAATACATACATTTTGTCCTTGTACGGTACTTATCAAGATCTTATTCCGTCTTTATATAGTACATGCACTTACATGACATATAAGCGTGTTCTCAACCAAGGATGGTGTGTAAGACAAGAGTGAAGTGACACTCTAAACTCCACTCCCATTGACATCCATACTAATATTATAATTGTGAAAATAACTCTGTTTATTTGTTTGTTTGTTTGCTACCTTTTCAGGACTAAACGGCTGAACGGATCATAATAAAATTTGACAAGAAAATACATTATATCCTGGGGAAGATATAGGATACTTTTATCTTTAAACAAATGCAGACAAAGTCGCGGGTAAAAGCGGTAGTAGAATATATGATGAAGCACATAGATGTAATTAGAAATATAATTAAGCTACCTAGATCAACAAATACTATGTATTTAATAAATAAATAAATAAAAATTGACGTAATATATACCTGGACTAATTTTTAAAATTATTTAACCAACAGGATGTTGTATTATTACTGCGTAATCTATACTAATCTATACTAATATTATAAAGAGGAGAGATTTGTATTTTTGTATGTATTGAATAGGCTCCGATACTACTGGACCGATTTCAAAAATTCTTTCACCGTTAGATAGCTACATCATCACTGAGTAACAAAGGCTATATATCATACTAGCTTCCCGCCCCGGCTTCGCTCGGGTAGACAAAATATTTGATAAATGTCTATAGGCTCCGAAACTACTGGACCGATTTCAAAAATTCTTTCACCGTTAGAAAGCTACACTATCACTGATTAACATAGGCTAGCTTCCTGCCCCGGCTTTGCACGGGTAGACAAAATATTTGATATAAATGTCTATCCGTGCGAAGCTAGGGCGGGCCGCTAGTAGGCTATACCCCACTTGTTACGCGAGCGAAGTCATGAGGAAAATGCTATTACTTTACAATAATAACTCATCAAAGCAAACTTTAAACACGCATTATTTATTTCAACATAATCAACATTCTGGAAATAAACAGTGATATATCCCTTAAAATAACTCTATCGGCGTGATTGAGTGAGAAACAAACATGCTTCCAAAATTTCGTAATACTGTACGTACTATATTATCTACTCTGAGGTAAGACTATTAGTAATGGGTTCTTCAAGAAGGGTGTGAAGAGATTTCTGTCGGCTCGGCAACGCGCGAGTGATACCCCTGGTGTTGCAAGCGTCCAAAGGCTACGGGCCACGGTACCGCTTACTGTCAGGCGGCCCGTATGCTTGTTTGCCACTTTAGTGATATAAAAAAAAGTAAGAAATAATATTAATTTGGAACAAAACATACTTGTTTTATCTGTCTCGTCACTAAATAATAAACTGCTTTGGCTTTTGATATTCATGTAATGAATTTGAAAGAAAATGAAGAATGAAAACTCTCGGTCTACCATGATCAAAAGTTCTAATTTATGTGGTGAAGTTAAATACTATGTGACTATTCGATATTTGCAATCTATAAATACATTTTTTTTCTCTAAAATAACGTGGGAGAAGTCGAGGGTAACAGCTAGTTAAATTAAATTGATATAAAATGAACATTAAAATAACATAAGCCTTACTCATGCTGAATGCATTAGATAAATATTGATAAGCACCTCCTTTAGTCACCATTTAGTTATGCTAAAGCTCGGACTATAAAAAGGATTTATGAAAGTATCACATAAAACCTTAATGGTTAGTCACCATAGAGTGAGCTAACCTAATCTGACGTAAGTGACGTAACTTAAGTTATAAAAACAACAAACAGTTTAACATTGACCTGCCGCAACGTTGATGTGACGACAATCACGTCACCGAATGTATTATTTTTATTATTTATTTAATGGCAACACAAAAAAGTACATTTCGTATTTTGCCAATGTCAAGTAGATAATAGAGAGGATCCTGTTGGCAACGTCGTACGGTGGGATAACCACCAAGAAGGTTGGCAACGTCCTTCCTGTCAGTCTATGGACTTCATTTCACCAATCACCAGAAAAAATCTTCATTTTCATAATTCACAATATTATTTTATTTACTTTTGTTGAACACGTCGTGGAATATTTATCTCATTACACGTTGCCTATATAATAAAATAAACACCACTGTATCTCACATAATACATTAAACAATATCAAGACAAGATCAAGACAACATTTTCCTTTGATTGTCAAAATTGAAGTCCCGTCACCGAATGTAAATAGATGTGTTTTGGCTGTCTTTAAGACAGGTGACAAATGAATACGCTGTCAATTTTATATTTTTACAACAATGACACCGTTTACTTGTTTTATTAACAGTTAAAAATGTTCATTCTATTGTATTCATAACCTAAATTTAGAATCGATTCATAAATTTCCGTGAATATCATCAAATACGGCTACATTAGTAACAATATTAATGAGAGAAATAAACACTTAAACTATTTAAAAATAAACAGCGACTTCGCGGTGACCTGACATTAGCTAAATGTAATAAAAATATGTCAACGAGCGTGGGAGCTTTGGAATTAACACAAAAATAAACAATGATTCCTCTTCCTAAATGGTTTCTGTTTGTATTTAAAGAAATATTCAGCGCAAGATAACTTACTGTAAAAAGAGAATTAAGTTTTGCAGAAAATTAAATTAAAATTTAATTTAACGATCAATCATATTTTGAAAATATAACCTAACGCACTGGTACTAAACCAACTGACCTTATAACACCAAGCCTTGCAAACAAAATGTGAAATTTTTATTTTGTACAATGTAATAAATCATCGATATCGCGCGTCCTTGCGTAAGCCAACACTAGTTGAGTGACAGTGACATTTAACGCTTTATGTCATAGGACGATTCGTCATGTTGCATAGTTATTGTAGACGACCTATTTTTGGCAGACTGCTTCTGTAACCTTAGCAAGAACTACTTTCGCCTACGTATTCGCATCGCTTTCGACTATATTTGTATGGGAAATGAACAGCGCTGCGCCGGCGAAAATTGGAACTAAACTTTGTTGGATAATTTTCGTATTTGGAGAGTTACGTTTTCGAATATGTAGTGGAAAGAATTTGCCACTAAAATCTGCCTCTAAGTTCAGCTCACCAGCTTCCTGGATTGCTGGTAAAGCCGCCATTGCGTAGGACGGTCAAATACTGTTGCCTTCACCGAAGACCACATAAATCAAATACTTAAAAGCTATTGATATATAACTCCACTAAATCAAATACTTACCTACTTAGATTCATAGTGTCCCATTAATTCCCCATTCGAGATAATTTTGAATTTAAATAATTTTAGTGACGAGTGAAGCTGGCGATAAAACTATTTGAATAGTAAAGTTTTGACCTACTTTCTTTATGTCGTGACACCTCAATGTTTTGGGACAATACCTACACCATTTTTCAATCTGTTTTTATTAATCTGTTCCGTCATAATGTTTAGTTTCTGTAGAAAGTTATTTAGTGGATAATATATTCAATTGTGGGACAAATAGGACTCACTTCTAAGAAATAACAAAGCTTATTCTATGTCTTATATTAGACTGTTTTTTCGACTAAGCGTGAAATTTAAAGACTGTCATTTTGGCACAAAAAATATCTACAGTTTAATGTTGGCATTATTATACCTTGGCCTATCTCTTTATGGGACTAAGGATACACTGTGACGGCATAGAAGAGACGATATACTGCTAGCATATACATAGTTGGCAATGTCATAGTGACAACCCTTTTGTGCAAGCAAGGCTTTGGTGACCGCTTACCATCTGCGTCCCACCTTCGTGGTATGAAAAGCAATTATAAAATTCCTGCATAGTAAAATAGTTTGTGTTCGGTGCAATATGTGTTGCTCTTCCATTCCTCTCTAACAGCCGTCCCTTTCTCTCTAGCCATGTCATTCTACACCAAAGGTTCTCAAACTTTTATTCTTGTAGACCCCTTTCAAAATTTTACTGCAATCAGTGGACCCCCTGCAGCTTCATTTTTACTATATTCCCAACACTCGTAATAAATGTAACGATTAGATTTTTGTACTTCACCATCGAAACCAGAGACATTTTCGTAGACCCCCACTTACAAATTGTGAGCACCTCCATTTATTTTTCACGCCAACGTAACCCCCATGTAATCTCCTGTGGACCGGGGGTCCACCTGGACAGTTTGGGAACACTGTTCTACACACAAAGAGTTCAACTGTTATATCATCTTTGTAGTAATTATTATGACCGTTATAATTGCTTATCTTAACTAATAATTATAAATGCAAATCTTTGTTTGTTTGTTAAGCTTTTAAGCTTTAACTACTCAACCGCACACCCGTCGTCAGGGGTACACAAAATGACATTATGTACCTTTCATTCAGAAAAAAAATTAGGTGCGGCACTCGGAGACTGCCGCGGTAAAGCTATTGCATAGCATTTATTATCAACTTATGCAATTATAATTATTTATTTATTTTATTAATGCACTATTTTTTTATATACCTATATACTTTCTCACAAACAGCTGATTACGGTAGTTTTCCAATACAACCAATGCCACCTAAAGGCGGGTTGCTGAACTAAAGAGACAAGCGTGATATTTCAAAAAGTCATTAAAAGTTCTGGTATTTATCGATAGATGGAACTAAAAAGTATCACCGCTGTGCCGGTCGGAGTGGGGGGGGTGTTAGGTTTTTTTCGTTACGGAATTTCTGAATTCGGTCCCCACGCTCAAGGCCCGCCATAAAAGCTATGCAATAGCTTAAAAAATAAGGCAAAGTGAGTAGCTCTTACTCTTAGTGATTTTATATTTTTAGAGTTCTTGAAACAAGTTTAAATAATTCATCAGCTCTTGATTCGCGGTGACATCATTTCCTTGTTACCGCAGTATGTCATAAATAACACAGCAAGCTCTTAACTTAACATGACCTAATAGAAGACATAAATTATTTAAATGTACAAATTGATACAGCTTCTGGCTATTTGAATTGATTGCATTTCAAATGTTCAGGGAAGTAAGGCGATATAAAAATGAACATGATCTAACTTTATACAAATTTAAAGATATATATATATATATATATATATATATATATAGGCACCAGCAAACTGGACTCGCTATAAAATTTGCATGTCTCAGAGAATGTTAATATTTCCATCTTTCAACGCACTGTTGTTCTAGTGACCAGCAAAATAGAAAATACTGCTTCGTTAGGATCGTGGGATCGACGATGTTGTACAAAATCACAAAATTAATTTGACAGGACTAAAATTCTTGCTATGTATATGTATATCCCTTTTTCACGCGCGGGGTTAAAAAAGGATGGAAATTCCTGTGAAATTCCACCGCACTTCTCGCCATCGGCGGGGAATTCATCCTCACACATTGGAACCGAAATGGTCTCGCACGGCGCGGTTGCAAAGGAGTTTTCTCCCGCGCACGATCGAATTGTGGAATGAGCACCCCGCCGAGGTTTTCCCAAAGGAGTACAGCATGGGTTTCCTCAAGAAGGGTGTAAAGAGATTTTTGAAGAGTCGGCAACGCGCGAGTTATACCCCTGGTGTTGCAAGCTTCCATCGCCTACGGTGACCGCTTACCAACAGGTATTCCGTATGCTTGTTTGCCACCTTAATGGTATATAAAAAAAAATAGTTTAATGATTTCGTACGACAGAATTAGCAGTGTACCAATAAAATGACTTCAATGCCGGCAATCAAGTGTTTCGTCAACGAACAATGTGGGCTGACAGCATGACGACCGCACGAGTTGTCGAGTGATGTCATGGAATCAATCGGTATCAATCGTTGACATTCTAGATAATTACAATCGATAACAGACTGGTCCAGCGAATTGACTTGTAGAGGTCACATGTTAGACCAGAGTTGTATAAATCGGCCATATTTTATACCTGATCCACCGAATAGACCAGACAGAGAAGTAAGATCATGTTTGTATTCAAAATAGCTTCCCACCGAATAGACCAGACAGAGAAGTAAGATCATGTTTGTATCTGTTATATATCTAAAATAGCTTCTGCCCGCGGTTTCGTTCGCGTTGAGCTTAGAATTTCTAACAGTTTCCCGAGATTAAAAGATTCCTTGTACATTACCCGGTTATGAAGAATATATTTTCCTTGTACATTGCTGGTAATGTAACTTGGTAATGTACGAACTTGGTACGAACGGAACAAGCGGTGTTAATCCAGGTTATTAAACTATACGTGTGAGCTGACTGAGCAACAAACATGACATTCTTAAGAACTATATCATTTTATAATACTGTTTTATAAACTTTCGCGATTTAAACACATAGGAATGACATGAAATGGGTCTTATACGCGATATTAAATTGTTTATTTACCTCCCGACGTTTCGACAGACAGACATACAGACAGCAGGAAGCTACTGTTATATAATAAGAATTAGTCTTAGTAGGTAGAAGTAGAATTAGTCTTTTAAACATGTCTTTAACACAAAACAACACAATTGAATGTATGATGGAGGTACATAATGAAGTACCTGTATGTTACATTTGGCGTTTTCAATTTATCGTAGGTATTTTGAGAATACGTTGTAAGTACTTGCAGCAACTTAATTTTATTCTCCTTTTTCTCGGCAGTACTTGCACGGTCTTCAATGTAAATGACCCGAGGAACACATCGTGGGCTTGCGACGACGTTCCTTGCTTGATGGATGACCAGCTGGTGAATGACGTCAACCGCTGGGGCGGCAGCAGCTGGCGAGCGCACCTTTACCGGCAGTTCTACGGGAAGACCCTTCAGGATGGACTTATTTATAGACTTGGTAAGTTTGCGTTAAAAGTTTTAAAGAGAGGTAGGGCGATTTGGGATTTCCCGTGGGTTTTCCCATTTAAATTGGAGCCGCCCGACTGGGGACTGTACCTCCACCTTACAGAAGACCGCAGTGAAATAACACTACTTGATGTAGTGTTATTGCGACTTCTGATGTAGTGCAATAATATAGAGATTATTAAAAAAAATCTTTCACCAGTAGATTGCTACATAAATACTGAGTAATATAGGCTATATACTATAAAGCTCTTTTCCGATGTAGTGTTATTGCGATTTTGTATGAAAATATACAAAATTTCATCCCCTAAGTACCCCTTAGGGGTGGAATAGCAAAATTCTCAAATACGTATTTGTTTATTTTAACTGAAAAGCCAAATACCGATATCATTAAATTAACTTAAAAAATGACGGATTTTCATACAAACTTTCATCCCCTATTTTAACCCCTCAGGGGTAGTATTTCCAAGAACCTTTCCTTAGTAGATGCCTACGTCATAAAAGGTACCTACTGCACCAATATTGCACCTTTAAGTCTTGGTCGGCTCATGTTATGAGTATGTACCTACCTTTCTCTAAACGAGAACGCAGTATTGTAGCTCTAGGTATACACAGAGGGTGAAAGTGGCAGACCAACTTTCGCACTGCAACCTTTAACACAAGGCTTGTCAATCCTTATCGAGATTTCGATTGGCTTGGGCTAAGACTTTTGTAATACAAATCATATCTTCACGCCTTCCCACAAGGGTCGCCGAAGAGGTAGGCAGCGGTGTTACCACTTTCCACCGAAGATAATTTGGTGCCAACGTAACAGATGGTGAGTCCGTCGCTGTGTCTTAGGCACCACATTCGTCCTGAAATTTCTTCTCAGACTTTTGCAGGTTTCCTCACGATGTTTTCCTTCACCGTATAACTCGTGGTGACTAATACACTCGTGGTGGTGAATAACACTGCACTTAAGTTAGAAAAACTCTTTGGTACACCAGTGGGGGTCTAACTTGCGTCGCAAGAATAGCAGGCAACGCTTTATATGATACGGCCAAAACGATTTTATAACATAATTCTACAATATAAACTACTGGATAAACCCAGGTAGCTGATGTTACTTGTATAATCGAATGCGTAACCACTAGAACATCGGCGTCATCAGATTCTTTCGAGTACACTAATATTATTATTTATCTTGTAGACTTATTTGAAAGCCTAATTGATCTGGTAGGCAGGCAATCGCTTGCGGCACCAGGGGTTCGAAGTACGTACAGAAAAAAAAAATTATGTCCTAGGTAGGATTGCTTTTTTATGTGTAAAATAAAATCGTGACTAGTTAAATAGAGTTAACACGAAATGAATAACAGAATAGACGGGCAACATACAAACACAAAATGTTAATATTAAATTAGTAGATATGAACGTCAAGATTACAACCTGCATTGTGGTCGCTTGTATGTAGAAGATTAACACTCACCAATTTTAGATTATCTTAATTTATTTTTTTAATCAAGATGTACCTACTCAGAAGTGACAGGATAAATGATGATCATGTACCTACCTGTTAGCCTAATTTTTTTTTATACCTATAAGGTGGCAAGCAAGCATACGGCCCGCGCGATGGTAAGCGGTCACCGTAGCCTATGGACGCTTGCAACACCAGGGGTACCCCTGGTGTTGCAAGAAAACTATTCTCTCTATCTAAAAATATCGATATTTTTTGCGGTTGATAATATTAATTAATATTTTTATTAGGGATTTGATATTCATGAAGTTGATGAATTTACATTAGTTCGTTAATTTTATTTATTGAACATGATGATTAATTTTAATTATTTGTTAATTTTAACGGTTAATTAATATATTAGACATCTCTACTTGCCAACCAACTAAAAATCAGCCGAATTGTCCGAAAAACATCGTAAAGTTTTTTGCATTTGGATATCATTTTATTTTTTACTTGGTATTTAGGGTTTCAATTATGTTTTTTTTTCTCTTTCAGGTACCTTGCCACTAAGCTATGACACGAAGCACATGGGGGCATTACAATACGATACAAATATTCCGTACCCAATCAACTTCGACGCTCGGAATAAATGGCCTAACTACATATCACCTATCGTGGACCAGGGGTGGTGCGGCGCCGACTGGGCTGTGTCTGTAGCTACCGTGGCCTCGGATAGGTGAGTGACATTATCACCTTAAATCATTTTTGTATACCACTAAGGTGGCACACAAGCATACGGCCCACCTGATGGTAAGCAGTCACCGTAGCCCATAGCCGCTAGTAATACCAGGGGTATCACTAACGGGTTGCCTACCCTGTTGTTGATGAGGAGACTCTGTGCTAGCAGCATTACTACTAGCCCAGCGTATTCTCGTGGAGCACTGGCAACCTTACTTACCGCAGAAACACAACACTACATCAAGTAGTGTTATTTCACTGCGGTCCGCTGTAAGGTGGAGGTACAGTCCCCAGTCGGGCGGCTCCAGTATTAATGAGAAAACCCAAAGCAGATCCTAATTCGCCCTACTCCTCTTAGACTTACTTTCGATATAACATCTTCCTTCTCGCTCTCCTGGGAGTGGTTTCGTGAAATGCATTACAGGACGATTACAGGAAACCGGGAAACAGTGTTACCAATTTAGCTAATATTTCTTCTTCTTTAAATTTATGGCGTCAAGCTTTTAATACGAATATTCCACCAATGTAGCTACTTTTTAGAAAGCTTTTTAGCTAGAAGTGATGACTTTTGAGGTTGAGTTGACAGCTGTCAGTAATTAAGTTTAGAAATTATGAGCACAGACCTAGGATTTTATTCTAAATCTATGATTATGAGCTTTATCATTTGACATGGACCCTTCTTCTTCTTCTTCTTTAAGTTAATGGCGACGAGCTTTTAATACAGCTATTCCGCCAATGTCACGTGGTGTGGTAGGCACAGAGTACATAAGTACTAAACGTAGTGGACGTTTATTTATTAGTGGTAGGGAAAAGTCACTGTTTAATGACGTAGCCAATGTCATTCTACAGATAAAACGTACTTTTCAAGACTATCCTAGCTAAAACTCAAGACTATAATAATACCAACACAACTAGTTAGACAGACGGTCCCCTAACAAAAAGAAAACATGTAAAGAGGTGCTCAGGCGACGCGACTCACTCTATTTTTAGAACCTACATTAGGGTTGGCACTTGTGAAATTTACAAAATGTGTACAAATTTCGTCGTTGAATTTTAGTTTACTGATGGCAATTTAATATAATTAAACTTAATTAATTTTCGCATTTTGCTATTTTTACTCATGGCAAGTTCTTAATTCTTAATTCTGATAAACAAAAACCAATCAAATTACATTAAATTAATTAAATAAAAAATATTAAATAAATCGATATAAAGATTTAAGTAATTTTGAGGAAAAATGCGTACGTAAGGTAAAAGTTTCTTTTTCCTAAACAGGCTTACAGCTCACGAAGGCACGCCCCTAAGCTTTAAATATACAGGATTAATTTGTGATGTAAATTCAATTGTCAATGTTGTAAAACGTTTGTAATAAAATAAATTTAACGGAACTTGCAAATTACGTTACTATGCAATATTTATTTATAAGCAAGCCCTGTTTTTTAATGTGGACAACCCTAGCTTGACATGCAGCCTACCTACCTAAGAGCTAAAATCTCTCAAGTTTCAAGTAACAGATACACAAGACAACTGGAATAAGGTTAGAGGACGAGACCGCTGGTCTAGTGGTTAGTATACCTGACTGCTGCGCTAGAGTTCGCGGGTTCGATTCCCGCCAGGGCAAACATTTATGTGACAAATATGTTTGCCTTGCGTTTGGGTGTTTGGTATGTATTATAAGTATGTATTTACAAACAAAAAAAGTATATAAGTATTATATCGGCTACTGGTTCCCATAGTACAAGCTTTGCTTAGTTTGGGGCCAGGTGGCGCTGTGTGATAATGTCCAAGCATTATTATTATTATAGTTATATATATCTTGATCCCTGGAATTTCAAAGAAATGAATGACACTAATACCTCAGAGTACATAATATACTGCGTACAACTTAGGTATACCTTATTATAAATTATACATATAAATACAGGTACATAATATAAGTAAAATAAATAAACAGTACATGATATAGTGTCTAAAATTATAAAAGAAAAAGTACATACTAAATACCTATAATGAATACTTCATTTTCGGTGGGTAGTTTTGGCAGGCACTTCGTTTTTACGAAAAGATTTCATCCGCAGAAGTTTAAAACTGTATTGCGGATGACAAATTACCAGTTCTATAATTTATCACTAATTTATCCACAGATAAAAAACACTGTACACTTAAATAAACCATCCAATCAACAATAGGCAAGGGAAAACATGCATTGCAAAGCAACATAAGTTTGTTAATAAATGCCCATTAAAGTTTCAGCTGTAAAGTTAATGACAAATTAATGACGCGAAACGAGATTGATTGCCACTTAGAAATAGACCATGACGTAATTTCCATTCATTCCTACGTACATACATAATTATTATCACGCAGTCGCTTTTTGGTAAGGTAGAGAGTATAAATCTTTAGTTTATTTTACATTCATCTCTCTTTTCGTCTCATCTCTTCATAGAAAGCCCGCCGATACGTACTCTGTACTTTAGCAATTTGATAACACTATAAACCTAAAAACTATCATAAGAGTGGCAACCCTGTGATCATTTAGACCCTTTGGTAATTTAGACCTTCGTAAGTTCCTTATTAGGGCCTAAACTATTTTTTATTTTGAGTAAATAAACTGTGCGCACCCCTATCGAACGGAATGGGGGATTTTTGACAAAATGGCAATGTATTTATTGAGTAGGGGCAGGCCTCTTAGTAGTATTAGGCCAGGGCTCCACAAGCTCGCCGTCCGCCTCTGGTCATACGGTAAATGTATTTTCTTTCTTCTTATTCCTTGTTGCAGATTCGCGATCCAGTCCAACGGAGCTGAGAATATGGTGCTCTCTCCTCAGACGCTGCTATCCTGCAACTGGCAGCAGCAGAAGGGCTGCCTCGGAGGGCACATCGACGTCGCTTGGAATTTCGCTAATTCACACGGGTGCGTTTACATTTTAAATCGATTTGACAGGTCTAAAAGTCTTGCTATCCCTTTCTCATGTGCAGAGTAAAATAAGGATGGCAATATTTTTAGACCTGTTTGTGAATAAGTTATGTTAAGTAATTTTGAACATCGGAATTGGCACCATTGAGTCAGCCACTAATTCTTAATTCCGCTTTTCACCGCCGCAGCGCTGTTCATTTTTCAGTACAATTGTCGAAGGCGATTCGAAAACGTTGTCGCAATTTACTGTCGCGCTACAGTAGCCCGAGCAAGAATGACATGCGACTACGTATTCCAAAACGTAACTCGCGAAATGTCAAAATACCTAAAATTTTTTAGTTCCACCTTTCACCGGCGCAGCGCTGTTTATTTTCGAATACGTAGTCGATATTGCTCTTCCTGAGGCTACAGACGTCTTGAAGTCAGTGACGTTGAGAGATTCCGTTAATACATAGCTGAAGCTATTCAAATAGTGTTAAAGAACGAATTGTCGACAGCTTGGTGGATGAACAATGCTTCCCATACAATGCGACGGTGACTAAATGCCCGTTCAAGCCGAAAGGTACTCTACTGGACGATGGCTGCACACCAGTGGTGGCCAAGCGGAAGCTCAGGTACAAAGTGGGCGGACCTGGCCTGCTGAAGAAGGAACCAGCCATCATGTACGACATCATGGAGTCTGGACCTGTACAAGGTGAGATTAAGATAGAATAAGAAGAGAGAAAAAAAGATAAAAAAATCATTCATTTATCAAGTATAGCTTTCCTTGACTTCGGTCGCGTTCGATATAATACAATTAATTAATTAAATTTAAAAACTCATATGGAGGTAGATAACAATATACGTTCTACCCGTGAATCAAGAAGGCGACGGACTCAACTACAATCAGTCGGCCCGTGACCAAAGAGTAGATTAACCACTACGTGCCCGATACCACGGCCGAAGCAACTCGGTCGAAACGTCGGGAGGTTAATAAACAATTTAATATCGCGTATAAGACCCGTTTTCATGTCATTACTATAATATTATTAGCCTATGTTACTCGCTGATAATGTAGCATTATGTACCAACCTGAAAAAAAAAACAAATCGGTCCAGTTTTTTTTGAGATTTTTCATTGAAAACATAAATAAAAATCTTTCCACTTCATATTAGTGTAGTGTAGATTTGTCATGAATTAGCTTTATTCATCGACTTAGCCCGCGTTGCGATAGAATATAATTTATAGATACCTACATGCTTATCAGTTACCACTTTATAAGTTAGATTGAAACATGTGATCAAGATACATGAACTGAAACTCAATCATAAACATATTGTCGCGCCTCCTGGCGGCTAGAAGATGTTGTCGAGTAGTGGACTATTGCATAGGGCTGGATAGCTCGCTAATGTAAATAAAAGTCTTGTAATGGCAGGAGCACACGTCTGGTTCATTCGGATGTTGGCGGGAGAGAGATCGAGGATTGCCAGCACATAAATTTACATAAATACTATTTTAGTGTTGCTATGCAACACAGATACATATCGAAAAATCTCTTATAAATAAACTAGTTACTAGATATATTTTTTTTATGTTCATTGTGGTCAAAACTGGGTTCGGATGTAACATTTTTTGAGCCTCCATCGCTAAAATCGGAAATTTTAATTATACCGTTTGCACCCATGCAATAAACTACTGCTTATATATACTGCAATAGATACAATTTCAAAGAAAAACAATTAATATAGATTATCGAAGGTTGCCTCTTTCTTATCCGCATTATTAGACCGATAACTAATTCAAATTATTATCACGCGGGCACAACACTAGCTTACAATTAAATATTTAAAAACAGAGCAACTCGATAACACCGTAATGATTATAATCAGAGTAAATAAATGAATGGAAACGGAACGCAGTATGATTATGCCTCCGTTTACTCTGTCAATATGACCTCATTAAATTATTTAGTTACCATATTTTTTCTGTTTCCGAGAATACATGTCATGCAATTTCACGTCATGAATAATTTATGTGTAAAATAATGATCGGATATAACAAAGTGCCATCTGTACAGAAGCCTGAGCAACAACACTTTTCTGCAACTTCAACAAAACTTTCGACTATGTCTTCATATCGCTTTCAACTATTTTTGAATGGGAAAATGATCAGCCTGCGGCGGCGAAAAGTGAAACTAATGTTCTAAATTTTCATACGCATTTTTAGTTCCACTTTTCACCGCCGCAGCCTGAAAATTTTCCCATATAAAAATAGTCGAAGGCGTTACGAATACGTAGTTGCAAGTTAGTCTTGAATCTCTTGATACAACACTCATAGCCAATGACAATCTTATTGGGAGTACTCTAGCGACCGTAAACATCAATGAAAAAGTCACAGGAAAGCAAAATACGCAATTCCGTTTATTTGGATGGCATATTTTTTTTTCGGGGATTTAAAAACCAAATTACGGAACCGATTTTACTAAAATGTATATGGGACCAACTCGGGAGTATATCCTTTCAAACAAAAACGAATTTTCAAAATCAATGACATCGATGGACATAAGAAAAAGTAATTAGTAATTTGGACCTTCATAAGTGTCTTATTAGGGCCTAAACTGAATAAATGAATTTTGATTTAGAAAAAACCGCGATATATACCGACACACGAACAAAGAATCTCCTCCGTTTTTGAAGTCTTTAAAAATATGATAAAACTTTTTACACGCCTTGCTCTCTTGATTCCAGCCGTAATGAACGTGCACCAAGACTTCTTCCACTACCGCGGCGGCATCTACCGGCGATCCAGGTTCGGCCACAACTCCATGGTGGGGTTGCACAGCGTGAGGATCGTCGGCTGGGGGGAGGAGAGGGGAGACAAGTACTGGGTAAGGATATCTTCACCAGTGCCGGTAGCAGGAACATTGTCGACAACGTATTCAAAACGTAACTCGCGAAATAACAAAATTGTCATACAAATTTTTAGTTCCACTTTTCACCGCCGTAGCGCTGTTCATTTTTCAATACAAAAATAGTCGAGGGCGACACGAAAACGTGGTCGACAATGTTCCTGCTACCGGCACAGGTCCAGATTAAGCAAAAGCGGGGCCCGTAGCAACTTGTATCAAGGGGCCCTGTTTTGCAGTACAGCAGTAGATAATTTCCAGTAATTTAATGGTTTCCTTATTACAAACAAAAATAGGTAAAATCTTTCTCTTTGACATGAATACCATGTCGATAGTGTTTCAGGCGTCGTCAAAATACAATTTCGCATGTAAAATTGGAGACAATCAAAATTAATGTGGCTTGAGATTTGATTGGCGTTTCAGTATTCAGCCTATAGCTTGCAATGAAATAAATTACTCCATTTTAAAGAACATAAATAATATTTATTAATCTACAGCATATATTTCATCCAATCAAAAGTATATATATTTGCTCGGGGCCCTTTTTTTATACCACTAAGGTGGCACACAAGCAGCAAGGCAAGCAAGTCATCGCAGCCCATAGTCGCTAGCAATACCAGGGGTATCACTACCGGGGTGCCAGCCATGTTGTCGATAAGGACTCACTGTGCTAACAGCAATACTACTAGCCCAGCGTAACCTCGTGGACCACTGGCAACCTTACTTACCGCAGAAACACAACACTACATCAAGTAGTGGTATTTCACTGCGGTCTTCTGTAAGGCAGTGGTACAGTCCCCAGTCGAGCGGCTCCAATTTAAATGGGATAACCCACGGGAAATCCCAAATCGCCCTACCTCTATTTTTAAAAGCTCGTGGTGTGATTAATCACTGTACTTACGCTTAGAAAAACTCATTTGTACAGGCCGGGATTCGAACCTGGGCCCATCAGATGACAGGCCGTTGCTTCAACTACAAGGCCACCACGGCTGTTAAACACTTTTATTTTATTGCGAGATGAGTGTATGACTGTGGTTTAATTGTTAATAAGTATAATTGATTAATTAAAAATAAAATTAATTTGAACCCCTGCTCTGCAGATCGTAGCTAACAGTTGGGGAGAAAATTGGGGAGAAAACGGATACTTCCGCATCGCTCGAGGCTCCAACGAATCCGGAATCGAGTCCTTCGTGCTGACCGTCCTGGCCGAGGTCACCGAAGCTTACCAGCACAAATAACATAGGACCCACCTGATCACCCCACTCTGCGTCACCACGAAGAAAGTCGTCACCAGGACAGGTTTCATTCTCTTGAATTCAACTAGATACTTTGGTTAATTGCAGATTAATTTGTCAAAGGACATCATCCATTTTGGCCCAAATCTGAAAGTGCCAACGATTTGTTTAATACTCTGTTAGAACTTGCCCGTCTGATTTTTTTTAATATGGCACCAAAGCTGTAGGACCATAGTCATTGATTTTATTTGAATTCGAAAATCTGAACGTACATTAATTTTTGTTGAAAACAGGAATTCAAAATAACCAAAACAAATTAAATGTCCTGTAATGTCCATCTTTGGTGTCATAGTAATAAATGCTCAGACGGACAAGCTCTAGCAGAATATACGAAAAAAGTGTGGGCCGCCATTTTCAGATTACGACCAAATCTCAATGAAACATGGTCCTTTGTACTCATTGGTTTCTCTATCAATGACATGAAAACGGATCTTAAAGCGTCGAAAGGTAAATAAACAATTTAATATCGCGTAAAAGCCCAGTTTTCAAGTCATTAAAGGCAGCTGATTCCAAAATCAAACCTAAAAAATATTATAAAAAAACAGTCTCATTATAAAAATATTTTTCACCAGTCTTATTTGCGAACTTAAATGTATCTACTTAATTTGTTAGTGTACGATCTCCGACCGACTAGGTATTTTTTAAATAAGAATTGTTTATTAGGCCACCGTTAAAAAAAAACATTACAGTACTAAGTACATTTTCACGTGACAATTTGTATAAGAAAAAACGTTGAATTTTCGTCAAAATATTTATTGTACACTCTCATACTTGAATCTGAACACATAAATAAATAAATAATTTTAAAACAACCAACTAGTCTTAGGATTGTATTTACAAATCGATCTTACGATTCTGCGTTCGTGAGGTCCGATTTATAACTACTAACCTCAGTATCATTTAAACATTTAATATAAAAATAGATGTAATATTTATAAGTATCTTTAATATTTTATTTACTTATTACTTAATTATAATTAAGACACATTTATATTCACAGATATTGGAATGCTAAGTAATTAAAACAATTTTGAACTGTTTTTTGTTAAAAAGAATCAATACACATTAAAAAATAAAATATTTTTGTATTCTCGATAATTAAAAAAAAAAAAAAAAAAATGAATCTGGAATGAAAGAAGTACTTAAAAATCCAAATATTTTGTTAAAACCCGTAACTAAGTCTACGTTATAAACTCTATTTTATTCAGCTGTTGTACGCATTGTTCTTTTTAACAGACATTGCCAACATAACATTAGTTTGTAAGCTCGATATTGTAAACTAGATATTAAATACAGTTACATAGAATTTATTATAATAATGATTAGTACTTATAGCAATGTAATTTTAATAAATAATAAATAAAAATAATGCTTTTTCTTTGGTGGCAACAAAAAAATTATTAGCCCTCCTAATCCCAGTCCTAAACAGTAAATCTGTATTCTATTACTCACAAAAAGCTTATATTGTGAGCTTACAGTACTGTGTCGGAAGCAGGAACATTTTTCGACTACGTATTAAAAAAAAACAACTCTTAAAATTATTAGTTCCGTTTTTCGCCGCGGCAACACTGTTCATTTTCCCATACAAAAATAGTCGCAAGTGGTTCTTGCTCGGACTACTGATTTATCAAAAACGTCTTCATGGGAAACTCATGTAGTCATTGGTGAAAGGAATTCTCAAGCCATTGAAGTAGTAAGGGTTTATAGGCTACCAGCGTTGTCAGACATGCCGCTTTGTAGATGATTACCAAAATCTGGCATCCACAGAATTAATTTACACAAGAAAGTATGTCCACTACATAGATGTGGCAACGAACGTGCATTATTTTATTCAATACTAGCTGTTACCCGGCTTCGCCCGCGTACTTTTAGAAATAAGAAAAACGTAATTATGTAAGAAGAGCACTCTGACTGAGCTGATTAAGACGGTATACGAACTTTCAA
Organism: Falcaria lacertinaria; assembly: GCA_951449985.1. NCBI lineage: Eukaryota > Metazoa > Arthropoda > Insecta > Lepidoptera > Drepanidae > Falcaria > Falcaria lacertinaria. Next base: position 1,368,517 of record OX602133.1, on the reverse strand, counting down.
CCACTGTTTCACGCCCTTGAGGATTATTTTTTGAGACAAAAGACAGCCTACGTCCTTCCCGAGGTTGAAAACTATCTCATTGCCAAATTTCATTACGACCCGTTCAGCCATTTAGCTGTTTAATCAAACAAACAGTTACTTTCGCATTTATAATACTAATATGGGTGTCCCACGATGGTAATAATTTATAGAGTGAAAAAAAAAACAAAATTCAACTTTGGCCGAAAAAACTGGCAACACTGGACTTTCAAGTACATTAGCTTGTTGATGGTTTACTTTGGCTCTCTGCTTTACTTCTCGCCGCCTTCTCCACATTGGCAGCCCGAGTCTGTCAATAATAGATGTATGGTGTATAAGAGTCTAAGAGAGGTTGGGCGAATTGGGATCTCCCGTGGGTTTTCCCATTAATATTGGAGCCGCCCTACTGGGGACTGTACCTCCACCTTACAGAAGACTGCAGTCAAATAACACTACTTGATGTAGTGTTGTGTTTCTGCGGTGAGTAAGGTTGATAAGTTCTACAAGGATACCCTGGGCTAGTAGTAATTCTGCTAGCACGGTGACTCCTCATCAACAGCAGGGTTGGCAACTCCTTAGTGATACCCGTGGTACTACGGCTATCGGCTACGGTGACTGCTTACCATCAGGTGGGCAGTATGCTTAATTTTGAAACGCCAGTCAATTCTGATGCCACATACATTTTGAATGGCCTTAGATTTTACATGAGAAATAGTATTTTGATGACACTTCAAAGAGGAATGTGGGCGTTCAAACTTTGAATGGGGTTTCAGTAATCGGCCGATATAGATGGAGAATCAAACTCACCTGTAAGCTTTGCACTCTCTTGTGCAATCCCATCATTGAATTCGTAATTGATGTGAGTTTCTCTTTGTTTGTTGCTATCTCGGCCAACTGGAATCATGAGAAAAATATAATATATTTCTTGGAAGTATTCGTATTGCTGTCGACTATTTTTGTATGGAAAAATGAACAGCGCCACGACGCTGAAGTGGAACTAAAAATTTGTAAGAAAATTTTGACATTTCGCGCGTTACGTTTTACGACCAGTGTCGGTAGCGGGAACTTTATCGACAACGTATTCGAAAACGTAACTCGCGAAATGTCAAAATTGTCATACTAATGTTTAGTTCAACTTTTCACCGCCGCAGCGCTGTTCATTTTCCAATACAAAAATAGTCGAAGGCAATACAAAAACGTTGTCGCAATTATTCATGCTTGCACTATTGATGAATAATAATCATCATCATCATCAGTCTATAGACGTCCACCGCTGAACAAAGGCATCCTCCCCCATAAATTTTCCAAAATCAATGCGGTCCGCATCCAATGATTGCCAGCGACCTTTATTAGGTCAGCAGGTCATATAGTATATATATATATATAATAATAAAAAAATAAAACAAAAGTACCAGTGCATCCAATACTGCATCATTTTGTAAGTCATCCAGCTTCCGTCTCTCTGAAGTCAGCATCCCATGGATAGCTTCCTGTTTCTCACTGAAACGTGAAAGCATATTCAGTTTTCTATACCACTAAGGTGACAAAGAAGCATATGGCCCATCTTGATAGTAAGTATTCACTGTAGCCTATAGTCGCTAGCAATACCACCGATATCACTAATGAGTTGCCAACCCTTTTGTTGATGAAGAATCACTATGCTGGCAGCATTACTACTAGCCTAGTGTATCCCTGTGGAGTACTGGCAACCTTACTAACCACAGAAACACATCACTTCAATAAAGTAGTGTAATTTCACTGCAGTCTTCTGTAAGGTAGAGGTACAGTGCCTAGTCGGGTGGGTCCAATGTTGATGGGAAAACCCACGGGAGTTCCCAATTCCATGTACTGAATGTGTGATTAATCACTGTACTTTAGCTTAGAAAAACTCATTGGTACAGGCCGTGATATGAACCTGGGCCCATCAGATGGCCATTGCTTCAAGGCCACCGCAGCTTTAATGTGGATATATGGACATATTTTTGTTGCTCAATCACATAAAAACGGTTCAACAAGTTTGCATGAAATTTGGTACACATTTAGTTTATAACCTGGATAAACATATAAGATTTTTTTTTTGCCTGGATTTATTTATTCTGGTAAATTTTAGGTTCCTCTGGAATTTTAAGCTCAGGTGAAGTCATGGGCAGAAGCTAGAGTAGTACATCAAATGGGATACAGGTGAAATCTTTATAATGACATCAGCATCAGATAAGGATGTGATGAAAATTTTAAATTGAATTTAGAAGAAGAGTTGTTCCTTACACACCTCTTCTATGACCTAAATAGAGCTTCTTCCCTATGACCTAAATTGAGCTCTAGCTCTAGTTTGTTGGTTGGCATTACTGTGCCTACCATGATACCATGAAAGGGATTTGGCGTGATGCAGCGAATACAACTTACGTCAATTCCTTCAAATGCGTATTTATTGTGGTCAGTGGCGGTTCGTACATCTCCAGTAATCCTTTAGCGAGGAGATGAACATTCTTCACATCCTCGGGAACTTCAGTTTTTGAAGAACTAAAGCAAATTCGGCGTTTAGAAATAGGTCCGTTACAAGGATAAGTTGTGATTATATTTTATTAGTAAAAATACCTGTTCGTGTTTTCAGCCATTATTTAAATTGTTGTTCGGTTCGAATAAAACATATAAATTTGAGGACGGTGCAAAGAAAGCATTGATATGAAAGAATCATGAATCAATAAACAAACTCTCTGAAACAAACTTTTTAGTTTTTTACCTATATCGTGCTATTTAGGGTGCGTTCCACTATGCTTTAACAACGCCTAAGAGTATTGTATCTATGGCTCACGACGACCAATCTGAAAGAAGCGGGTTGGAGTTGATCGTTCGACGATCATTAAAAGTTGTTTATGCATGCTACAAGTAGCGACATCTGTGTTCATTAACGTAACCATGTATGGTATGTCAGATTGAAATAAAAACGTCAGTAAGTTGTTTCTTCGAATGCATATGGTCGTTTTATTAATATTTACAAATTGTATTTTATCCTCTTAAATCTCGCTATTTGTATTATTTACGCTCAAAAAGCTCCATAATCCATTCCACTTGGGTTTACGATTGTAACGCTCGGGTTCAAGTGCAACGGGAAAACCCGTGGTCGTGAGCGTGATTGTTGGGAGTGATTAGTGGAACGCACCCTTAGCAATGCTCATTTGTCAAACAAACGCCACTGTCAGGTAGTCAGTCAAGATGTCAAGCTTGGCTAATTTATTTCTTGTGCTGCCACTAAATAAATAAAAATAAGTCTCAGAATAATAACTAAAGCTAAAAGCTCGCTTTAGTTATTGTTCTGAGCTTTGTATAATAACTATTTTAAATGGGTATACACAGTTGTTCTTAGGTCCCATGCATGCTGATTTCATTTTTCTTTAGACAGGTTCGTTTCAAATTCAAATCTTTCAAATCAGGGACTTTCAATAAGTTCATAACGTTTCAATTCACACAATACTATAAAAAAAACAATTCCTCGTGTTTGTCAGAAGCATAGTTAAAACATTTTTGCACAGATGCATATTATTTTAAACTTATTACTTCAGTTGACTAAACATTTTAATGACTAAATTTTACGTATGATTCTAGGAAAATCTATAAAATTATTTCTTGAAGTCCTTGTGTAATGTACCTACCGTAGAACGTATTGCATAGTATTTTTTTATGGCCGCCAGACGAGCCGCCAGGTACCCCTTGCTTGTTTTGACGTTCTTTCATTTGATTTCACGATAAACCGAGAGGGTATTTTCATTAGCATTTTGAAGATCAATCGCGATAGCGTTCCGTGTACTATTTGTTGCCCGTTTGAAAAGCTATCAACCTGGAAGTTTTACAAGTGACCAGAGAGGACGCCGAAATGACGTCCGTGGCTCGGAGACGGGAGCATGACGATTCAGGGGAATATTCAGACGCATCGCAAGAGATCGAAATTAATAACTCGGCGAATGTGAGTACGCAACATGCAGTTACAATAGCGACGACTTTCGTTTTGGTGGCTTGGCGCTAAAAGTATTACGACGTACTTTCTCCGCCGCATTTGCGTGACGGGAATGCCCATTTCTTTTCGATAAATTGAGGTCACGAACTGTGCACCAGTCGCTGCACAGTCGCTGTTGTGTTTAGACTTGAGTTTTAGATAATTATAGAAGCCACGTCAGTTTGTAAACAAATTGTTTTGGGTCAGGATGCATTTGTTGAAGGTGGCTGAATGCTTACAGGATGCTGGCCCCCAGGAGTCCGACTACGACTCTCAAGGGAGCGATTCGGAGCACTCCGACGGGGATCCGGAGAATCAGGTACTTTTTAATCTACATTCCCTACTAAATAAAACTATTTAGATACCCTAAATAAGTTATAGTTTTAAAACACCAATAAAAATGTATACACCTTTTTTTTTGTAGGTTGATCAAGATCATTAGAAAGTTACTAAGTACCTTATATTTTTTATGAGACTGAACACATCATGTAGGGTCTTGCTTAAAAATAATACATTGTGTACTATATAAATAATGTTTTTGTTGCTAAGAATTTAGCCCCAGAACTACAGATTAAAATGAAATATTTTAGTTTTTATGACTACAGTCAACTTGTGAGATATTGATCATCAAACAGTTAATTAGTGCCTTAATAAATAGGCAGTATCTATGTACAGCAGAATATAGAGAATGAAACATATGGGGAACTATGAAACTATAAGTGATAGAAAAATATGTTCTTGGGAACAATGTTGTCTATTTTAGATTTATAGAAAGAAATAATATTTATTTGCGAAAAGTTCTATTACATTGCTAGGTCTTAAACTAAGATATTCATACAAACTTTGCCATAAAACTGGTATGCAAATATTAAATGTATTAAGCATTTAAGCATAATACATAATTAGCTATAACTATGTTACATTGCTCTAAATACTTACATAGACAAAATATAGTTAAAAACCTTGTTCATGACTTTAATGTTGCATCTATTTCGGTTGCTATTTTTAATATTATTTGTTGTTCTATGCCCTTACCCTTTATTTAATGCAAAGCAACTGTGCTCTGACCTTCATAGATCACTAACAGAAAACCATTCAATACATATACCTTACTTACAACAAAAAAAAAACTGACCCTATGTAAAAATATTCCCATTGAATAAAACATGTTTCGTAATTTTGATAGAATATGAATGGTATATTACAAACTACAAGGTTATGCAGATATTTTAAAGCTTGCCACTTATCTCAGATCAAAAGGACAAAGGGGTTGGTGTACCAAATGGACAGGACACTATTTGTGATGCTTTGATGGGTGTGAATAGAGTAAACTGTCTCTATCTAGTGACTTGCCTACTTCTATCTCCATCTTTGTCATACTATGATAATAATTGTGTCCATTCATAAGTGCAAAACTAACTGGGCATCTTGGCAGAATATGGAAACGCCAGTGAAATCTGATGCCATATAATATTTTATAACTGGCTTTAGACTTCACATGAGAAATAGTATTTTTATGACACTTGAACAAACAGTTTCATGAGATAGTTTTAACAAGCCTAAACTGTATAAATTATTTTGTTTGACTTTGAGCTTTGTGAAGGGCTAATCAGAGTATATGTTACAGGTGAAGTAAAGTAGTATAATATTGTATTAATGTTTTTATTCATGAGCTATATCTTGAAAAAGGACTGAAGTGTGTTACAGAAAGCCAGGGAAGAACGCACTATTTGATTTGACCAAAGACTGTATGGTGGTAGAATAGGACATCAGTTGTAGGATGTTACACATCGTAAGCGACTACTGTAAGGCCCGTTATTTTCCAGGAGACTGAGCGTCGCGTGGATGATGATGAAGACAGGAGTAACCCCCAGTACATACCCAAGAGAGGCACCTTTTATGAACACGATGACCGCACTGCTGCAAGGTGAGATATCTCAATACTGTAACCATTATTACATATTATCACGACAAAGCCCTCACGGGGTAGGCAGAGAGTATAGAGAGCCATTTCACTCTTGACTTGAACACCTCTTGCTTCTCGTACATTCATCAATGTCTTCATACAGACAAGAACAAATTAATTATAAATGCCATGCCGTCTAATAAATGCCATGTCTAAGGACTAGACTAGAAAATCAATATTGTTTATTTAGGAATAATATAAAAATATTTATTTATTGTTGTAGTTAAATTTGTCAAGTAATTAGTTTAAGTCATTCTACAGATACTCTTGTAAATACATAAACATAGTATTAGACTATCCTGTTAAAGTGTTATATGGTTAATAAATAAATAAACAAATAAATATGGCCTGACTATGAATATAATGAGTTGGTTGACAAAACTATCAAAGCCAGCGAAATATCTCCTTACTGTCAAAACATACTCAAGTATAAATTTTATATTTCACAGCACACCACCTTGAAGAAAAAAAATCTTTCATCAGAGCCGGTAGCAGGTACATTGTCGACAACGTTTTCGTATCGCCTTCGACTATTTTTGTATTGGATAATGAACAGCGCTGCGGCGGTGAAAAGTGGAACTAAAAATTAGTATGATAATTTTGACATTTCGCGAGTTTCGTTTTCGAATACGTTGTCGATAATGTTCCTGCTACCGGTACAGTTATAGAATGTTTTCTGCAAACAATAATACAACTGCAATGATTACATAAGCGTACATTTCCCGGCATTTCGTGCAAACTAGTTACCGATGATCGCTGGACCGACAAGCATAATTGATTCATTAGAAAGCTGCAATTCACGCTACATTATTAACGATACACATAATTATGTATGTTTGTATGTAGGTTATAGACAGATTTTTTTCAGTACATACATATACACCTGGAAGAGATCACATCTAGTGATAAGACCGCCATTTGTACCGATATGAATAATTAGATCTGATTCTTTATTATTGTTTTAAGGTGTACAATAAAGAGTAATCTATCTATCTATCTATAAAAGTGTTAAATCTGTTGTACAAAATCAACAAACTAAACTAATTTGACAGGACTAAAAATCTTGCTATCCCTTTCTCATGTGCAGTATTAAATAAGGATGGCGATACTGTGAAATTAGTTTAGCGATTTAGTACAACAGAATCGACACCAATGTCATCACGCCAAGTCCCTCATGACATAGGCATATAAGCAGAGAGTATAGAATACACCCTTAGCTAATACATTTTTTTACTCTTCAATATGTAAAAAAATACATTTTTTTTTTAACCACTAAGTTGGCACACAAGCATACGGCCCACCTGATGGTATGCAGTCACCGTAGCCTATAGCCGCTAGCAATACCAGGGGTATCACTACGGGGTGCCAAACATGTTGTTGATGAGGACTCCCTGTGCTAGCAGCAATACTACTAGCCCAGCGTATCCTCGTGGAGCACTGGCACCCTTACTTACCGCAGAAACACAACACTACATCAAGAAGTGTTATTTCACTGCGGTCTTCTGTAAGGCTGAGGTACAGTCCCCAGTCGGGCGGGCTCCAATTTAAATGGGATAACCCACGGGAAATCCCAAATCGCCCTACCTCTCTTTTTAAAGATGTGCGTACTAAAGTATTTTTGATAATGTTGTTTACTTCTCACAGCGGAGAAGAATCGACCAATACGACGAGTGAGACCGTATCGGAGAAGAAGGAGGGTAGTGAAGCGCCCCCCGAGCGACGCCGGGCGCCGCGCAAGTCTGACGTCATCAACAAGTGGATACACGACAAGTACAATGAGAACGAACAGGTTAGAGCGAGATAGATGCAGTGTGACGTCACTCAAATCTGGTACCTCTCACTCTTTTTAACCGATCCGAAGTTGGATGGATGGTTTCCACTATAATATATTATACCTGCACTGATAGCAAGAACATCTTTAGTCTACGTATTCGAAAACGTAACCCTCAATAACCGTAATTGTCAACATTTTCAGTTCCACTTCTCGCCGTCGCAGCGCTGTTCATTTGTCCATAAAATTATTGTCGAAAGTGCGTTTCGCTTAGGCTACTGTTAGCAAGAACATCTTTCGACTAGTTTTCCCTAACGTAACACACGAAATGTTATACGCATTTTTTGTTCTACTTTTCACCGCCGCGGCGCTGTCTATTTTTCATAGAAATAAAGTGTTAAGCGATATGAATACCCTGCGATAGCAATGCGATAGTCTTCCTGCTAAGGTTACTAAACTTCGGATCGGATTCGGAAGAAGCCTGTCTAGTATAACATGGCAGCAGCATTATATCTGTCAAAGGAATGTCAAAGTCATGTATCTAATTTATTTTCATAAAAACCTTCTCCTGATATTAACTCGAAAAAAAAAGAATTAGCGAAATCGATCTGTACTAATACTATAAAGTGGAAAGATTTGTATTTTTGTATGTTTGTATTGAATAGGCTCCGAAACTAATGGACCGATTTCAAAAATTCTTTCACCTTAGAAAGCTAAGTTATCACTGAGTACCATAGGTTATATATTATACTAGCCGCCCGCCCCGGCTTCGCACGGTCAGACAAAATATTGAAAAATGTCTACCGGGCAAAGGACATCATCCATGTTTAATAGATATTTAGTTCAAATCTGAAAGTGCCGGCCAATATTCTATTCTGTTAGATCTTGTCTGTCTGAGCATTTATTACTATGACACCAAAATTTTACATCACAGGACATTTCATTTGTTTAAGTCATTTTGAATTCCTATTTTCAACAAAAATGTATGAAAAATCTGATATTCGAACTCAAAAATATCATCTACAATATACAAAAACACTACAATATCCAAAAACTCTCTAACAGAATATACAAAAAAAATTCGTTGGCCGGCACTTTCAGATTTGGACCAAAATGGATGATGTCATTTGATAAACATCTAAAGTCGGGGCGGGCCGCTAGTTTAATATATAGATGTGGGATCAGAGAGATGCCATCAGGGCCCTGATGATTATTAAAAAACATTGTTTGATGACAGATGCCGAAATCCCGAGACGAGCTTGTGTCCATCTACGGGTACGATATCAGGAATGAGGATGCGCCGCCCCACGCACGGAGAAATCGCCGCTATGGGTAACTATCACGTTATGGTAATTTAGACCTTCATAACGACCTTATAAAGGCCTAAATTGAATAAAAAAAATTCTTCATAAGGGTTTGACTCAAGGCCGTTTTAATGAAAGCTGCGGCTCTAGGCCACAAGAATTTGTGCCCCTTTAAAAAGTAAAAAGAAATAAAAGTCGTTTAATTTGAGTGTCGTCCAGTAGCCCCACCAAGAACTACGTATTCGTATCGCCTTCGACTGTTGCTGTATGGGAAAATGAATAGCGTTGTGGCGGTGGAAAGTGGAACTAAAAATTTTTATGAATATTTTGACATTTTGAGTGTTACGTTTTCGAATGCGTAGTCGTAAGATGTTCTTGCTACCGTCTAGTACTGACCTGTAGGTGGGCTTATTCCGTACTAGCTTCTGCCCGCGACTACGTCGGCGTTGAGCTTAGAATCTCAGAGGAACCTAAAATAAAAAGTATCCTATGTGTTAATCCAGGTTATAAACTATCTGTGTTCCAAATTTCATCCAAATCCGTTGATTGGTTTTTGCGTGAAAGAGTAACAAACATCCATCCATACTCACAAACTTACGCATGTATAATATTAGTAGGATGACTGTTGCCAGTCGGCTGCGACCGTTCTGACGTCACATTGACGTAGCGGCAACATAAAAAAAAATATACCTCTCTAGGTACGAACTAAAAAGCGATTTGCCTGATTGTGATGTAAAAATGTCAATGCCTTATGCTGCACAGAGTACCTCTCTACGAGAATGTTGGCAACGCGCGACTAATACCCCCGGGTATTGCGTGTATAGGTTACGGTGACCGCTTACCATCAAGCGGGGAACTTTAGTGGTATATTTAAAGCGAAATCGCTTATCAAAATCTAAATCAAAAATCATTGATTAAGTTTAGGCCCTAATAAGGCACTTATGAAGGTCTAAATTACCACCGGTTCGGAAAAAAGCCACCTGAGAAGAACCGGCAAGAAACTCAGTGCTCTGTCTTTTTTATTATTAAAATTAACGTATTTTTTCCAATTACATTGCTCATTGGAGATTCCGACACTGGCGGTGCGTTTGTTATGTATTTTGGCATGACGGTGTTTAAAGAGAGTTAAAGATACATTCTGACTTAATTGAGGGTGCTGCTTACAAACGCCATTTGATCATGTATAGCGAAGTACAAGTGATGGTTTTTAATATAAAAATTAAGTATTTATTGGTGCCAATTCTCTTGTCACAAATTAGTTTTGGGTCGGCAACGCGCAAGTGATACCCCTGGTGTTGCAAGCGTCCTTAGGCTGCGGTAACCGCTTACCACCAGGTGGGCCGTATGCTTTTTTGCCACCTAAGTGGTATAAAAAAAACTAAACTAGGGACCCGCCCCGGCTTCGCGCGGCATCAGCCATATAAGTTAAATACCTGCAAAAACCAAATGAATTGGACATAAAAACTTTCCTCTTTTCCTCTTGAATCACTCTATTGAAAAAACCGCATCATAATCCGTTGCGTAGTTTTAAAGATCTAAGCATACATAGGGACAGACAGACAGCGGGAAGCGACTTTGATTTAACCTAAGAACTGTCAAATTAAGTTTTAGTGCTGTCAAATCAAATTAAGTCCTGTCAAAACGATCAATATTTTACTTTGAATGGACAACAGAATAGGGTGAATATTTTAGTTAATTTTTAGTTTAGACAGAGAATGGTACCATTGTTTTGTAAACAGCAACCGAAATTACTATAGCTGAATTGGTTTATTGCACTCTTTATATTTTATTTGTAGCTTGTTTGTTGTATTATCAGTGTATTTGAATTGATTTTTATGTTCAAGCAAAAAAAGTGATTAAGAGTTGGTTGAAGATGTTATCTGGTTTTGCTTTTGTGGAGGATTCCATGATGAGGGACAGTCGCTTTTTTATTGCAATTTTTAATTAAATCTAGAGTAATATAAAAAGGTAAATTTTCTTGTTACCATAGTTGGCTCTTGGTGAATTCGTAATTCAAGAATTAGCTAATCTAATCTATGCATACTGCAACTGTGATTATTTAATATGAATTTTATTTACCTTTTTATTAATCAGCATCTATTGTAATGTAACTAGGCCTAAATGGAATTTAATAAAGCTTTATTATTATTATTATGTAAAAGATATTTCTTTGGTCTCGACTCGGGGTCGGATGTTTTGAACCAGGCACGGGCTTATACCAAGTGAACTGGTTCATTTGTGTCAGAGTGGTGAGAGTTAGGAATGAACTGTGTGGCGTGTGTCTGTCTGTGTGTTATGGGATGTCCGAGGTGTGTGGTGCGTGTCTGGGTTGTTTTGTACCATGAGTGAGGTTGGGTTTATTATTATTATTATAATTCAAGAATATTTTCTTTAAATATTCTTATCGTTATATTATTGTATTCATCATTCTCTTTATATATGAACACATGAGTTTTATCACTATTGTGTATATTTTTATTGTGTTCTTATAAGTGTTAGCAAGTTCGAATCCTCGTGAATGATTCAATTATTTTTCAAGACTGCATGTTGCAAGATATTTTTCTATTTATTTTATTTATATTACAATTATCATCACAGGTATATAATATTCCTAATACAATAGCGTAGACAATTTATCCTAGCACGTAATCTATACACAGTACACCATAAGAAACCTTTGATATTTTAACACGTCCCACAAGTTAGCAAGTTAGAGTTATATTGTTTTTGTTGGTGAACAGTCGCGGCCCCAACAAGTACACGCGTACATGGGAGGACGAGGAGGCCTACCGGCGGCAGGCTGCCTCGCAGGCGGCGCCCCGCAAGCCCCCCAACCCGGAGGACTTCCCCGAGCTCGACCCCACCAGGAAGCAACCGTAAGTAGCTTCAAACAGAGCTAGGGATGACAAGGGTCCCGAAGAGGTGCAGCATGGGGTTCTTCAAGAAGGTGTGAAGAGATTTCTGAAGGGACGGCAACGCGCGAGTGATACCCCTGGTGTTGCAAGCGTCCATAGGCTGCGGTAACCGCTTACCATCAGGCGGGCCGTATGCTTGTTTGCTATCTTAGTGGTATGAAAAAAGAGGGAGGCAGAGGTGTTACAACACTCAATTTTCACCGAAGATAATTTGGTGCCAATGTGACAGATGGTGAGGCCGTCGCCGTCTATTAGGCACTACATACGTCCTTGAATTTCTTCTCAGATGAGTGTAGGTTCATGTTTTCCTTCACCGTTATGCTCGTGTTGTGATTAATCACTGCACTTAAGTTTTTATAAAGGCTTATTGCAACAGACCGGTGGAACAGTTCAAAGCCTCGTCAAGGATGAATGTGGCATCAGATTTGACGGGCATTTCAGTATTTGGCGGCCGTTAGTACTACAATGCTAAGAGCGCAGGCGCAAGTGTCACACGTCAGCCTAAAGGTCCTCAGCACACATATCAACTCGGAAAGGTACCGTCACCGTATCGCCTCGAGCCGTTCGGTATTGTTTGTATGAAACTCCATACTGCAACGTACACTAATCGGAATCGTAACGTAATCGCCTCGCCTCGGAACAGGCTCAGAACTGCGATGCGGTGAGTTTGCGTGGTAAACTTGCAGTTCTGCGCTTACGGCTCGTCGTCCCCGCGCTTACGTCTCCGTACCCGAGCACACGTCTTTTCGTTCACTCTTACCCCTGCCCCCTCCCGAGCCGTAAGCGCGGTGTCGCCTAGCCGTAGCTGAGTTGACGTACAGGAGCTGCTGATACGCTTTGGTTACGTGCATACGTTAGGTTGACGCCTGGTTGACGGCGGGGCGAAAGGCGATACGGTGACGTTCCCTTTCCGAGTTGATATGTGTGCTGAGAACAAGGCGAAATCATAGACGTTAATACCGAAATTCGCTCTTCGCCTGCAGTAGGAATTTTGGGGATTTAGATATCTTAAATCTTTCTCCCTTGTAGTAGGAAGTCTCGCACGCCCCGCCCCCGCTCCAAGTCGCAGCCGGCGTCCAACGAGTCTTCGGAGAACGGCTTCGTGCTGCGCCGCAACGCTTCGATCAAGACGCCGCAGCCGAAGACGAAGCAGCCGCCTCGAAGCGCCGCGAAGCCGCGGCAAGACATCCGACGGAGAGACGAGAACATGCCACAGTTGGAGAACTTAACTATCACCGCTAATGTATTCAATAATAGGTGAGTTTTTTGGATTATGTGTTGGACTAAACCGGCCCGCCTGATGGTAAGCGGTTATAGTAGCCTGTGGACGCTAGCAATACCAGGGATATCACTAACGAGTTGCCAGCCATGATGTTGATGAGGACTCACATTGCTAGCAACATTACTACTAGCCCAGCGTATCCTCGTGGAGCACTGGCAACCTTACTCACCGCAGAAACACAACAATACATTAAAAGTAGTGTTATTTCACTGCGGTCTTCTGTAAGGCGGAGGTACAGTCCCCCGTCGGGCGGCTCCAATTTAAATTGGTAATCCCAAATCGCCCTACCTCTCTTATCACGTCGGGGTCACCAGTGTGGGGCGAGCGAGGTGATCATGCTTAGCCTTCCAGCCAGGCGGGTGTTGTGCCTGGGGAACCGCGGCTCCGACTGTTCTAGTCGGAAACTTGTATATATGTTGAATTGAGTAGAAAACTTCGCTAGCGCGTGGCAGGATTGTGACGTATGCAGTTGTCATTCGTTGAATGTTGTCCTGCTAGTTAGTAGATTTCTAACGTTGGTTTATGTAGCCGTGAGGTCGCTACAAGAGATTACATACATTGATCTATTTCACGAACCCTGTTTGGCTATGTTTGTGGTGGTATACAAATTGTTTTAGTGTGCGTAAGCTTACGATCGCCCAGTCAACTTTCGCACACATACATAACCGCTTACCGGTACACTTACTAGTTTACTACTACAACCAGGGCAGTACTTGGTAGCAGCAAGATCTATCGACTATGTTTTCGAAAACGTTACTATTCAGTAGCCAGAGAAAGAATAACTTACGACTGCGTATTCGAAAACGTAACTTGCGAAATGACGAATTTGCCACTTTTCACCTGCGCAGCGCTGTGTATTATATAAGGCGATACGAATACGTAGCAGAAAATTGTTGTTGCTACGGCTAAAGAATGTCTAAATGTTCATAAGAATTTTTAGTTCAATTTTTCGACGCCTGTTAATTTACCCGTACAAAAAAAATAATTAGGTGTGGCACTCGGAGACTGCCGCGGTAAAGCTATTGCATAGCATTTTTTATCAACTTATGCAATTATAATTATTTATTTATTTTATTAATGCACTATTTTTTTATATACCTATATACTTTCTCACAAACAGCTGATTACGGTAGTTTTGCAATACAACCAATGCCACCTAAAGGCGGGTTGCTGAACTAAAGAGACAAGCGTGATATTTCAAAAAGTCATTAAAAGTTCTGGTATTTATCGATAGATGGAACTAAAAAGTATCACCGCTGTGCCGGTCGGAGTGGGCGGTGTTAGGTTTTTTTCGTTACGGAATTTCTGGATTCGGTCCCCACGCTCAAGGCCCGCGATAAAAGCTATGCAATAGCTTAAAAACGTCTAAAACGATACGTATACGCAGTCGAAGTAATTCGATAGTCTGCTGCTAAGTCTTTCGGATTTCGTGAAATAGATGTAATGTAGGCAGCATTAGTATTAGGTAGCATTGATGTAATGGTACAAGTGCCCCGTCACAGTCAGGGCCAGCCGCAGCGGAAGGTCTCCGCGCCCGTCGCGCAGCAGCGGCCCGTGCCCACCGACCAGGCCCGCGCCCGACACACACAGGTACACACTACACTTGTTATACCACTCAGGTGGCACACAACCATACGGCCCACCTGATGGTCAGCAGTCACTGTAGCCTATAGCCGCTAGCAATACCAGGGGTATCACTAACGGGTTGCCAACCATGTTGTTGATGAGGAGTCTCTGAGCAGCATTACTACTAGCCCATCCGTATCCTCGTGGAGCACTGGCAACCTTACCGCAGAAACACAATACTGCATCAAAGTAATGGTATTTACGGTCTTCTGTAAGGTGGAGGTACAGTCCCCAGTCGGGCGGCTCCAATTTAAATGGGAAAACCCACGGGAAATCCTAATTCGCCCTACCTCTCTTTTTTAGCTGATGGTGTGATTAATCACTGTACTTATACTCAGAAAAACTCATTGGTACGGGCTGGGATTTAAACCTGGCCCATCTGATGACAGGCTGTTGCTTCAACCACAAGGCCACCACGGCTTTAAAATATTTATACGTTTGCTTTTAAGACGCGATGGACGGGCGCGCAGTTTTGGCCTTGACGATCTACATACATTAAATTAATTTGTTTATTTGTAATTTTGTACACACCTTTCACACCCATGTTCTGTAATCTATACTATTTATATCTATATCTATACTAATATTATAAAGAGGAAAGATTTGTAATTTGGGTGTATGTTTGTATTGAATAGGCTCCGAAACTACTGGACCGATATCCAAAATTCTTTCACCGTTAGAACGCTACATTATCAATGAGTAACATAGGCTATATATTATATTGATACACGGGCGAAGTCGCGGGGAAACAGCTAGTCATTTATATATATATAATTTGTAAAGCCACCGCAACAACAAAGTACCCAGCCACCGCGGAACAAGTCGCCGCCGCAACAGCAACAGAGGCCGCAACAGCCCAGCCAGCAACAGCAATCGGCAGCCGGTGAATATCTTATTGACATTTTATGTAATATGGATTCACGCGTTACAAAATAAAATAATTTAGCTCTATTTCGCTTAAACTGATATTTATTATTATAAATGGAATATTAAATATCTAGTTTAATGTTTCTTACTTTCAATAGTAGGTAAAAAAACCCACAGGAGATCCCAATTCGCCTTACATCTATTTTTGGCTCATGGTGGGATTGATCACTGTACTTAAGCTTAGAAAAACTCATTGGTACTGACCGGGATTTGAACCTGGGCCCATCAGATGGCAGGCCGTTGCTTGAACCACACAAGACCACCACGTGATTTGGTGATGAAGTAATATTTTGCTTTTAAAATAGGTCTTGAAGCTCGTGGTGGAAGCAAGCGGTACAGTAGTCAGCGACAACGGCCAATCGCGGAGACCTACTCGCCGCAACAGCAACAGCCACAACCAAAACCACAGCAACAGCAACAGCCACAGCAACAATCTCAACCACAGCAACAGGTGCCACAGCAGCAACAGCCTCAACCACAGCCACAGGTTCAGCCACAACAACAGCCACAGCAACAGACACAGCAGCAGCAACAACCGCAGCAGCAGCAAATTAGATATCACGCTGGTAAGATAATCTAATACGTAAAATTCTCGTGTCGCGGTGTTTGTAGTTAAACTCCTCCGAAACGGTTTGACCGATTCTCATTAAATTTTGTGGGCATATTGGGTAGGTCTGAGAATCGGACAACATCTATTTTTAATCCCCTAAATTAAAAAAATATATTGAAACCGGTCCTGTAGTTTCGGAGCATATAGACATTTATCAAATATTTTGTCCACCTGTGCGAAGCCGGGGCGGGCAGCTAGTTTAAATATATATACCTTACTTACACTATGAATGCGAAAGTTTGTGTGTGTGTGTTTGTACCCCCTCTACGCCTCAACGGCTGAACGGATTTGCATAAAATTTGTAATGGAGGTAGCTTATAAGATGGAGTAACATATAGTATACATTTTTCCATTTACTTTTATATTGCAAAGAAATTGGGTTCCGCACAAAAAAAAAACCCTATGAAAGTGGAATCAAAATGAATTCCATGTACGAAGTAGCGGGTATAGCTAGTTATTCCATAAGGTTCGTGTATCGAATACGAAAACTAATACATTGTAAACCTATCTCTTGTATTCTACAAACACTTTAAATAGTATCCTCAATATCTTGATCTTAATTTTTAGAAGAGGTTTCCCTTTCTCTTTTTCCTTCCTCAGTCATATCAATGAGGGATGGATTGTCTCCGGAACTACTTAACCGACTTAAAAAAATATTTCACTTATAAATGTCTATCTTAATCAGATGATGCAAAGAAGCTAAAAATCTTCTTCAGTGATTTATTGTTAACAAAGTAAAGATTTTTGATGATATCTATACTTCTATATCTACACTAATATTATAAAGATATAATATTAGGTGGTAAGTTAGACCTTCATAAGTGCCTTATTAGGGCCTAAACTGAATAAATGATTTTTGATTTTGATTTTGATTTTGAAAGAGGAAAGATTTGTATTTTTGTGGGTTTGTATTGCGCACGGGTAGACAAAATATTTGATAAATGTCTATTGTCTACCCGTGCGAAGCCGGGGCGGCCGCTAGTATTATATATATCTCCGTTTTAAAGAAGGGATTAATTATTTATTAGGAATTATATTAATTGTATATTTTATTATATAATATGTTTAGCCGCGGCTCCGGGAGGGGATTTCCCGGCTGGCCCGCCGCCCGCCGCGCTGCCACACCCTCCACCACTCATGCACCAGGTAACTACACCACCAGCTCACCACATCACCACCAGCTCACCCTACCTTCACCATGTCACCCCACCTTCACCAGGTCACCCCACCACCACCAGCTGACCCTACCATCACCAGTTCAGCCCACCACCTCCAGCTGACCCCACCACCACCAGGTGACCCTACCATTACCAGTTCAGCCCTCCACCACCATGTCAACCCACCACCACCAGGTGACTTCACCACAACCAAGTCACTCCACCACCACCAGGTCACCCCACCTTTACCAGGTCACCCCATCTTTACCAGGTCACCCCACCTTCACCAGGAAACCCCACCATTACCAGGTCACCCCACCACCATCAGGTCACCCCACCGTCACCAGGTCACCCCACCACCTTCATTGTTAACCTTGGTGACTTCATTAGGCATGAAGGAAATTATTTATTGTTAAAGTAAATTATTTTTATTTGGCAATTGCGGACCGTCTTACGTCTAAGGTGGCAAAAAAATACAGCTCGCCTGATGGTAAGCAGTTACCGTAGCCTACGAACCGTTTGCAACACCAGTGGTATCACTCGCACTTTTCCGACCCTAAATTGTGAGACTAGCTCCTTGTTCAATGTAGGTAATTGTATAGTAATGTTTGTCAGGTGCACCGCGCCACTGGCCACGCGCCCTCCCCGCCCCACCAGCCCCCGCACCCACCGCCGCAACACCCACCGCCGCAACACCCACCACCACAACACCCACAACCACAACACACACAACAGGTCAGTACCACTAATTACCTCAAAGATATTATTGCTTTGCTTGAAAACGATAAAGCATGCTATAATTACATAAGCGTTGCCATCGCTAAAAATAAAAAAGCCGGATTTACCTGTCAAAAAAGCCGGACTTTTGGGTCCCATAGCCGGACATAAAAAAAATACTTTGGATTTATTTATTTCGAATAAAACACATATTTCAAAGCCGGACTTTGGAACTCCTAAGCCTGACGCTAAAAAGCGATTTAAAAAAAAACAAAGCACATACTCCATAAGAGAATTTTAATAAATGTCATCATTAAAAATATGCCTACTTTTGAAGAAACACTGTTTCAGCCAATCTTTTGTTCGCTACTAACTGAACTGATTAAATTGTACTATAGTATAAAAATCCTAACAAAATCCGAACGC
Organism: Falcaria lacertinaria; assembly: GCA_951449985.1. NCBI lineage: Eukaryota > Metazoa > Arthropoda > Insecta > Lepidoptera > Drepanidae > Falcaria > Falcaria lacertinaria. The sequence goes on along the minus strand of OX602133.1, from coordinate 1,349,807 downwards.
AGTCAAATGTAGCCGGACAAGAGGTCAAATTTTGACACGTTCATGCCGGACATGTTCGGCTTTGTCTGGACGTATGGCAACGCTAATTACATAGATATCCCCTCGCGGGGTAGGCAGAGATTATAGAGCGCCATTTTACTCTTAGACTTGCACTCCTGTTTTGCTTTATCAATCCTTAATTGAGTACTTTGATCTAGAAAGTTCTTCTCAGGTGGCTTTTTTTCCGAACCGGTGGTAATTTTGACCTTCATAAGTGCCTTATTAGGGCCTAAACTGAATAAATGATTTTTGATTTTGATTTTGATTTTGAAAGTTAGACCTTGGCCTGCCGGGACTTCTTCCACTCAAATTCGCATTGTATATCCTTTTTGTCAGTTTTTCATCCCTCTTTTTTTATACCACTAAGGTAGCAGACAAGCATACGGCCCACCTGATGTTAAGCATTCACCGTAGCTTATAGCCGCTAGCAATACCAAGGGTATCACTAACGCGTTGCCAACCATATTGTTGATGAGGACTCGCTGTGCTAGCAGCATTACTACTAGCCCAGCGTATCCTCGTGGAGCACTCATTCGTTGTATATTATGTCCAAGCCAATTGAAGAAGATAATATTATGATGTACTGTGTGGTGTTGTGTCAGGTACGGCTGGGCATGATGGAGCAACCGCCGCTGGTGCCGCACCACGCGCTGCACAGCCTGCCTCAGCACCCCATAGGTAACACACACGCACACAAACACAAACAGACACATACACAGACACACACATACACACACACTGCCCCCCACACTGCCCCCACACACAAATCCTACACATACATCCCTTGCACATACTATACAGCCACGTACAGTCATCCCCCACACATACACACACCCCCCATTCATACACCCCCCATACTACATCCTTTACACATACACTTACACTACCCATATACGTCACTCTGACACTATACACACACTTTCGTACGTATTATTTAATTGATGTTATGTGTACTGAGTTTGATATATTTATTGTAATGTACAGGTCAACTGCAACCGTCACAAGCCTACGCCCCTCCAGCCATGATGCCGGCCCAGTTTATGCAGGTATACTTCATTATCTATACCTACCCTCCAACCTTGTTTTATGTTTTAATAATCATTTATTTACCAAAAATCATACCCTTATACACTGACTTCATAATATATATATACTTCGTGTCTGCGCTCAAAAGTGTCCGGAGTTACAACACAACAAAATTTCCCCCATTGGTCGACTGTCTTAACACGATAAATTCTTGCAAGAAAAATTCTGTGTGCTGGACGCTGGTGCACTAATACGATAAAACAATAATGAACATTGTAGTTCCGACACTATTTTAGTTAATTTTGTACTAGACCCGAAGTCCATTTATTATTAGGTCAGTGTTCTTATCACAATCATTCAACGGTGCGCGGGGCCCCTTCAATGCGCGGGGCCCGTAGCATTAGCTACTCTTGCTACGTGGCTAATCCGCCACTGTATGTTGTATTATAGCAAAGTGGCAGTCCTGCGGTGTTTGGCGCGGCGCCGATATACGGTCAGCCGCCGGCTGCCTACCCCGCCCACCAGATATACCCACATCATAACTACGTATGTAACTCATACATTTAACAATCATTTAATTTTAAGACCTGTACAAGGGCGGATCTATGGGGGGGGGGGTCATTACCCCCATGACCTCCCCCTCTTGGCTGGGTGTATCCATTCAAGAGGCGGAGGTGATACCTCGTTTCGATAGAAGATAAAATAATATTGATGTATGATAAAAAAATATGAGACGTGAAAAAATCAAATAATATTTCTTTGTAATTAGATTTATTTTATTGTAATCGAAATTGGAGCGTGTCCTGATTAAATCTCGAGTATGTGGACCCCCTGATTTGAAAGCAAGATAGCCTTTGGCCATGAATGAGTGGATTTATGAGTGTAGGAGCGCAAGAGGCGAAATAATCTAATAATAATTTAAAGGACATTTATTAGATGGCTTAAAAATATTTTAAGTGTTTCCAAATTGACACTTGACAAGTAAGGTGAATACAAATATACAAATACAATATAATGTTTAGGCACCTATATAAAGCTCATAGAAAAACTACACGTTTTCGTTCCAAAATTTTGTATTTAGCTTACGCAAAATCTAAACTGTACAAATAAACATAAATTTAAACGGCGTTATTGTGAGGTGTGTTAAAAAGCATATGGAAATATATCTCGCATTCTCAGCACCCTCGTTGAACTATTGGATTTTGGAGTCCCGAGCTCTACGCACGTAGATTCATTGGCCGTTTTTACGTCCGCCATATTGCGTCCGCTATGTGACGGCACCGCTTTTCGCCAAACACATACATTTTTCATGTTGCTACTATTATGTCAAAATGATGTAAGAAATATTGTAATTTATTTGAAAATCAGGTCGTCGAGCTTTATTGGTAAGTACGTATGTTTGTTGGCAAAGGTTTCCCACCTTGTTAATGAGGATGAAGTAGAATAAAGGGATTTTTATTATAATTTTATAATATTTTATTTATTGTATGTTTTGTTGTCACAGGCGACGCAAGCCGGCGGAGTGACATACTACAGCTGCGCGGAGCAAGAACAACAGCCGCGGACTCAGAGGAGACCCACCGCCGCCATACCCATCGTGCGACCCGCACCACTCGACAGGTACTGCCACACACAGCTCCGTACTCGACAGGTACTGCCACACACAGCTCCGTACTCGACAGGTACTGCCACACACAGCTCCGTACTCGACAGGTACTGCCACACACAGCTCCGTACTCGACAGGTACTGCCACACACAGCTCCGTACTCGACAGGTACTGCCACACACAGCTCCGTACTCGACAGGTACTGCCACACACAGCTCCGTACTCGACAGGTACTGCCACACACAGCTCCGTACTCGACAGGTACTGCCACACACAGCTCCGTACTCGACAGGTACTGCCACACACAGCTCCGTACTCGACAGGTACTGCCACACACAGCTCCGTACTCGACAGGTACTGCCACACACAGCTCCGTACTCGACAGGTACTGCCACACACAGCTCCGTACTCGACAGGTACTGCCACACACAGCTCCGTACTCGACAGGTACTGCCACACACAGCTCCGTACTCGACAGGTACTGCCACACACAGCTCCGTACTCGACAGGTACTGCCACACACAGCCCCGTACTCGACAGGTACTGCCACACACAGCCCCGCACTCGACAGGTACTGCCACACACAGCCCCGCACTGAGATACTGTTTTTTTTTGCGCACCGGTTGTAAAAGTGACTTTATTAGAACCTAAACTGACTAAACAAATTGTATTTTTTGTATCCAACAGGCCAGCTAACTCGTCTGAGAAGGACAACATAGACAGAATCGTGGAGAACATGTTCGTAAGGAAACCCTGGCCGGCGAGCGGAGCCGGTAAGATTGATTCAGTTTTAATTTTGGTCTTAGACACGTAAGACAATAGGCATACATAATAACTCACGGAAAGGGGACTGAAGTTATGTAAATTCTATGCGGTGATAATACAGATTTTATTTCTTCACTTTTCTTCAGTCTTCCGCTTGTGTCTATTAAGAATGCGCTGCCACCATATTGCGTTCAGAAATGGGTTTTTACATTAAACAAAGGTCGATAAATGTTTTGATGGACGCGATGTAAAGTATATAGTATAATTGTATATATAGTATAATTATATTATATATAGGATATAGGATAAATAATATAAGTGTACGATCGAAGCTTCGGCCTAAAGGGGCCGAATGTTCTAAGGGCCAAAAATTGAAAAAAAACTAACGAATAAGCGAAAGGGCGATGGACCCGACGAGGCGCGGCGTTTCACAGCTTTTATATTAGGGTTTTTTATTTTTTTTATTGCTTTATTAAATTTATAAGGAACTAGCTGTACCCGCGACTTGCTGCGCGTGGAATTAATTTTGATTCCAATTTCATGGGACTTTTTTCCCAACACAAAAGTCACTGGAAAAAAGTACCTTATAATCTACCTTGCAAATATCATACAAATCAATTCAGCCGTTGAGGCGTGAATAGGGTACAAATACACACACTTAAACTTTCGCATTAATAATATAAGTAAGATTTTCAAAACTAAATATTGTTCTTTAAATTATTATTCAAGATCTACTGTGGGCGAAGTTCTCCCGCCAAGCATGGCTGCGCGCACACATGCAATAGATAGGCGCAAGCTATTGAAGTCTTTGTTTACAGGACAGAGAGAGTCCTTTTCAGTTTGTCGTTTATGTTTCATGTGTTAGTATTGTTTTTTTAATTTATAGGTAGATAGATGTAGTTTTAAATTGTACCTTTTGAAGAAATTAGTTTGGGAGTAAATAGTTTTTTTTAGTTTTATTGTAGTTAGATTTAAAACTTTAGACTGAGAACCATTAATGTGCCCGCAAGGGTTCCCGAAGAGGTAGGCAGAGGCTACAACCCCCACTTTGCACCGAAGATAATTTGGTGCCAACGTGAGAGATGGTGAGTCCGTCGCCGTCTCTTAGACACTACATACGTCCTTGAATTTCTTCTCAGACGTATGCAGGTTTCATCACGACGTTTTGCTTCACCGTAAAGCTCGTATGACTAATCACTACACTTTAGAAATACTCATTGGTACAGACCGGTGGGATCCGAACTTGGGTCGCTAGAATAGTAGGCAACGCTCAATACCACGCAGACGCCAAAGCCTTAAAAGATTAAAAAATATATTTTAATTTTCAGAAACGAAAGAGAAATCTCAGTCTGAGAATAGAAATTCCCAAGAGCCCCCTAGTAAAGAATCTTCCCAGCCGAACAGTCTCACTTCCAGTTCCATATCGACTGACTCCAAGCCCTCAGAGGAGAAAGAGAGAGAGAAGACAGAGGAGCCCAAGGAGGGAGAGGGACAAGAACAGGTCGAGCAGGACAGTATAGCGAACGATGCCTGACTGGTAAGGATAAAGTTTTACGAGTGCTATCAAACGAAGTACTATACGTGGAGGTGATTATACTTCTCTAGTTTTTAAGCGGACGGTCGTGTTTCATTAAAAATTTACATCCAAAGAGATTTCTTAATCCAAAATGGCGAGCGTAATCCAAAATGGCGCAGGAACATCTTTCGTCAAGGTTTCGAAAACGTCACCTCTCAAAATGTCAAAATGTTGAATGTTCATACGAATTTTTAGTTCCGCTTTTCGCCGCCGTGGAGGTGATATAATATGGAGTTTTTGGCGGCAATCAGGCGGAGCGGTTGAGATTTTTTTCCAGTGTGTCGTAAATTGTGTTATAGTGATCTTTAATGTGTATTTTTGGTGTCGATATGTGCAGTAAAGTTTCATTTAGTGACTGATTTATAGGAGCATTGGAAATAATGCCATAATACGACTTTTGGGTTAAGTGATTTATCATTTTGGTCAATAGGTTACCTCTAATCTAAAGGCGTGTTACGATCTGCTACTGCCGTGGGTTGTCTCCAGAAACTCCATTAGGCGTTAGAATGCATGACACTAGGCATTTTAATGCGGCAAACACGAGAAATTTTGCAACATGAAAATTCTCTAACACTCGACACTGGCAAAAATAGTCTCTGAAGGGATTGATTGCCATACTTAGGAAGAAGAAGAAGAAGAAGATATAATATGTTTGTAAGAAGTCTCTATAAGTGAATAAGATTTCTGTGTCGTCGGAATCATACACCTTCGAATCATTAATAGACATCGATTACGTCAATATTATTTAAGTCAGTAGGCTATCTGCCTATCTCAAAACGACTTGTATTCAGGGACGCAAAATCAATTTTAAAAAGAAAAAAAAAACTAAATACAATTCTCTTAAATGCCTTCTTTAAGCTATTGTAAAATTTATTAATAATCGTAAAAAAAATGTAGGGCTAAACGACCGTTTGCTAAATGAAAATTAGATCACATATAGATTTTTTAATTACCATTGTCTGTGCGGGGCTCGGTATGAGTTGTAAAAATATAAAAAAAAATAACTTCTTTGGTAAAGAATTTGTAGAAGATACGGGTCGTGAACGGGTCCACCCACCGGTGAGTGGACGGGTAATCAAGATTAAACAAGAATGACCCGTCCACCCACCGCCTCAAACATATTATCAAGATCTACACTAATATTATAAAGCTGAAGAGTTTGTTTGTCTCTCAAAGTCAAATCTCAGTCACACATGTCGGAATTGGAAAAAATAAATTTATGTTTGACTAGCGACCTGTCCCGGCTTCGCACGGCGAGCGTTAACCATATCTGGTAAGTTAAATACCTACAAAACACAACTAAACTATAAATATAAACCGCATCATAATCCGTTGCGTAGTTTTAAAGATCTAAGCATATATAGGGACATACAGACAACTGGAAGCTACTTTGTTCTATACTATGTAGTAATGTAACTCGGTGACAGTATAGCATTCTATTTTAATTTCTCCCATTGTTTTCGAGTTTATTCATTATAAAAAAACCTACAAATCTTTTCTCTTTATAATATTAGTATAGATGGATTGACGGGACAAAGCTACTAAAATCTAAATCTCATAATTGTTACCAATTTTCATAAATCATAAATTTTATGCGATTAGTGTACACTACTGTGTTGCACAAGTAATTTTGTAAGTCGCCAGTGACACGACCGCAAGATAGGCCGTGTCGTGTGTTCAAGCGAGACGGCGATACCGATTACCTATTTTTGTATGGATAGTTCCTATAACTTGTATCCCTAAAACATTTTTTACAACTCATATAAGTGATTAAATTTTATGTAAAATAGAAATCTACTTTTAAAATAGGATGTAATATTTATAAAGAAATGTATGATATAAATTTAATTAATGCTCGCTGACTGACTGCTCTTGTGTAATTTTTTTTTTTAAATCCACGTCGATTGACCTTTCTAAGTGTTTTAACTGTATCATTATTAAGACAAACATTTTAAGCCCCATGCCGGTGGCAAGAACATCATTCGACTACAGGCGCGCGCTATTTGCTTCGACCAATGAGCGCGCGCGGTAGAGTTGGTCGTCATATGTCAGATACTACACATCATATGCGACCACCGTAAGGCTCGCTCGTTTTAAGATCTCAACGCATACATTCTGCTCATTTTAGTGTGTCAATGTTAGCTATTTTTTTTATGGCGACGTTTCCACTGCATAAAGCTAAAGAATGATGTTCCAAATTACGTCATCCATTTTGGTCCAAATCTGAATCATCGGGCATTTTTTTTGGTATTCTGCTAGGCCTTGCCCGTCCTAACTTTTTTAATACTGGCACTAAACCTGTAGGACCATATAGTTCATTTTATTTGAGTTCAAAAATCTGAACTTTCATCCATTTTTGTTGAAAATAGGAATTCAAAATAACTAAAACAAATGAAATGTCCTGTAATGTTCAACTTTGGTGCCATAGTAATAAATGCTCAGACGGACAAGCTCTAACAGAATATACAAAAAATATGTGTTTGCCATCACTTTCAGATTTTGACCAAATCTCTATGAAACATGGATTCTTTGTTTTTACTAAATCTTATAAGTGTAGTGTATACCACAATAATACAGGTTATAAATTGCTTATTATGATTTTTACCTTTTAAATATTATGAGTCCATTTATTTCTAGACAGGACAGACAGACTAGACAATCATACATAGTTAATTCTTATTTCTATGTGCTCTGTGAGTGAATCACTTAGGTGTTATTCTCATCTCAACTCTAAGTGCGTGTGCATATGGTCTTGTATGTTTTGTAAGCGGCTATCTTTCAGTCTATATAATTGTGGATTTAATAGATTCTCAATTTTATTGAATCATTCTCGTATCGGCTGTGAAGTTGTGTTCGATTCGAGGAATCTTTTAGCAGTATGAAAAATATTAAAATTATCGCTTATGTTGCCGGCTCTGAACATTTTATGTCATAATAACCATACAGTAATTATAGTTTGGCAAAAAAGTCTGAAAAGGGAACGAAATTTTTGGCTACTGGCAACTTTCACAAACTGGAATCTATGTAATGACGTTTACTGTAAACAAACCAATCAAGACGGTTGATGCTCTATGTCTATACGAGCTGCGGGTTGTCATACGAACGGCACAGTGGCGCCCCTATTATTTTCTAATCTTTTTTGCCAGACTGTAGGTTATGTGTACCATCAGAATCTTCCAGTTTTCTTCAATGTATAGTTTAATTGAAATATGTATTACCAATGTTGTTTTACTAGTCCTTATTTAAGAATGTGGGATATTTTTGTAATAAACACGAAAAATCATTGTTAAAAATACACTCAATTTATCAGAAACTGGCAGTAAGTTGTCAATATTAAGTTTTCGAATGATGTTTTTTAATAAAATGACGAAAATAAAAAAAAATGAACGCTTTTGTAAACTAAGCTGGTTATTTATTATGATAAGTAAATCTTCTAAAACTCACAATATTGTTTTATTTCATAAATAAAAAAAAAAGATGTTAATACTCTAATTATACCTTATACGGCCTAAGATATAATTAGACTACATACTTTTTGTCCCAAAAAGGTCTAAATTTTAAGCAAATTAAGAAAATTTTAATTTGTGAAACCACGGGTGAAGTCAGGTGAATAAAACAAGTACATGCTATGCATATTTTATTATGCACCATACACAGATATGAAGGTATATTTACAATTTAAAAATTACATTCGTACATAATACATACATATCTATTTATATTAAATTAATTATTAAATATAAATAAAGTACAGTATTATGGAACAGGTTACCAGGAACTTTTTATAAGTACCAAAATTGTTTTATACCACTAAGGTGACACACAAGCATACGGCCCACCTGACGGTAAGCAGTCACCGTAGCCTATAGCCGCTATCAATACCAGGGGTATCACTAACGAGTTGCCAACCGGGTTGTTCATCAGGACTCACTGTGCTTGCAGCATTACTACTAGCCCAGCGTATCCTCGTGGAGCACTGGCAACCTTACTTACCGCAGAAACACAACACTACATCAAGTAGTGTTATTTCACTGCGGTCTTCTGTAAGGTCCACACCTTACAGAAGACCGTACCTCCACAGGTACAATACCCTGTCGGGCGGCTCCAATTTAAATGGGAAATCGCTCTACCTTTCAAATCTACTTGTCTACTCTGAATAATCAAATATAAAATAAGAAGTTTACATACAATCGTTAAACGTAATTACGTGCTAGTTGGGGCGTTTGAGTCAATCCGTTCCACTGAAATACTGTTCCACACGCCAAGTCACAGCCAGTCTAATCAAATGGAAACATAGCTCAAAAATTTTCACACAAACAAATCACTATCGTATTAAATTCTACTAATCACTTTTAACTTAAACGTTGTGTTCAATTTCAACTATTTCTTTCTTACGCGTTTTCTTTCCTTCCAAATCAGCGTAGATGTCCTCCAACGATCTCATTTTAGTCTCAGGCACGCAGAAGATTAGGTAGAACACGTTTGAGAGGCATATAGCACTGAACACCCAGAAGGTCGAGTGGTACCCGATCCAAGAGTTGAGGGGAGCGAAGAGTTTCAGCAGCGCGAAGTCCGTTCCCAAAGATATGGCCATGATCAGTGTGGCTACCGTGCCCCGGAGCTGAGGGAACAAATGGAATTATGTTATTACCAACTAGTAGTTGAAATTTGAAGTTCATAAGTGCCTTATTAGGGCCTATACTGATTAAATGATTTTTGATTTTGAAATTTCTTGACCTTGAGGTTTGGGTGTACTATCGCCCAACGTGACGCCTGACCAGTTCGGAATTATGTTTGCTTGCACTTGTGCTCCACCCTGCTCCTTTTAAACTTAACTAATAGGAGACTTGAAACATCTTTTTTGTTAAAATCATTTGTTTATTAAATTAATTACACTGCTTCTGCTTATTGCATGTTAACCAGTGTCATTGTGTCGTCCCGAAATCTAGCAGTACTGTTGGTTTTTAAAAACAATGCAAGGTGGAGCAATGGAAAGGTCACTTCACAGAATCCACCTTAGGGTCCTTCGGGGTGTCAAGACGATCGTTTTGGCGATGGTACGTTGATAATATCAGTAGGACGAACTTTACTATTTTATTTACCGCGCATTCATTGGTCAATTAAAAAAAAAGCGCTTTACCCAGCTTCCTGTAACAAACTTCTGTCCCTTTTCATAAAATCACTCCCACATTAGCAGGCAAGCGAGAGGAAAGATGTAACACATCTATAAAGTACCAGGATCGCATAAATCAAGGGCTGACCTGAAAGCTGAACATCTCGGTCATGATGACGAATGGCAGAGGCTGGAGGCCGGACGCGTCGGCAAAGATACACGTGCATAATGCTACGATGGGCACCCATCCTGGCATCGCCACCTTAATGCTCTGCAGGTAGAACCACACGCCCAGGAGACACATGCTGAATCCTGCCACTGCACTCGTTACTGCTAGGAGAGGCTAAGAAAAAAGAAAAAATATACTTTTATACCACAAGGTGGCACACAGGCATACTGCCCACATGATGGTAATCAGTCCCCGTAGCCTATAGCCGCTAGCAATACCAGGGGTATCACTAATGGGTAGCCACCCATGTTGATGAGGACTCACTGTGCTAGCAGCATTACTACTAGCCAAGAGTATCCTCGTGGAGCACTGGCAACCTTACTTACCGCAGAAACACAACATTACATCAAGTAGTGTTATTTCACTGCGGTCTTCTAAGGCGGAGGTGCAGTCCCCAGTCGGGCGGCTCCAATTTAAATGGGATAACCCACGGGAACTCCCAAATCGCCCTACTTCTCAAGACTGCTAAGAGCATTTAAAACCTCAGACTGCTGCCAGATTTGGCGGACTGTCTGATAATGTCCAAACATTACAAAATTACTAAACTAATTTGACAGTTCTATAGGTATTGCTATCCTTATTTAACCCCGCCCATGAGAATGGGATAGCAAGACATTAAGAACTGTCAAATGTGTTTAGTAATGTTGTACAACAGAATTAATTGGCACCATTATACTTTTTTGAGCGATAAGTTTTAATAAATACCTAACTTAAGAAGCTATGTAAATAGTAAATATGTAGCACGATAGAGCATGAATGCACCATAATTACTGTGTAATTATACTAACTAAGTAATTAATAATTGTCCTGTACGGCGTTTTCCATTGTTGTGAGGTAGTGAAAAAAAGTCTTATAGGTAGATTTCGTCACGATTAGCTTTTATTCTTTGACTCGGGAAATTATCCAGTGTCTATGATGATGTGAATGATCAGGCTGTGGAATGGAATGACTCCTCTGTGGTGGCGAAGACAGGGTATGGGATTCGTCAAGAAGGGTATAAAGAGATTTTTTTACACGGACAACGCGCGTGGTACCCCTGGTGTTGCTAGCATCCTTAGGCTACGGTGACCGCTTACCATCAGGTTGGATGTATGCTTATTTTGCTGCCTTAGCGATATATAAGAAACGTGGATCCTGTATATATATATATACAGGATGCACGAATGTTTCTACGGTAAGTAAAAAGTGGTCGTCAAAATAAAAGGCATCTATAGGCTGAGGTAATCGCTTACCATCAGGCGGGCCGTATGCTTGTTTGCCACCTTAGTGGTATACAAACAAAAAAACTATATCATTGCCAAATATTACGACCCGTTCAGCCGTTTAGTCGTGAAACGGTAACAAACAGACGAACAGAGTTACATTCGCATTTATAATATTAGTATATAATATTAATCTCTAGCAGTCTTGCAGTTAAATCTTACCTTCCTCCCAGCTCTATCGACGAGCTGACAGGCCAAAAACGACCCCATTATCTGGACAGCAGCTAGCAAAATGCTTTGCTTGTTTGGCGACAGTGCTATCCTGGTGTCCTGGTCGCTTCCGGCTTCAGCAAAGATGTGGCTGGCGTACACCAGGACAGCGATACAGCCGCAAAACTCTCGCGTTAAGTTCACAATCAGGGCCACCCAGAATGCCTTCAGAGCTGTTTTGTCTGAGACTGTAAAGAAAAGTTTTTTTTAAGTATAGTGCTAGGTATATCATTATACTATCGACCCGCCCCGGCTTCGTACGGCCATCGTTCCTTTAGCCATATAAGTTAAATACCTATAAAACACGAAAGCATTACGATCAATAAATGTTATAGCCGTGGTGGACTTGTGGTTGAAGCAACGGCCAGTCATTGATGGGCCCAGGTTCAAATCCCGGCCTGTACCAAAGAGTTTTTCTAAGCTTTAGTGCAGTGCTTAGTCACACCATGAGCTTTAAAAAGAGAGGTAGGGCGATTTGGGACTTCACGTGGGTATTCCCATTTAAATTGGAGCCGCCCGACTGGGGACTGTACCTCCACCTTACAGAAGACCGCAGTGAAATAACACTACTTGATGTAGTGTTGTGTTTCTGCGGTAAGGTTGCCAGTGCTCCACGAGGATACGTTGGGCTAGTAGTAATGCTGCTAGCGCAGTGAGACCTCATCAACAATGGTTGGCAACTCGTTAGTGATACCCCTGGTATTGCTAGCGGCTATAGGCTACGTTGACTACTTACCATCAGGTGGGCCGTATGCTTGTGTGCCACCCAAAAAAAATGATTTGTTAATTACGTGGTCAGAAGATGGGTGACCGCCTATCCCACGCAATGGCGAAGTGAGAGCTAAGAACGACTAAGAATATCAATGTATCAATTCCCAATGGCGCCAACAACCAGGAAAACAAAGAGGTTGTAGGTCAGCCAGCACGTTTGCCAATTGACTTCGCGATGGCATTTGACACCGACTAAATGACAGGAACCAAATTACTACTACACGAGTAGGACGTCCACATGTCTCCGATTCAAGGACACAATATGCAAATGTTGAGGGGTCAATATATTCAATTGCTTTAATTTATCTGTTGTCCAACTTTGTAATTGTTGTCAAGAGTACAGTTCAGTCGTATTGATTGATGATGACCAATTGTCGACGGTGACTTTGTAAAAGAGAGTGTATTAGAGAGATATTTATGAAGATACTCCTTATATCAATAAGTGTTTTAGCGTGGTAAGAAAGGTTTTATGTATGATTGTGGGTGGGTACAGGGGTCGAGGTAGACCTAAGAAAAGATGGATGAACTGTGGGAAAGATGACATGGCCAGGAAGAAAGTGATTACAGAGATGACGGTTTATAGAGAAGTATGAACGAGAAATACATATTGCGCCGACCCCAAATAATATGGGATAAGAGTAGGAGAATGATGGTGATGAAGGTGGCACACAAGCATACGGCCCACCTGATGGTAAGAAGTCACCGTTGCCTATAGCCGCTAGCAATACCAGGGATATCACTAACGCGGTGCCAACCATGTTGTTGATGAGGAGTCCTGTGTTGATAGCATTAGTACTAGCGCAGCGCAGGTTAAGGTTCTTACGGCCGATTAATAAAACGACATTTAAAGTCCCAATCAACTGTTGAAAGCGTCGTCAAAATACAATATCGCATGCAAAATGTACGGCCACTCAAATTTTAATATGCCATCAGTTTTTACTGGCGTGCCAGGGTAACTAAACGCATTCTTTTAAATACTGTAAATTAGGGTCGGCAACGCGCGAGTGATAGCCCTGGTGTGCCGCTTACCATCAGGCGGGCCGTATGCTTGTTTGCCACCTTGGTGGAATAAAAAAAATACTGAGTTTTATAACCACTACTTACAAAGAAGCTTAGGTGAGAACTTCAGTTCGCTGGTGGTTTGCTCAATGATGAGTCGGTCCATTTCGTCGCTGATAGACTTGTCTTCAGGAGGCAGGGAGCGCAGCCAGCCCAGGACCTTTGCTGTTTCCTGGTCACAGCATAGATAGATAACAAATTTAAGCAACCAAAACTGCAATCACAACATCTTTACACAGAAAAAGAACACAGAACCTCAGAGTAGATAATATACTACGTACAACTAAGTAAATTAATACAAGAACTTAAAAATATGTTAGTGGCACATAGATAAAATTTAAGTTTTTAGTTTAGTGCGTGTGTAGCAGCAGTGGGAAAGGCCCATAGCTCAGTGTGTAGCATGGTTGCAGTAGTAAAACACTGGTGTTCAGCTATTGCCTGGGCTCATTAAATAATATATACCCTATTAATATTATGTGTGGAACAACACGCAGCGTCGCTGTTTGAAGAAGCTGTCTTTAGATCTTGCACTTTTAGTAAATTAATTGGTTAACTTACCATTCTTCATGGTTTATATACTCATCTGTCTTTCACTCATGCAGGAGCGCGCCAACAATACTCTGTGGTAAGCTGTCAACTGACTGTCACTCATAGCGTCTATAGATTTTGCCGGTAACGGATGCAAAATTAATGCATCATTATATTATTTTAAGAAAATAAGTGATAATGGAGTTGAAACGAATGTTTGCGACACAGTAATTTAGTGTTTGTATGTTCAGTGAACGTAACGAAACTTTGGAAAGTTTTGTTAGATTGTTTAACCGTGGTAACAGATTCGTTGTGAAACCGTTTGCAAAGTTCGTAGTACAGCGATACAGTCACTTTGCGTAAAGAATCTGCCACCAGCTGCTCGGTATCAAAGTGAGAGAAAAGAGGTAGGAGCCCCCATCCTCGGAGGATGAAAGCCCTGTCTCACCACCTTATAAATGCTCTTAGTGCTCACATTGAAATCCTACTAAACCAGGTAAGCCTTTTAAAAGGATATGATATAGAATACAACTACCAAACTATATTTCTGCCTATGATAATCTACCACTGCACCTGCATCTCTAGAGCCCTAGTGGTGCCTGTAATTGAAGCACATAAGGTACCTGTTTAGAGAACCCGCCTAAGATATCTGAGCTAGTAATTGTTAAGATTACGCTCACGGGGCTATGCCCGTGAGCGTAATCCAAATAGGTGCGCACACATAAATGCAGTCCGGGGCAGGGTTCTGCTAGACGGATCAGACTGTAGTGTTATGAATGATCTATTATTGACAATGCTGACATAGAATAACTTGCTTAAAGTAGTTTACCAGTCAGGAGGGAAAGTGTTTTCCTCCTAAGATACCTTTGCAGGCATATAGTGCTTCACATGCATTATGAAGTTTAGATAGAATTTAATAACCTTTATGGGTGAATCAAAGTAGGTACTACATTATAATCATAAAGATATAAAATACAGTGCAAGATATAAATACAATTTAAAGAGTGCTGTAGATAAGCCGCAGAGCTTACACTTATGCAGTTTTACTATAAGGATTAATTACATGAGTAATTAATTGACAATTTATTTCATGTATTAAAAATATCAATATAGAATTTGGGGCTTAGACCCATTTATGTGTTAATAACATGTAAGATATTACATTACATCTGAATGTCATTATGCATCAATTGATCATTTTAAATTAATAATACACATCTAAAAAGTGAAAGATAAGTTAGATATTTGTGCAATGCCAAGATCAATATAGCAACAGTTGAGCTAATAGTTACTAGGCTTTAATGTAGGCTTTCACCAGAAGGAATCAGTGCGGCATTGTCTGCTAGATTTGGTGAGCAGTTAAAGCAATGGCTAATTTTCAGGATATGATCTAACATTCTACCTTTCGAGAGGGCTATCATGTACTTTGGTCCTGGCATGACTAATATTAAATAGTTTTAATACTATAGTTTAATATGAGATAGTTCTGAATAATAAAAGATATAAGTGAATAATTTATATAGAAGTTGGGTATCCAAGGACAGAACAGATAAATTTGACAGCTTCTTTGTTCAAATTATCCTCAAGCTCATTCTCTATGTTGGAAAACTTAAAACTAGGAATTGCAAAGTTTAAATAAATTTAATCATTTTTGATATTGGAATAATTCAATAAGGGGAATTCATATTCATAAAGAACAACAAGTAATTGTAAGAAAATATCCCTCTTTTTAATTTAAATAGTTATCCTTTAAAACATGGCAAGATATGTCATTTAATCTACAAATTGTTGTACTTACAAGGTGTCTAGCAAAAACATTTATAAAGGAATGCTTTTGACACATCAATTATTGCTGAAATATTCTGGAATAAAAATATGTATTTCCTTCTGTGACAAGCTGCAGATGCGTAATACTGGCACTGTGTGCTTGTGTAGGCACTGTTTGACGAGTGTTTCAGGAAAACATTGCACTAAATAAGATTATGTCAGATTTTCAGTATTATGCAACCGATACTACGCAACAGATTTTAATGCTTTTCGCTAATGGATGTAGTCATTCCTGAGGGAGACTTTTTATGTGTAGTTAATTTAAGTTTTGGGTGATTCTGTCCTAAGCTTGTTAGTTTTACATAAATTGCGTGAGAACTGAGAAAATTATATAAGCACGTATATAATCAAGGGCTATAATACACTAAGATAATTAAATCAATCAGTCAACATACTTAATACAATGTATGTATACAAACAGTGTACAAACAGTTGATTTGGATCAGCTAGTAATTGTTTATTAAATAAGCAGTTAAATTACATGCTTTCGTAAAGTACGTACAACATACACCATACTACTTGTTTATGATGGAATTCGAAATCAGGTACAGGTGTTCTGGTTTTTATTGACATACTAGAATTATGAAAAATCAGGGCTCTGACAGACAATTAAAGATGGTTCCTTTGAGCGATGCTAATGAGTTTGCACGTGCATATTGTCAGTCGCGGAACTCGACTGCGCTAGACTAGACCACTGTTTACAAACAATAAAAACAGTCATAGCCCCTAGGTGCTGTCACAATTATCAAATAATTCGCATCCTGCATATTTTAATGTTTCCAGTTAGCAAAGCATTGAACATTTTCTGTCTAACCATGCTCTAAGCAGACGTAATTTAGACAATAGTGGGTTGGAAAGAATCTTTTACTCCCTGACACTATTAAATTTAACCATTTTATTGGATTTAACAAAGCCCAACCCTATTAACATCACCCGATTTGCGGCTTACCTTCCGGAAAGGTATACCAGCTCAAGGCGCATACCCAATCGCCGTGGCCGCGTTTACCAGACAATGTCCGTGCCGGAATGGCACCTTTTGCCCCAGGCCTCGGAGGCTTTATTCAAAGTGGGGTGTTCCGAACTGTATCTATCCTATTAAGAAAGTCAGCCGTTGTGCGACTTCACGGATACTTGGGACTCAGAAGGGTTGAACAAGCTTTTGCAAGATTTTTGTTGTAGGCGGCAGTTCAGGCTGGCCTACATTATTCCTCCATCTAACCTGATGTTGTTGATGATACCACAGGTACTAAGCCATCTGAACATGGCATGAATAATATACATAATTACATATGTATAAAGTACTTTAAACATGACTCAGTGATAACTTCCGAAGATAAGGGCATCAGCCCTCTTTGAGCCAATGACAATACACTTACTAATGCAGAAGTCACCTACTAAGGGATAATTTGGCAGAGTCAATACGACAACCTGTTTTAATATAAATTTTTTCAAGAGTTTTTGGACATGACCAAGCAGGATAATTCCATTACCGCTTACATAAGCGTACAGATGTCAATATAGGTGCTCGGGGCGCCGCACACACACACAAGAAGTATCCTGGTTCCAATTGATAAAAGAACCTTGTTGAACATTGCAAATTGTTTTAACTTTCATTCACGCCTGTATAAGCGTAGAACAGATCAATATGAGTGCTCGGGGCACTACACACACAAAATGTGACAATGTTGATTTATCCACACCTCAGCCTCCTGTATGGTAAACCACAATTGCTTTTTAGCAACTCAGATAATAATACAATTGAAGCCAAATACCCTATGGCTCAACTTAATTCAAGGAAAGCCTGGAATTTAACAGTATACAGCCAAGGTATACCGTAACCCTAACCTAATATTGATCCAGGTATACAGACCTTACGCCTTATATAATCAAGCAAGATAAGAGGCGGTCACACATGTTTATTAATTTCTATAATAGAGAAGCAGCACTTGCTATAAGTTCACTAATAGTTAATGGCTGGTCGTTGGACCTAGTTGCTAGTGGACCTACCTTCTGACTACGGTGAGGGATACGAACCTTGTCCGGGACAAGTGTTTGTGTAAGGAAGAAATTTGTGAGTTCCATCCAGGTATAACAACTTATTGTTGTGTATGTAATCTATATCTGAGTGAGTGGGTATGGCAGTCTCTGGTACCTAAAGCATTATTATTATTTCGGTGTGATTTCCGATAAAAGGCGGGTTATGACATGTTACATAATAACCTTTATTTGGTAGGTTAATTTCAGTTTCAAGAAAGATTACATAGATGCTCTGTAGCAGCATTTGAAACTGCATGTAGATGAGTTCTTGAAGAAGAAGAAGTGAAACATTTAAAATTGTTTACTCACATCTGAGATTAAAACCCTGCTTATACAATCATAGGGGGTTATATATGATACATTTTCTCCATATAAAGATTGAATATGAATTATAATGATTGTCTCTTGTATATAATGTTGAAATAGTATAACAATTGATCACAGTTATACTATTTAATGAAAATAAATAATATTTTAAGTTATTGACAGAAGTGCATCCTTCTATTTAATAACTATACTAACAAGTTGCTCAGTCAAATTAAATCCTCGTTTAGACTAATTTATTAGTTCTATATTATAATAATATGTGGAACAAAGTCTGAAATTTTTGTTATCCTTAAAGAAGAAAACGTTTTAATTTTTTCTTATTATATTCAGATCACATAGCGTCTATTTCCAGATACTCATTCTCTTTCACCAGCAGATATCAAACAGGTTTTCAAACAGCGACGCTGCGTGTTGTGAGGACACATAATAGAACTGTTTTGCATTCCAACAAAACAGATATTATGTGTGGAACAACACGCAGCGTCGCAGCAAGGGCTTGCTGGTGAATATTGAAGACTTCTATGAGTGACAGTCAGTTGACAGCTTACCACAGAGTATTGTTGGCGCGCTCCTGCATGAGTGAAAGACAGATGAGTATATAAACCATGAAGAATGGTAAGTTAACCAATTAATTTACTAAAAGTGCAAGATCTAAAGACAGCTTCTTCAAACAGCGACGCTGCGTGTTGTTCCACACATAATATCTGTTTTGTTGGAATGCAAAACAGTTCTATTATAAATGTGGAAGATACTAAGTATGGATGGATGGATGGATGTTTGTAACTCTTTCACGCAATAACGCATTTGGAACACAGATAATTTATAACCTGGATTAACACATAGGATACTTTTTATCCCCGGTTTTTTTTTTTATCCCGGGAAAATGTTTTTATACCGGGAAAATTTAAGGTTCCTCTGACATTCTAAGCTCAACGAGGACGTAGTCGAGGGCAGAAGCTAGTATATAATATATCCCCGAAGGCTTTGGCAGAGGTAACACATAACATACAACAAGAGCAGTTATTTACTAGTAAGTAATGTCCTCCAAATCAAGATTTTTTAGGATTTACTTTAGGATTACAAATTTACAATACTTTCTTGGCTAACAAATTAAAATTGCTCTATGACGTCACGACATTCTACAACACAAAGAACAAACACATACAAAATTGTTGTTGTTTGTCTGTAATTGGCACATGTACTTTAAGTTTCAACATACCTATGAAAAAATTTCTTAGTTCTACAACTCGGTTTTTTTTATACCAGTAATAAATGCTCAGACCGAAAAGCTCTATCAGGATATAAAAAAAAAAAACGTAGGCTGGCACTTTCTTATTTGGACAAAATCTCTATGAAACATGGAACTTGCATAATTTTATTACACACACCGGACAATTATCAAACTAAATAAAAGCTCTGAGGCCTCCGGTGACAAGAAGGCTGGAACATATTTTGCGCAACGGATCAGCATTGCCATACAGCGGGGCAATGATGCCGGCCTTCTTGGCACCCTCTCGCGTGACAACAATTTGGGACAAGTGTTTTATTTATTTTATTTTTTTATATTTGGCTAGTTTTAGTTTTAGATCGAATTGTTATTGTCTAATATATATAACGTGTTTTACAATTAATAAAAGCAGATGAAGGTAAAATGTTATCCTCACTTCATTCTTCCCACACTTGATGAGGTAAGACGGAGTCTCCGGCAGCCGCAGGAGAAAGCAGAAGTGAACCAGTGGGATAGCTAGCAAGATCCACAGGACCGTGTTGAAGAGAAGCAGGTCTCCTAGCACGAACACCAGAAGGTTACCTACCGTCTGCGGAAGAAATGACGTCCACAAATTAATAAAATAAAAACTCCAGCTGAAAAAAAGCTATATCTAAATACTATATTTTCCCACAACTTCGCCCGCGTAGCAATAAAATATTAAGCCTATGTTTCACAGTAATGATATAGCATTGTGTTTGTGAAAGATTTTTTCAAATCGGTCCTGTAGTTCATTAATTACAATCATCATCGTCATCATCATCAGCCTATCGACGTCCACTGCTGAACAAAGGCCTCTCCCATAGATTTCCACAATGACCGATTCAATGCGGCCCGCATCCAACGCTATGGCAAGCGTTGGATGCGGGCCGCATTAAAAACAAATATACAAATCTTTAATTATCTTTATTATATTAGTATAGATGTAGATGTAGCAAATCCATACCTATTTGTACTGAAAAGGTCATTTCATTAGGTATTCCTTGGAAATGTCTAGACTTTTGTGTACTTTTGTCAGTCATTGTTATAGGCACGGAATTATATTAGGTTTAAATTTCGAAATACGTCGCCATTTTAAGGGGTTGTGAGTGGTTGGGGGAGGGGGGGGGATTAGTTAACAGGTGAGTAGTAATATAATTTATTGCAATTTTTTTCGTTTGACTGATACTTATGGTTCTACGAAATTTATAACATTTGATCTTCAAAGAATTCCTATACTTGCTTACTCACGCATGAATGCAACGACGAATTTAAAATGTTTGATATCCGATTACAGCAAATGAAATATAAAATACAAATTATTATCTATGGGTATTTTATACGAGACCATATTGGTCCAGTGGTTTGTAGATTTACCTGATTGCTACACTCGAGGTCGCGGGATCGATTCCCGCCGGGGCAAGCATTTATGTGATAAACATTCTTATAGATAGAGCATAGGTTCTCAAAGTAGCGGTACTTTCTGAGGGGGCGATTGAAACTTGCAATATTGGGGGCGCTAAATAAAAATCGGTGGACGGTGGAAAGTATTACCAGTATTATGTAAAAAATAGTTAAAACTAAATGCGAAATGTTAAGGAACTCAATCTATAAATATATTATTGGATAAATAATTTCGGGGAGCGTTGGTGTAATTTTTTTTCTAAAGAGGTTGGTAAACCAAATTAATTTGTGGCGACAATGTTTTGATAGGTTTAGAGTTATAGAGCGCCAATGACTTGCACACTTCTTTTGTTTCTTCTACATTCATCAAGCTCTTCATACATGCCCGCCGGTTCCTAGTACTCTTTATCTTTTCACCTGATGCTGACTGACCTGAGAAAATATAACGAATGTGCCAGTCATGCCGCGGATGCTGTCC
Organism: Falcaria lacertinaria; assembly: GCA_951449985.1. NCBI lineage: Eukaryota > Metazoa > Arthropoda > Insecta > Lepidoptera > Drepanidae > Falcaria > Falcaria lacertinaria. The sequence goes on along the minus strand of OX602133.1, from coordinate 1,328,303 downwards.
TCACTTATCTCCTTTACGTAGAGAGGGCAGACCACGAACCCTCCTCCGGAGCCAAAGCCGATTAGTGCACGAGCTCCGATCAATGCGATGGGATGGGCACAGAGCAGTTTCACCGACCATCCTACCTGTTGAAAAACATTCACCTATGATTTGACCCTTTGACCCTTACATTTATTAACACAAAAAATATTAAAACTATTTACAATAACAGAACTTAGCCTACCTACTTATAGTTAAGTATCTGACCCAAACCAGAATCATGCGGAACCTATGATTTGAGTTGTATAGTACTTTTGGAGCCGTGTGGTATGAAACGTTGCCTGCTATTCTAGCGACGCAAGTTCGAATCTCACCGTCTGTACCAAAGAGTTTTTACAGTAGTCACACCAGAAACATTACGTTGAAGGAAAGCATCGTGAGGAAAACGGCATACGTCTGAGAAGAAATTAAAGGATAAATGTAGTGCCTAAGAGACGGCGACGGACTCACCATCTGTCAAGTTGGCACCAAATTATCTTCGGTGGAAAGTGGGGGTTGTAGCCTCTGCCTACCTCTTCGAGGACCCTTGTGAGAAGGTGTGAAGATATATTATTATTATATAGTATCTTTAATACGATTATTTCGTTTCACCTGTATCTATGAATGTAACGGAATCTTTCAATGGAAATTTTACCACCTTCAATACGCCTCAGATAATTTGATCATTTTCAGATAATTTGACCGACGACACTAGAATAATCCTAGCACGGATCATATTATTATAATTATTATTTATTTTAAGAGTAGGTTAGTATCATTTAGTAGATACTAACAGCAATAGGCACTGAGGCACAGAGTAAAGCATTCTTCCGTCCAAATTTATCAGCCGCTAGTCCATATGCGAAGACAGCCATAGGGGCGAAGATGAACATGATGGACGCCATCCAGGACACCTCGTCTTCAGACAGAGGCGAGTCTGATGGTGAGCGTTCACCCATCAGCAACGCCCTGTTGGGAGATATCCAGCCCATCGCTGTTCCATAAGACAGGATCGGCATGCAGACTGGAAATAAAGATATTTTACTTACTTTAATGCTTAATTACAAAGTGGTGGCCTTGTGGTTGAAGCAACGGTCTGTCATCTGATGGGCTCAGGTTCAAATCCCGGCCTGTACTAATGAGTTTTGTAAAATTGTTATTCTCCTTAAAAAAACTCACAATACAATTTCCTGGATTGTTTAATTAAACATTTCATCTATAAATAGTCGTGTATATACACAAACGCCACTAAACATAGATCATTTTGTTCAGCCAGGTGGCATAACAAACATCTAATTTTTTGGCACCATTAGCGTTTGTCAAAACGTAATTTTCGTCGCGCAATGAATTACATTCATGCTGTACATATGATTAACTCTTTCACTCACACTTACTCTATATACTTATCTCACTCACTGAATAAATATTGTTGAAAATGCATGTGCTTCCTCATTGAAGTGCAATGAGATACAAAACTCACATTGAACAAAAAAATTAAGTCGTATCACATTTATGAATTGTTTGTGGCCCATGAGGTTGAGTGGTCACCTCCAAGATTGACGTAGTTAATAACAAAAGATAGCGGTGAAGGAAAACATCGTGAGGGACACTGCATACGTCTGAGAAGAAATTCAAGGACATATGTAGTGCCTAAGAGACGGCTACCGACTCACCATCTGTCTCGTTGGCACCAAATTATCTTCGCTGGAAAGTGGGCGTTGTAACACCTCTGCCTACCCCTTCGGGGACCCTTGTGGGGGCGTGTAGATATATTATTATTGTTACGACATCGCAACTGAATTAAAAAAAAGGGCGTTACCGACTCAGTGGCTGTTGATTTGGATTCATTCTCATGCAATTTTTTTTTTATACCGGTAAGGTAGCAAACAAGCATACGACCCGCCTGATAGTAAGCGGTTACGCCGTGTCTAAAAAAATTGGTTGTTCATACCTATGACATTTTTTGAGTAACTTTTACGATTTCAAGACGAAAGATGTTCCCGCGTGTGATAATAAATCGATGGTTCCTGCCCTCAATAGGTACTGAATACTGATGAACAAAATTACGTAAAGCAGAGATCGTGAAGCTTTTTTCACGTGTCATAAAATATTAATACCCAACATAATTATAAAGGCCATTAAGAAATTCCATTTTTAAGAAATAAAGTCCAACACAAAAAAAACCGGAACAAATTGAATTTCTTTCGAATAATGAACTGACTTACTTAAAACAATAGTTGAAAATTACTTGAGAATAGCAATGAAAATCGGCATTTTAGAATTTTGTTTTATAAATATAAAATCGTATTGTTTTCGATTTTTTGTCCTCTCGTTATTATTTGAAGCACAGATATCTAATAGAGCTGATAAAATGCCAAAAAATTATAAACAAAAGAAATGAAATTTTAATAAAAGGTTAAAGAGAAGCCACATCCTGAATAACATAGATTATAATTCCTGTCTCTAAGCGGGAGAAGTCACGGGCAAAACAATTTATAATACATATATGTAAGTATAATAAGAAATAGGCACATACCGATAATAGACATTAAAATCTGATTATGTTTGCTTCCTCGATGGACACTTTTATCCGATGTAACTTTATATAACTTGTTCACCATTTTGATATTGTTTTTATTTCACAAATGTTCACAAAATAATTTATTAATTATACCTATTGTTATTCACAAGTGTTTATTTAAAAAAAACATGATTGCAATAATAAAACTGTGAATCAAAATTCATACCAAATATATTTCACAATTATTTCAAGAAATTAAAATTTTCAATTTAGTAAATAGAACGGGAGCGCGAGTGCACTGCGCGTACACTTACTCGCGAGAGATGCGCTGGCGCACTGTACTGTCAGACCGGCACTATACATACGTATAATCACGCCAAGTTCCTCACGGGGTAGGCAGAGAGTATAGAGTGCCATTTCACACATGACTTGCACACCTGTTTTGATTCTCTTACCTACAGTGGCAAACTCTTACATGGATCACGTGATTTTTTTTATACCACTAAGGCACACAAGGATACAGCCCATCTGATAGAGCTGCTTGTTGTCACAATGTGTGTCTAATAAAATATACAAAAGTACGTAATTATTGCTCCCAAGAACCACAATCTTGACCACAATAATACACAGTATAAAACCATTCGCCGTATAAAAAAAATCTATAGGTACATCATAATGTATTGCACTGACAATTGGCTTGGACATCTCACAATTAAGATTCCAATAAAGTCGATTGTCACGCCCTAAGATAACCTTTTGTTATATAAAAAGGGAATCCCGCAACAATGGTTAATTTACTGCGTAAATATTTTGGGATCTTAGGGAAGACTACCTTATCCCGCGTGGGAAAAATCTGCCATCTACCCTATCCAACTACAGCTAAAAACCATCCAATATACCTTATACAAAGTATTAAAAACATCACAATCGGTCAAACCGTTTACGATGAGGGTAACTACGAACACAAGCACACACGCGTAGACCATAGTAGCACTAGGTAGAACTGAAAAACAAAGAGACATCCTCTTTATTAAAATTAAATACAGATGCGGTGTATAGAGCGCTATTTCACTCCCAACCTGCACACCTCTCTTGCTTCTTCTTGCTTCTTCTACAATCATCAATCTCTTCATACATATCCGCCGGTTCCGTGTACCGACTTTACCATTTGGTCATTGCAAAAAAATACTCTAAAGGGAAACAAATTGGTTTTTTTTTAATAGGGACTTTGAACGCAGTTTTATTGTCAAGATAATAAAAGCTATATATTTACTATTACTTTTATATATATTACTACGATATTTTTATTATATTGTTCACTAGCTGACCCGACAGGCGATGTCCTGTCTTAGCTATGAAGTCATACGTCCAATACACCATAGCAAAAAAAACCTATAGTTTATCGCGAAATTGAAAAGGTGCCGGTTTATTCTCAATTTTTTTTTCTTTTCATAAGAAGCTTCTTCAGACAATAACAATCACAGATAAATTAGCGAAATTGGTCTAGCGGTTCACGCGTATTGCCGTGACCCAGGGAGATAGGGATTCATTTTTATACATATAGAGATTATTTTAAGAGAGGTAGGGCGATTTGGGATTTCCCGTGGGTTATCCCATTTAAATTGGAGCCGCCCGACTGGGGACTGTACCTCCGCCTTACAGAAGACCGCAGTGAAATAAGACTACTTGATGTAGTGTTGTGTTTCTGCGGTAAGTAAGGTTACCAGTGCTCTACGAGGATACGCTGGCTAGTAGTATTGGTGCTAGCACAGTGAGTCTTTATCAACAACATGGTTGGCACCCCGTTAGTGATACCCCTGGTATAGCTAGCGGCTATAGGCTACGGTGACTGCTTACCATCAGGTGGGCCGTATGCTTGTGTGCTACCTTAGTGGTATAAAAAAAATATATCAGTGACGGTACTTTCATGACATAAGCAATGGAGATCAGAACTGTGTCTTAATGTGTCGCATTGTACCGTGGAGTCGATTTATTTCAAGGGGCGTTCGGGACCACGCTTGTGGTCTCGATTTCCCCCTGAAAAATATTTATCAACTTAAGGTGCCTTCAGGACCGTGGTCCCGGACCCAAAAACCCCCGACTCAGATAAACTGCGGGCGCAACTAGTTGGTAAATAAAGAAAACTAATCAATGGACAGATCTAGAAACCATTTATCACAATTGTATTTATTAGTTTTACTGTTTGCAGTGACTATCTTGTGTTATAACTTGCTAGAACATTCGATTATTCAAACTTAATATTATAAATGCGAAAGTAACTACCAGTACTAACTACTACTACTAAGTTTGCTACCTTTTCACGACTAAACGGCTGAACGGATTGTAATGAAATTTGATAATTAGATAGATTATAGCCTGGGGAACATATACCCTTAGATATTATATGATCTTTAGCTATAACCAGCCGGGGGAAACCGCGTGGAAAAGCTATTATGTCTATATAATCAAAGGGTAGAACTAACACAACCATAAGTGAATATTACATTTTGAAACGGAACGCTTTTTTTTATTGCATGGCTTTCCATATGTAACAGTGGCGCACTGTGCCGTTCGTTTGGCAACCCGCCGCAGCTCGTATAGAGCATCACAGATATCTACTATACTAGAAGAGCATCAACAGTCTTGATTGGTTTGTGTGCAGTTAACGTTTAATATAGATACCATTTTGTGAAGGTTGCCAGTTCTATAACTAGATTTTTTTGCCGTTATGAAAACTAAAACTCATGGAAAAAAAATCTTCCCTAATATTTATATTTACATACAGGGTCAGCAACGCGCGAGTGGTACCCCTGGTGTTGCATGCGTCCATAGGCTACGGTGACCGTTTACCATCAGGTGGGCCGTATGCTTGTTTGCCACCTTAGTGGTATAAAAAAATATATAAATAAAACACATGTCCCAAATTGTTGTCACGCGGGAGGGTGCCAAGAAGGCTGGCAGCATTGCCCCGCTGTATGGCAATGCTGATCCTTTGCGCAAAGTTATATGTAAATTATATCTAACTACAGAATCACGTGACTTAGTTATTTCTCATGCTGTAGGAGATCTGTTCGCAATGAGATCCCCCGTCAAGCATTAATTACAATATCTACCATTAAACTTATGACCCAAATAATTATGTCGATGACAGCTTTGACTTGGAATAAGACTTCTATAGAAAATATCTCCGTTAAATATGACGTTACAATGCTAGTGACTGTTTAAATATGATTAAGATTCCGTAAGTGACTTTGAAATTATCATTGATTGATATTCTGTAAGTTTATACATGGTGTTTTCGTCGAAACTACTGGACCTATTTCAAAAATTCTTTCACCGTTACACTGAGTAACAAAGGCTATGTATTAAATTGATACGCGAAAGAAGTGCGAATCAGCTAGTCTACACTATAGTATTTTTGTATGTAACGAATAAACTCAAAAAGTACTAGACCGATTTTAATAATTATTTTTTCATTAGAAAGCTACATCATCACTGAGTAACATAGGCTATATATTATACTAGCTGCCCGCCCCGGCTTCGCTCGGGTAGACAAAATATTGGATAAATGTCTATAGGCTCCGAAACTACTGAACCGATTTCAAAAAATCTTTCACCGTTAGAAAGCTACACTATCACTGAGTAACATAGGCTAGCTGCCGGCCCCGGCTTTGCACGGGTAGACAAAATATTTGTTAAATGTCTATAGGCTCCGAAACTACTGAACCGATTTCAAAAATCTTTCACCGTTAGAAAGCTACACTATCACTGAGTAACATAGGCTAGCTGCCCGTCCCGGCTTTGCACGTGTAGACAAAATATTTGATAAATGTCTATAGGCTCCGAAACTACTGAACCGATTTCAAAAAATCTTTCACCGTTAGAAAGCTACACTATCACTGAGTAACATAGGCTAGCTGCCCGCCCTGGCTTTGCACGGGTAGACAAAATATTTGATAAATGTCTATAGGCTCCGAAACTACTGAACCGATTTCAAAAATCTTTCACCGTTAGAAAGATACACTATCACTGAGTTACATAGGCTAGCTGCCCGTCCCGGCTTTGCACGTGTAGACAAAATATTTGATAAATGTCTATAGGCTCCGAAACTACTGAACCGATTTCAAAAAATCTTTCACCGTTAGAAAGCTACACTATCACTGAGTAACATAGGCTAGCTGCCCGCCCTGGCTTTGCACGGGTAGACAAAATATTTGATAAATGTCTATAGGCTCCGAAACTACTGAACCGATTTCAAAAATCTTTCACCGTTAGAAAGCTACACTATCACTGAGTAACATAGGCTAGCTGCCCGCCCCGGCTTTGCACGGGTAGACAAAATATTTGATATCAATGTCAAATAATAAGTAATGATTGTACGGTGCAAATTAAATTGTCAACAAAATTAATTCCACGCGTACGAAGTCGCGGGCACAGCTAGTCATTAGTACAGTGTTTACTTTCATATGCATTTAGTAAAGAGCTGTTAGTTTGACATTACAAACAGACACAAACCCATAAAATTGATAACTATTTAATTCCACGCGTACGAAGCCTATAAAGTTATAACGGGCCCGTATTTGAATTTTTTTGTTGCGCGGGTTCCATTTTTTTTTCAAAAATAATAGTAATCTCATTTAGTTCATAATTTTATGGTTTTTTATTCGTTGTGCGGAACCCTAATTATTTTTCAAATAAATAGTACCCTATGTCCGTCTCCTGGCTCTAAGCTACCTCCTCACAAATTTTCAGCCATATCGGTAAAGCCGTACTTGAGTTATAAATAGTGTAACTAACACGACTTTCTTTTATATATATAGATATAGATGTGAAAGTTTGTGTGTGTTTGTTTATACCCACCCTCTTCACGTCTCAACAGCTGAAAGGATTTGTTAGAAATTTAGAATAGAGATAGCTTATAGTATAGGCTGGATTAGCACATAGGATACTTTTTAATTTAATTTTATAATTGTGGTTTCCGATGGGTAGTAGCGCCATACGGGCGAAGTCGCTGATAAAAGGTAGTTCTTTATATAAATGTCTCGTTTCTATAATATCTCTCGTTTTGACAGACAGAATATGAAAGAATAAGTATTTATTTGAAAAGATTGAGTATTTATTTTCTGTGGAGATAGGAAGTCAATGTTCGCCTTTCACGGTTCATTTCTATAGCAACAGAACCTCTAGGAATAGGAAACATATTGACTGATCAATTTCAGATGATAACAATTCAATGCTCACTGTGTGAATAATGGAAAACATGAGTGCGGTATACGAAAGTGTTCCACCTCAATTTCCTTGACGCTTGGTCGTCTAAGCTATATTCATACTTATATTATAGATGCGAAAGTAACTTTGTTTTGTTTGTTTGTTTGCTACCTCTTCAGGACTAAGCGGCTGAACGCATCGTAATTGAAATTGACAAGGGGATAGATTATATCCTGTGGAAGGATATAGACAATCTTTTGTTCTTAAACTAATACAGACGAAGTCGCCGATAAAAGTATATATACAATTAAAGAAAAAATAAAGAAAGAAAAACATGTATTTATGACAACACAAACATATACGAAAGGAATACAAGTGTAGAAGAACATCGTGTCATTATGAAACGGTCCCAACTCAGCATGTCCTGGATGTCTTGTGAAGGACAACCAGCGCTGATCTTCTGTAGTTATTCTACTGAAGCACGTCGTTTTAGATTTAGTAGCTGTGTATGGAATAGAGATATAAAATTGAATTATTTACTAGCTCTGCCCGCGACTTCGTACGCGTGGAATTTATTTTTGATTATAAAGCTAATGAGGTGCCATTGTTTGATTTTACAACGTTGATAACATTTTTATTTATGATCTCATTGAAATAAATCGCATACGAATCGGTTAATCCGTTTCTGAGATTAGCGCGCACAAACGCACAGATAAACAGTCAAAATATCTAAACATCAACAATATTTTTTCAGTCTAGTTTCTTATAAGGCATTTATTAAGGTCTGCTTTACCACCAGTTTGGAAAAAAATGCCATTATATTGTAGCGACCTCACCGCTACATAAACCAATGTTAGAAAACTACTAACAGGACAACATTCAACGGATGACAACTACATACATACGTCACAATCCTGCCACGCGCTAGCGAAGTTTTCTACGCAATTCAACATATATACAAGTCTCCGACTAGAACAGTCGGAGCCGCGGTTCCCCAGGAACAACACCCGCCTGGCTGGAAGATCTTCCCTTTGCGGTGGCTGAGCATGATCACTCGCCCTTGCTCGCCCCACAATATCCTTGTTGTGGATTCTATCACGTTGATAAAGGTTCTCAATAATAGTTTTTCATCAAACATTTTTTTTATACCGCTAAGTAGGCCCACAAGCATACGGCCCACCTGATGGTAAGTCACCTTAGCCTATAGCTGCTAGCAATACCAAGGGTAGCACTAACGAGTTGCCAACCCTGTTGTTGATAAGGAGTCACTGTTCTAGCAGCATTACTACTAGAACAGCGTTTCCTCGTTGAGCACTGGCAACCTTACTTACCGCAGAAACACAATACTACATCAAAGTATGATTTTATTTTCATTAAACGGGGTAAATGATGAATGAAAAACGCCATTATAATATGCCGTAGCAAAACTCACTACGGAATATTGCTATACACTTTAACGTAGGCGTCACAAATCAACCTGAAAGGTGATAAATTAAGCTTTCAAATAGCTCACAGCTGTCTTATTGTGATTAATCCCATCAATTTTTCTTCCTTAATAACCATAGCTTAACCGTCCTTCTGTTTCGTTATAATAAAGGTCATTAGATATCTTCCATTTATCGTCATGAAACGTTTATGTCAGCAATGAAATCCTAACGAGTTTCAACCCGTTAGAGCCTTCTATTGTTATGATCAGTCGCGGCCTTAGGGGGTGGCGAGCAGGGCTACCGCCCGGGGCCTCGCACTAGCAAGAGCCTCGCGCACTCGAGCACATTACTTCAATTGTTATGATTTAATTATTTTGGTCCCAGAAAAAAACATAGCAACCTTTATTATATGGTTATCAAATGAAAGGCAGAAATGAGCTCGATGAGCGAAACTCATTTTTTTATTAACAACAAATTTATTTATTTAATTGAAATATAAGTTTACAGCATTATGCCAAAACACTTACATTCTAAATTAACAAACTAATTAATGATTTATTGACACAAAACAGATTAAACTATTTACAAAAACATATCTTAACCTACCTACTTATAGATAAAAGATCTGACCCAAACCGGAATCATGGGGTAGCGTGCCAAGAATGCTGGCAGCATTGCCACGCTGGATAGCAATGCTGATTCTCTGAGCGAGATATGTTCCAGCACGCCTGTCACGGGAGGCCTCAACCAGCCGACGTGAGACCTCCTTGAAAAGCTGAAGAGCATCCGGGCCCCAGGGACCCAGAGTTTCAACCGCAAATGCAGAAAATACGTGCCCTGGACCAAGACATGCATATTTCCGGCGCTTGAGGCACTCCTGCTGAGCAGCAGCGGCGCAGCCGGCCGCCACCGAGGTGCCAGGGAGATGAGACGGAGCCAGGGTATCGACACAAGTTGCATCCCACACCAGGGGCCGACCCAATCTCCATGGCACCAACGACATGCCATCCGGCCTCCGGCCACACAACAAACTAATTATATTTTATTATTATTAAAATCTTATAAACTATTTAAAAAAGAAAACAAGTTATAATATATTACGCTTGGAGGATCATGGAAGATATCTTAATCTGTGCGCTGAGTGAGTTGAGCAGTTTAACAGCTCTAGGAGTCGGTGCCGCGGCGGCCCGCCGCGTGCGCACCCCGCTCGGCTCCGCGAACAGTCTCCGGCGGCGACGAGGCCCGGCCAAGTGCTCGCGTATAATAATAAAGCGTCTTGTCTATAATAGGTTAAGCATCTTCATTAAAACGAATTCCACAAAGACAAGGTCATCGCAAAGATCTACCCGCCCTGGGCCTCGCGTTAGCTAAGGCCGCCCCTGGTTGTGATACTACTAGCTGTTACCCGCAACTTCGTCTGCATTTGTTAAAAGACAAACGTAGCCTATGCCCTTCCCCAGGATATAACCTATCACCTTGACAAAGTTTATTACGATCCGTTCAGCCGTTTAGTCCTGTAGGGCTAGCATGAATATTTTGCGACAGCGTTTTCGTATCGCCTTCGACTATTTTTGTATTGGAAAATGAACAGCGCTGCGGCGGTGAAAAGTGGAACTAAAAATTAGTATGGCAATTTTGACATTTCGCGAGTTACGTTTTCGAATACATTGTCGAAAAAGTTCGTGCTACCGGCACTGAAAAGGTGGCAAGCAAACGAATAACCGGCCAAGTGCGAGTCGGACTCGCGCACCGAGGGTGCCGTACACACTTGTAGGTAAAATTAAAAGTTAGAAATCTTCAAATGAGGTCATTATTCGTCGGTGATATTTTTTAGTTAATTCGTTTTTTTTAAAATTTAAATTACTAATTTGATTCCCTTGTGAAATATGCGACATAAACGGTTACATCTTTTTTGATAATTGACCTACAGGTTTGATATTTTTACAGCTGAAAGAGGTACCCGGGTATTTGATATTATTTTATTTTTTTAACTCTACGCGTACTTGAGAAAAAAGGTCTTGACAGACACACAGACAGTCGGACAACGAAGTAATCCTATAAGGGTTCCTTTTTTCCTTATAAGGTACGGAACCCTAAAATCAGACAGAGTTACTTTCATTTTTATAATATTAGTATGAACCTATAAATAGGTTTATTGATACGAATTTACACCCCGATGGAAAGGGTAAGCCCTTTTAGCTTAAATCTGAAGTCCTGAATTCAATATATTCGCTTTCAATGTGGAGGGTAATAACAAAGTTTCGTGGGCGAGGTTAAGCCTATAAATTCTATGGCTTTTCGATTTATCAATCTGTACATCAATATTCAATAGTTATCAGCGGTAATGTTTTAGTTAGAGCAAAAACGTCGGTGACTAATTAAGTCTGATTGCTCACCAGTTGCCTTAGCAAAAACAACTTTTGACTACGTATTCGTTTCGCTTTCGACTATTTTGTATGGAAAAATGAACAGCGGTGCGCCGGCGAAAGTAAAACTAAAATCAAAAATCAAAATCATAAATCATTTATTCAGTTTAGGCCCTAATAAGGCACTTGTGAAGGTCTAAATTACCACCGGTTCGGGAAAAAAAACCACCTGAGAAGAACCGACAAGAAACTCAGTGCTCTGTCTATTTTTTTCATGTAACAATCATTATATAAAAATTTGTAACAAAATTCTTCTAGACATTGGTATGAAATTACAAATATCAAAATGAAAGCTACCAAGTTGGTTTTGCCGGTAATGTAACTTGGTAATGTACGAGGAACAAGCGGTTTTGTCACTGCTTTAATGAAATACAAATTCTAAAAATTCGTTGACAATTTTGTCAATTTAAGAGTTACGTTTTCGAATGCGTAGTGGTAATTAGTTCTTGCTCCCAGTACATAACAGGTGTGGCGGGTTCGACTGCCGCCGAGGCAAACACTTATGTGATAAACATTAGTGTTAGCCTAGCGTCTGAGTGTTTAGTATGTATTTACCAAAAAGTATATAGGTCAGTATTCTATCAATCAGTTGTTTTTACCTGTCACTTCGTCTGCGATTACCTGAAAAGTTACCGGGGAATTAAATTTATCCTGTCACAAAATATAAAAAATATCTTTGACTATCGTTGTCTTGTCTCTGGATAGAAACTTATCGGCTCTCCCGCACCCATATAAAAAGCATAATAGCGATGTCATAATGGTAATATTTCTTCACGTCTTTCCACAAGGGTCCCGAAAGAGGTAGGCAGAAGTGTTACAACACCTTCCACCGAAGATAATTTGGTGCCAACGTGACAGATCCGTCGCCGTCTCTTAGGTACTACATACGTCCTAGAAATTCTTGTCAGACGTTGTAGGTTTTCTCAAACTGTGAGTATAGAATTTTAAATTTATATTTTATACTGAAAATCGAAAGGCTCAATTTATATCCTAATATAACCAAAATGCGACAAGAGTTTATGTATAGAATATCATTTATAATCCTAGTTTCAGATTTAATCCAATTACAAGAACATATCAAAGTCACTCAAGAGGTTCTAGTAGACATAACTAATCCATTTAATTCTCACTTGAGATGGAAACGGGTATCTAGACACTTATTACTTGCAATAACTATGTTGGATACACTTTAGAGTCGTACACTCAGTAACCAATAGACGATTGTACCGCGTGCCCTACAAGTGGGAATAATAGTGATCAATGTGTGCGTTTTCTTCTTTATACCACTAAGGTGGCACACAAGCATACGGCCCACCTGATGGTAAGTCACCGTAGCCTATAGCCGCTAGCAATGCCAGGCGTATCACTAACGGGTTGCGAACCATGTTAATGATGAAGACTCACTGTGCTAGCAGCAGTACTACTAGCCCAGCGATCCTCGTGGAGCACTGGCAACCTTACTGACCGCAGAAACACAACACTACATCAAGTAGTGTTATTTCACTGCGGTCTTCTGTAAGGTGGAGGTACAGTCCCCAGTCCGGCGGCTCTAATATTAATGGGAAAACCCACGGGAGAACCCAATTCGCTCTACCTCTCTTAAGAGGTATGTCAGCAGTAATAAGGATGGCAATACTTTGAGTCCTGTCAAATTAGTTTAGTTTAATGATTAACAGATATGAGAAATCAGAGAGGTTTAAGCAAGAAAACGAACAGCATAACGTTATTACATTTTATTCCAAAGAACACTATCTCATGATATCTTAACTAGTTCTTTTATATCATAATTTTACAATATAATATAATCATATACGACTTCCTTTAGCGGTATTTTTTTAAAGAAATCCTATTGGTTAAATTAGCACCGGAAGTGTTATTACAAATATTTAATACATTTATCAGAGGAAGCAACTTTTAAAACAAACCGATTGGTTGAATTATAACCGGAAGAGAGTTATTACTAAATATTAAATACATTTATCAGCGGAAGTACACAACTATTACTCAAATATCTTTTAAATAAATCCTATTGGTTAAATTTGCAACGGAAGTTAGGTAATACAAATATTGAACACATTTATCAGTGGAAATGGACAACCATAGCTTAATTAAATACAAGATTGGTTACCTAAAAGTAAGATGCTAACATTCGGCCTTCCTGACATTATAGTTTGTCCTCAAACTACTTCTACAATCTTTCGGAACATATCAAAATAATAGATCTTAAAGTATTACACCAAGTTAAAAAACATGTAGGCTATATAATACAAAAAAAAATCATTATCGTAATCTAGTTCGTCGCTTTTCTGTATTCAAATATGCCTCTTATTGCACCGCAAGCTTCACTGGTCAAAGTATTCTCACCCTACCAGCCACTATACGACTTCCAATAAGAGACGCATGTTTTCAGTGGGAGATGCACCGTGTGACTTCGCCAGTTGTTGACCACCCAACATCTTCCAACCAGACCCACTTAGGTCAATGATTGCAAAGTGAGCTTCGCCAACCTACTCATCTGACCACCACACGACTTCCATCTCAATTCAATGGGAGGTGCACCGTGAGACTTCGCCGGTGGTTGACCACTCAACATCTTCCAACCAGACATCCTTTAGTCATTTGTTGCAAAGTGAGCTTCGCCAACCCATTTTTCCGACCACCACACGACTTCCACCAAACTCGTAATTCTTAGCAATAGACTCATCAAAATATCCATAAACCTTCAAGTTTATCTCAATCCTCTAACTGTATTAACTATACATAATAACATGTATAAATAACATGAATGACATCATAAACAAATCAATCCGCTTCGTATATACATTAAGGTTAAAATTACCAGAAATATAAAAAGAACAATCACTAATAATCATACATTTATAGTAGAATAAATTTACATAATCATATATTTATAATTGAATAAATTCACTCCCAGTAGATTTATTTATTACTTCTATCGACTAGATCATTCTTCAGACTCCGATTCTGAACTAAGATGATTAATGCTTACACTAATCCATGGCTGTATCTGATCAACAGCCCAAATATTGCTATATGGCTTTTTACCTACACTAGTTCCTTTTATGCTAGAGACTTCATATCTATCATTATCTAATATTTTCGATATTCGGTATGGACCTGAATATACTGGCAACAGTTTTTTACTATGACCCTCGTTATGTCCTACTTGTTTTTGAATCTTAACTAGATCACCGACCGCATATTTTCTGGCCTCCTTACGCATCCTATCGAATCTATCTTTTTGCTTAACTTGTTCTACTCCTATGTGCTCGCTTACCTCGGCTCTAATTTCCCTTATATCTTTGTCTAATTGCCTGGTATCTGTGAATATTTCATTCATAATATTTTCACCGGCATGAGTTAAATTTCTACCAAATAAAACCTCAGATGGAGTCTTCCCAATTCCTTTATTTAAGGTTTTATTGAGTCCCCATTGGATATTGCCTAATTCAGTATCCCATTTTGTTTCTCCTAATTTATCTGTGTATGAAGACAGCGCGCCTAATACAGTACGATTATAGCGCTCCACCTGGCCATTGGCTCGCGGTGAAGCGACAGCGTTTAATACATGCTTAATATGATTTTTCTCACAGAACTTCCTAAATTCATCTGAGGTAAAAGAGGTACCCTGATCCGTGATTAATCGTTTAGGATAACCAAAGGTTGTAAACACATCTTCTAATGCCCTTATACTCAAGCTAGACCTTAAATTACGCAATGGCTTTAGTATACAGAATTTTGTGAATCCGTCTACAATTACGAGTAAATAAGCATTACCCCTGGAACTTTTTACGAATGGACCCAAGTGATCAATATGAACAGTTTCAAAAGGAGTTTCGTTTTTTGGTATCGGATGTAAAAAGCCTTCCTTTTTACCGGCAGGCATTTTCCCATAAGCACAATGTATACACGATTTGACATACTTGGTTATAAACCTTTTCATCTTTGGAAACCAATAATCCTTCTTAATCTTATTTAATGTTTTATCTACCGAAAAGTGGCCAATATCATCATGATTTTGTTTACAAATTTGCCACCTGGCTCCCTTCGGAACTACCCACTTCAACTCACCATCAACTTGCCTAAAAAGACGGTTACCTTTCATTACAAAATGTTGTTTTATATCAATTATATCATTATATTTTGGATCATTTAAAACATCTTTAATGAAACACACTTTCGGATCTGTAAGTTGAATACTTAGCAACCAATCATCTTCTGTTATATTCAAAACTCTTAAATTAACCTCATTATCTAAGCTATTATTCTCAGGCGGATTTCTACTTAGCGCATCTACGTGAATCATACTGTGATTAGGACGATATACGATATTACAATCATACTCCTGTAAAGCCAGCCACCAGCGAGCGATTTGAGGTAGCAAGTCTCGTTTCGAAAATGTGGATCTCAATGCATTATAGTCAGTTACTACCGTGAAGCTCAAGCCAAGTAAATATACCCGGAAACGTTGGAGTGAAGCAACGACAGCTAAAGTTTCTAAATCGTATGCGTGAAATTTCTGTTCATCTATTGTTGTTTTTCTACTAAAGTACGCAACTGGCCTAAGAGGAGCATGATCATTTTCTTTTTGCAAGAGTATACCTGCGAGACCAATTTTGCTCGCATCTGTATGCAACTCTGTAATAAAATTAGGATTATACAGAGCTAGCAACGGCCGTTCAACTAAATTAGCCTTTAAAGTCTCGAAAGCAAGTACCTGCGCGTCTTCCCATCTCCAAGGACACTCCTTTCTAGTTAGATCAGTAAGAGGTCGTGCAATAATTGAAAATTTTTCTATAAACTTACGAAAGTACGACGCCAAGCCTATAAATTGTCGGACTTCATGCACATTTCGAGGTACGATGTTGTTATGTTCACCATTGTTTTGATCTGAAGCATTTTTTAAGCTTAAGGCCCGACCCATAGTTCTCTGGAACACCGAAGGTGCATTGGCCAGGCCAAAAGGCATTCTTTTAAATTGATATAAACCATCTGGCGTAACAAAAGCTGTGACGTGTCTACATTCCTCCTTTATAGGTACCTGATAATACCCACTCATTAGATCTAGCGTTGTAAAGTATCTACTCCCGCTCAATTGATCCAACTGATCCTCTATCAACGGCAGTGGAAAGTGATCCTTGACTGTTCGATTATTTAATGCTCTATAGTCTACACATAAACGATGACCGCCAGTTTTTTTTGATACGAGTATAATTGGACTAGCATAATTTGATGAAGATTCCTCAATAATGTTGTTTTGCAATAAATCCCTAATCATTTCGCGCACTATTTCTCTTTCTTTATGACTTAACCTATAAGGTCTGTAAACAACAGGAGTATCATCAGATAGCTTTATTTCCATTTCACTAATATTTGTACACCCTAATTCGGAAAGATCTTGCGCAAACGTATGCCTGTGCTTCGTTATCAATTTTTATTACTGTTTCTACTTCTTGTTTCGATAATTCTGAATTTATATTAATTTCGCTACTATTTATAGGATTATTATTACAATTCAATGTAAAGCATTGTAATTGTTCAACATTATCTTTATAAACAAGTTTGTGACCTCTAACCAATAAGGTATCCTTTTTTATATGTACAGTTTGATTATTAAAAATAATTATCGGAATTTCACATGATTTATCTACTATTTTATATACCCCTTCTTTGACCCAATATTGACAGCCCCTCAAGTTACGAAAACTATCTGATACAAATATCGTGCAATCTTCATAATCTAGCGTATGACATTTAATAAGATTTGTCCCAGTGCCCGAATAGTTTGAAGATACATATAACTTAACAGTATTACTGGGTTCATGCTCAATATTTGGTAATATTTTGTCATAAAACCCATTTCGTTCTAGAAGATCGAGTGTGCTGTCAGTCTTCATAACAATGATGTGCGGCAATTCAGTAAATTTTTTCCCAACAAGAATAGGAACATGTAATTGGTCAGAAGAAACAATATATGCCGTAATAAAAGCCTCAATTCCATCTATACATAGTAGTAAGTCAGTTTTGCCTAAAGGATTTATGTGCGTTTCACCGACGCCTTTTATAACAGGAATAGAATTATCACTAATTGTTAAATTGTACTGTTCAGCTAGTATATTGCTTATAAGAGTGCATTCGCTTCCAAAATCTATAAAACATTGAACTTTAGTATTATTTTTATTAATGAAAGCGTCCTTATAATATTTATTATGTAATGTTTTTGAACAAGTTGACATGGCTAACATTATTCGTTTATTCTCGTTGATTTTTTTATTTGAAAAGCAGTCATCAGTTTTGTGTCCATATTTATGACAATTATCACATTTAATTATTGGTTTCAGACATTGTAATACTCTATGCCCAGTTTCTTTACAGTTAAAGCATAATGTTAACCTATTTGGTTTTCGACAGTGGCTCGCACGGTGGCCTGTTTTATTACAATTTTGACACACGATAGAAGAATAATTACCCACTACATTAGAGCTGGGAGTTCTAAATTTATTAAATTTAGGTGCCAAGTCCTTTTGTTCCCTACACATGTCTTTTAGATACTTTAACAAATCTTCCGGTTGAGTAAAACGGCCTGAAGATGCGCCTGCCCTTATAGTACGGTCCTCAAGACCGTGTATTAAACAATCAACGGCTTTTTTATCAGATATATCACATGCATTTATAAGAATCATTTTTTCGTAATAGTATTCGTCAATGGATTCACCTAGCCTATATTTTTTGTCTAGCATCTCAGATAGCAAAACCCCATAATTACAGTCTGAAGGAAAAGCTCGCTTCAAGTGATCTTGCCATTCTAACCATGTATATTTAACGGTTTTCAAACCCTCATACCATTTTTTTGCGTGTCCGACTAACCGTGGTAAAGCAAAATGAGTGGTTTGTGTTTCAGACCAACCATAGATTTGTGAACACTCATTTACTTTAGATATCCAGCTGTCTATTCTATGATTTTGAATTGCAGGGTCAAATTCAGGAATCATATTTTTATCGAAATGAATTTTTGAAGAATGATCAGGTCTAACGTATGTACTAATAAAGTGAGCTATATCTTGGAGATTTATAGGTACATTTAAATTACGAGAGTCACTCACTGTTTCTTCCGGAGATAAGCTTTTAGAAGGGCCTGGAGCTACTGGTTCTTGTTGTAAATTCTCTTCGTTCCCAGCATTGGCTGGACTCCTTGAAGTTGAGTCTTCGTTTGTTGGCTGGTTCACTGGAGTTTGTAATAATCTGGAATTATTCAAGTTAGTTATAGTTTCATGTTGACCTGTAACCTGAGGCGTACCACTTTGATTTCTACTAATCTCCTTTGATTGACGTGCTACTCTTGTGGTTCTGTCCTTTTGTTTGTCGCGTTTATCACGGTTGTGCACCCGCCCTCTTGAGTGTACACGTCTCCTTTTATTCCGGCGCCGCCGCTTCCGTCTTTTTTCATATGAACTGTCACTTGTAACAATGTCTGAAGAACCACTACTTGCATCACGAGTACGTCTCGGCATTATAGTTCACTTCAATAAATTTTCAGCACTGTACTTTTATTAACACGAGAAAAAGAGAAAAAAAATAATATCACTTTTATTAATGTCTTTTTTTTTTCTTTATATTAAACTCGACACAATACTTTCTTGGCTCATCCCACTTCTGATATGAGAAATCAGAGAGGTTTAAGCAAGAAAACGAACAGCATAACGTTATTACATTTTATTCCAAAGAACACTATCTCATGATATCTTAACTAGTTCTTTTATATCATAATTTTACAATATAATATAATCATATACGACTTCCTTTAGCGGTATTTTTTTAAAGAAATCCTATTGGTTAAATTAGCACCGGAAGTGTTATTACAAATATTTAATACATTTATCAGAGGAAGCAACTTTTAAAACAAACCGATTGGTTGAATTATAACCGGAAGAGAGTTATTACTAAATATTAAATACATTTATCAGCGGAAGTACACAACTATTACTCAAATATCTTTTAAATAAATCCTATTGGTTAAATTTGCAACGGAAGTTAGGTAATACAAATATTGAACACATTTATCAGTGGAAATGGACAACCATAGCTTAATTAAATACAAGATTGGTTACCTAAAAGTAAGATGCTAACACAGAGTTAGCACCATCACTATATCACTACATAGTATAAAACAAAGCCGTTTCCCGCTGTCTGTCTGTCCCTATGCTTAGATCTTTGAAACTACGCAACGGATTTTGATGCAGTTTTTTTTAATAGATAGAGAGGTTGATTTGTATAATTCATTCGTGTTTTGTGGCTAACGCTCGCCGTGCGAAGCCGGGGCGGGTCGCTATTAGGTAATATACATAAAAAAGATTCAGTTATTAATCTAATCCACTTCTTCTGGTCCTTAGTGTAGCCTAAAAATTGAAGACCAACCCCCTGACATTACAAGGTCGGCTGGTGACGTCACAGACTATTAATCATGCCAGGATACTTTCAGATCGACGTCTGTTTAACTTATCCTTGGGGACACTGAAAGATGCGTGTGACTAGTCTTTTGTGCGCCCGGTGTGAGCTTCTATAACCCTTGAAACATTTTCAAATCTTCCACGGTTCTGTCAATAAAATGAACTATTTTCATAGAAATACTAGCCTACATACGTCCTGTGATAGCTAGGAATCCATATGTCAAATACACCATACGAAGTTGGCCAAGTGCGAGTTGGATTCGCACACCGACGGCTCCGTACCTTTTGTAACAAGATACACTCTTGACGACACTCTTATTTAACTTGGTGTGTCGGGTGATGCTAATTTTGTTTTTGAAAATATAGCAATTTTCACTATGAAAATTTCAACTGTCTACGTACTTATGACGGATCAGGCTGACAGGCAGACGGATGGACCGACGGACGGACGGACAGCGAAGTCTCAGTAATAGGGTTCCGTTGGTTACCCTTCGGTTACGGAATCCTAAAAAATGGATCTTTAATTAATCCGAAAAAAAAAAATCCGTTTTTTTAATTACATATCTATATTTAATTTTAAGAACAGAGTACAAAAATGTCCCACGAATAGCTGAAGATAAACTATCTTTAGCTGTGCAACTAGCTTTACCCTAATGGGATGTTGTTCTGAATTGTGTAATCCATTGATAAATCGATCGGCTATGTTTCATACAAATATTTACCTTGCCCAACAATCTATAAATTCAACGAAACAATGCAGTTTACTTCGGGTCTGGCACAATGTAGACGGAAACAAAACTAAGATTATCATATCAATTATTCAAAAGAAAGAAAGAAAGAATATAAAGAAAAAAACATTTATTCACACAAAAGAGATTTAACTATTTACAAACTACAGAACTTAACCTACCTTATAAAAGATCTGACCCAAACCGGAATCATGCGGGAGCGTGCCAAGAATGCTGGCAGCATTGCCACGCTGGATAGCATTGCTGATTCTCTGAGCGAGATATGTTCCAGCACGCTTGCCATGTGAAGCCTCAACGAGGCGACGTGAGATCTTAAAAAGCTGTAGAGCATAAACAAGTTAAAATGAATACACTTTAAAAAAAACTCTAAAACGAACTTTACACTTTATATACTTACTAGCGGCCCGCCCCGGCTTCGCACGGGTAGAAATTTATCAAATATTGTGTCTACCCGTGCGAAGCCGGGGCGGGCAGCTAGTTTAATATATAACCTATGTTACTCAGTGATAACTTAGCTTTCTAACGTTGAAAGAATTTTTGAAATCGGTCCAGTAGTTTCGGAGCCTATTCAATACAAACCCACAAAAATACAAAAATACAAAAATACAAAATCTTTCCTCTTTATAATATTAGTGTAGACTAGCGGCCCGCCCCAGCTTGGCACGGGTAGACATTAATCAAATATTTTGTCCACCCGTTTTTTGACTTTTTCAGGCAATTTTTCTTATTTTTTCTCTCCGTAATAACCATCCTCGTACTTCAAGGAATATTCTAAACAGAGAATTACCGAAATGAGTTCAGCCGCTCTCGAGATTTGAGCTTGGCAACACATTCAGTGATTCATGGTTGCTTGAATTTCTCGGAAGCTTAGCTCCAATGTGATTTATTAAGGTAAGGGACACGAGATTAGTTAACAAGCGGAAGGCCCTGAAAGTCATTGGTCTGGGTATTCAGAACAGGTGTTATATTCCTATTTCCTACTTCATGTACCGTTGAACTCCGAGAGGTGTCTATTCGGGTTTACACGACATTTACGCAAAATACTAGGAAATTAAGTACGAAAGAATAGAAAACTGTTCAATAATAATAATAATATTTTTTATTTAATTCAGACATAGTCCATATTGTTAGTATTACATAATACTTATGCCTATGTCAGTATTAGCCTAGCTTCACTTATAATAATTAGGGTTTAAAGATTTGTTTTTAAAACAACCTCTATTTTATTATTGTTATTAATAACCGTGTTTCGGTCATCAAGTCCTTTCTTTTGATATCCATATTGTAGGGGTTGATGTGGAAATTATAAATCGCCATCTTGGATATCCGCCATATTGGATTTAGAATGGCGACACTTTACTTACTGTGTTGCACTCATCAAGCGCTTTCATTTTGAGACGTCCGCCATATTGGATCAAGGATGGCGACATTAAAGAAATCCTGTTTTTTAAACTTTCGCGATTTAAACACATAGTAATGACATGATGAAACGTCGGGAGGTAATAAACAATTTAATATCGCGTATAAGACCCGTTTCCATGTCATTAAAGAAATCATGCATTGTCACGAGAATCAAACATTTAACTTGCAAGATTATAATTTCGTCAGTAACCCTATGATGTCGGGTATCAAAGGAATCAAAAGGTTTGATAAGCGAAGCACACCCAGTAAAGTGACGTCATCCTAAATCCAAAATGGCAGCCACCGCGACATGTCGAATTATATATTTTTTCATATTAACCCCTATGATATTTAAAGAGAGGTAGGGCTATTGGGATTTCCCGTGGGCTATCCCATTTAAATTGGAGCCGCCGGACTGGTGACTGTACCTCCGCCTTACAGAAAACCGCAGTGAAATAAGACTATTTGATGTAGTGTTGTGTTTCTGCGTTAAGTAAGGTTGCCAGTGCTACACGAGGATACGCTGCACTAGTAGTAATGCTGCTAGCAGTGAGTCCTCATCAACAAAATGGTTGGCAACCCGTTAGTCATACCCCTGGTATTGCTAGCGGCTATAGGCTACGGTGACTGCTTACCATCAGGTGGGCCGTATGCTTGTGTGCCACCTTAGTGGTATTTAAAAAATGCGTATCAAAATGAAAGGCCTTTTAAATGTGGTTGTACCGGCGAATGCTTTCAATCAGTTAGACTCAGAAAGTCACCAATATCGAGATCTTAAGGCGAGTAGGCCAGTACTGCAAGTTCATGCAGAAACCATCAAACAAAGAAAGGTTACCTACATTGGACATGAGTTTCAGCTTGAGAGGTATAATTTGCTACAACTTATTATGGGCAAAGTTGCGGGGAAATGCGGTGTTGGTCGAAGAAAAAAGTCCTGGTTGAGAAATATGGGAGAATGGACAGGAGTCACAAGTGCTGCTGAACTGTTTCGCCTCACGAGAGATAAGGAGATATATTCAGAGTTGATAGCCAACAAAAGTGATTGGAGAGGCACCAGTTGAAGAAAAAGATTAACAACTACAAAATGTCTTAAAAAATACCTTTTTTTTATACCACTAAGTTGGCACACAAGTATACGGCCCACCTGATGGTAAGCAGTCACCGTAGCCCATAGCCGCTTGCAATACCAGGGGTATCACTAACGGGTTACCAACCATGTTGTTGATGACGACTCACTGTGCTATATTATTACTAGCCCAGCGTATCCTCGTGGAGCACTGGCAATCTTACTTACCGCAGAAACACATCACTACATCAAGTAGTGTTATTTCACTGCGGTCTTCTGTAAGGCGGAGGTACAGTCCCCAGTCGGGCGGCTCCAATTTAAATAGGCAAAACCCACGGGAAGTCCCAAATCGCCCTACCTCTCTTTTTAAAAGCTCGTGGTGTGACTAATCACTGTACTTTAGCTTAGATAAACTTATTGCTACAGGCCGGGGTTGGAACCTGGGCCCACCAGATGACAGGCCGTTGCTTCAACCACAAGGCCACCACGGCTTTCTTGTTTATTATGAGACAAATATTCGTAACAGTATATTTCGAAGGGAACAAGATAAGTCTCCGACTGAGCTAGCAACCTAGTTCGTTCACACAGTTAATATTGAAGCCTTGATATAGGATATTACGAGTCCTGCTTTCTCGCTCCACTAATTATTGTATTGAGTACCTTGGGATCGAATTAGCTTTGCACTAGATGTCTGACATATCTAAGTAATGGAGTGTATCATTAAGATTTCGTGTACCTATTATCGTAGTTTCTACTAGCTTTTAATACTCAAACTCAAACTCAAAAAGATCTTCATTTGACTAGACTTTACAGGCAAGCACTTTCAAATAGTCAGAATCAACCACCGGATTAGGAAGGTCGGTTTTGTTGAGAAGAATCCGGCAAGAAACTCAGCAATTACTCTTTTAAAAAACAAAAGAATTACATATAGTTTACATTTCAAATACTAACTTAACATGGATACCTATTTCATAAAAGAATATAGATAACACTAAAAAATTATATTAACACATAGACAAGTCTATAATGCTTGAAATTAAGATGTAAGCTAGTAGTTAATAAAAAAAGGCATGATGTCTAGCCTCCACAAGCAGCACCTCTTCACAAGTATGACGCGAATGCAGCCATCGCCCTCTTCAACCATTATGGAGGGAAGTGAGCGACCCGTCTTTCGGACGCCGCCTCAAGGAAAGGCAGTTTAGTGAGCATGCCACACAAAAGCCCGTTTAAAACAAAATATGTGAAATGTTTATTCAAGCAGAAGTAAAGTTGTCTATGTGATTCATATGGTGAATAAAATAATAATGCTCAGACATTATTTCACAGCGCCATCAGGCCCCAAACTAAGCAAAGCTTGTACCTACTATGGGAACCAGCAGCTGATTCAAAACTTACATTGTTTTTAGCGCTCCGTACCCGAAGAGTAAACAACGGAACCCTATTACTAAGACTTCGCTGCCCGTCCGTCCGTCCATCTCGACGAGACCGCTGGTCTAGTGGTTAGTACACCTGACTGCTACGCTAGAGGGTTTGATTCCTACCGGGGCAGACATTTATGTGACAAATATGGTTGCCTTGCGTCTGGGTGTTTGGTATGTATAATAAGTATGTATTTAAAAAAAGTATTATATCAGCTGCTGGTTCCCATAGTACAGCATTGCTTAGTTTGAGGCCAGAAGGCGTTGTGTGAAAAAAAAAACTTGTTTGTCAGAGGACTTTCGATCTTGAGATGCAGCGCGCTTAATAACTAGACTTTAAATTTCACAGAATGTGTATTTCCGTTACCGTTATAACAACAAAAAATACAAATGAAAATTAATAAACAATTAAAAGAGGCTCCCTTAACTAGAAACGTGTTTTTTTTGTGTTTTTTCCTCTTTCATAATGGCAAGAAGGAGACGCTTAAAATGTATTCCTATATTTCCTGCAATTAAATCCTTATTGACTCTATCGTCAATAATCTTCAGTAAGCGCAATTTGTGCTTTTGTACACAGGATATAATACATAGACGGCTCTTTAAAAATATAAATAAAGGATTATATTTCGGTGAACTCCAACCTAAGAGGAAAACATAGTTGAAATGTACAAACTAAGATTACGTGAAACATATTCGTCAAGACGTCAAGTTGCTGACTACAGACGTTTAATATGTCGATGATTCGTATCACCCTTTACGTAGTGGGTGTGATAATAAGCAGACCTCAAGTCAATTTTCTATAAAGTTATATTGTACGGTGATCGTGTGACGTCATAGATTTGCTCTGTTCTTTGTGTAAAGAAAATTACTAATGTTAGAACTCTGTTCTGTACAAAACTTTATAAATACCGTCTATAATAAAGGGGATATGGGGGACTGACTGCCCTCCAACACAAGAAACAACATTTATAACCGTTTGTTGAATGTTAAAATGAAAACAGATTGCAATAAAACATATGAAAAAAAAAGAACTTTGTTCGAGTAAATAAGGTAATACCGAAATTAAGTTGTAACATCCATACATACATATCTTCATTACTTTCAGGGTTGTTAAAGAGTAGCTTACTTTTAAAAAAAATTAAGTTCCGTTCGTTAACGAGCGAGCCTTATACTAGTCGCATATGATGTGTAGCATCTGACATCTGTCAGTCAATTGTACCACCCCGCGCGCTCATTGGTCAAATGTAATAGCACGCGCTTCCCCACCGTCCTGTAAAACACTGCCGTCCCTCACGAAATGGAGGACCATTTAATATTGGAGCCGCTCGACTGGGGACTGTACATCCACCTTACAGAAGACCGCAGTAAAATAACACAACTTGATGTAGTGTTGTGTTTCTGCGGTCGGTAAGGTTGCCAGTGCTCCACGAGGATACGCTGGGCTAGTAGTACACAGTGAGTCCTCATCAACAACATGGTTTGCATCCCGTTCGTGATACCCCTGGTATGGCTAGCGGCTATACGCTACGGTGACTGCCATCAGGTGGGCTGTATGCTTGTGTGCCACCTTAATGGTATAAAAAAACACTCCTAGGAAGAGAGGAAAGATGTTATACATCAAAATTAAAGAGAGGTACCTAACGGTAAGTTAACAAACAATCTGTAATTGCCGCCCTTGAATTGAGTTGACAATAAAAAGTTCCATTTCCAATTTATTCACAATTCTTATTTTAAAACAAAAAAAATTAAGCAGCCAAAAGAAAAAAAGTTAAATTACTTTTGTCCATCCAGTTCACGGAGACAATAATACCTTACGCAATTATGTAAAGTACCTTCTTCAAACTGTAACTGAATTTAAAATGCTGCCTAGATTCTTCTATTCAGCACCTTGACGCCCGGGCTCGAGTCTATTTATTATATATAAAAGCCTTCATAAAAGGCACAATCACTGGAATTAACGTGTAGTCCATATTCGGTCCATAGTCGGTTCTATATTCGTAATTTATCAGTCGGTCGCCAGAGCCCGCACGGAACGCGCGGTTCCCTTCTAGCGACGTAACAAAATACTGGCGAGAAATTTTGACAGACAAATTAGTGTATGAAAAGAAAAAAAAACAATATCGATATAATTTGACTGAGTTTTTGACGAGTTATATTTTGGAATGTCATAAACGTTGTGTGAATAAAGATATTGCACGGGAGTTTTGGTTTTTCCAATTTTTTTTTGGTAAGTTTTAACTTTTGATAATTATTATGTAGAAAATATTTACAAACTAAAATGAGTTGAATTATTTCTTTTGTAGTGCTTCTTTATATTGTGTTTAGATAACTATTAGGTAACCAAAAAAATTATATATAAATATAATAATTATATATATAACTAGCGGCCCGCCCCGGCTTCGCACGGGTAGACATTTATATCAAATATTTTGTCTACCCGTGCAAAGCCGGGGCGGGCAGCTACCCTATGTTAATCAGTGATGATGTAGCTTTCTAACGGTGAAAGATTTTTTGAAATCGGTCCAATAGTTTCGGAGCCTATTCAATACATACATACATACAAATCTTTCCTCTTTATAATATTAGTATAAGTATATAGAAGTATAGATGCATTCGAAAAGTTTAGTAAGTTTTAGATTATTTCGTTTACCATTGTAGCTTCCAGATGTATTTCTACCGTTCGATTGAATGAATTTGACAAATTCTATTAGTGCCTCGTAAAAATTAAAATTATCAAACTAACAACGTAAAAATTAAAATTGTCAAATTTAAAAATAATTTATTCAGTTTAGGCCCTAATAAGTCACTAATGAAGGTTTGTCATTTAAACTGGTTTGTTTTAGTACGGAGCTCTCGATGTGCGAGTCCAACTTGCACTTGGCGAAGTTTTTTTAATTTCCCATAATAAAATAAGCATTTTTTTTCAAAAATCACTGTCCATCTACCGACAGATAGGACAAATTTACAAAGGTTCAGTTTTTGCCTTTCGGCCACGGAACCCTAAGCTTCACAGAACTTCCTCCTAATGTGCAAATAGTCTGCGATCGTAGATATTCCAACAGATATTATTGAAGTGTACAAGGATAATATAGCGGGCGGTGAATGGAATGGAAATTACCGGAGATGTTGGGCAGAAAGGCTTATTTCCATGGCAATACTTATGTTACTTTTGATATTTCTTAAAAATACGACTGGAGCGCAAAGGACTGGCAATCTGCTATATCGACGAGCTCTCAAGTAACTTCCCTTTTGAGAATCAGGCAGCGTGGTTGAGATTTTCTTCCAGTATCCCGTAAATTATGTTGTAGTGATCTTTAATGTGTATTTACGGTGTCTTTTTGTGTAGCAAAGTTTTATTTAGACACTGATTGATTGATTAGTTGAAAGGAACATGGGAAATAATTTGATTGCGAATAACCGAGAAATCAAAATTAAAAATATTTTTTTCAGTTTAGGCCCAAATAAGGCACTTATGAAGGTCTAAATTACCACCGAGTACGGGGAGTAGGTACCTAATTTCAAAAATGACACCTCAGACTTGTACCAAAAATATTATCTATCGAAGCCTAACCAAAACATGCGGTTCTACAAATATTTGGTCACGAAATTATAACTCCAAAATAATTTAAATGAAAAGTTCAATGAAACTCGACTACTGAAAAATCACGCTCTAAAATTATTATACGAAATATAAAATATTCAAATCTACATTATATTAAACTAGCGGCCCGCCCCGGCTTCGCACGGGTAGATATTAGTTTCGGAGCATAGACATTTATCAAATATTGTGTCCACCCGTGCGGAGCCGGGGTGGGCAGCTAGTATAATATATAGCCTCTGTTACTCAGTGATAATTTAGCTTTCTAACGGTGAAAGAATTTTTGAAATCGGTCCAGTAGTTTCGGAGCCTATTCAATACATACAAAAATACAAATCCTTCCTCTTTATAATATTAGTATAGATAAACAACTTACACTCACGTAATATATTTTAATCCATGTATTGAATACATACTCTTTGCAACATGAAAATTCTCTAACACTCGACACTGGCAAAAATAGTCCCTGAATGGATTGATTGCCATACTTAGGAAGAAGAAGAAGAAGAATACATACTCATAGTGATGTTTGGAGGAAGCGTGATCAGGTGCCACTAGCCCAAACATCCTATAAATTAGTGCACAAATAATTGAATTATTACAAGATACAATACATATGACAAATAGTAATTCAAATACCTGGTTTTTAATTTGAGTTGCAATGCATTACAAAACAATGATTACAATTAAAATTCACACGCCCTTGAAGCATAAAACTTATTTCTTTGATAAACCATGCTATACGAATATGTAGCGTTAATTTTAATCACGATCCAGTGGTCAGAATCTTTCAGAATATATACGAAATCTATTGGTATTGGACAATCGCAAGGAAATTATGTTACATCCAACAAATATAAGATGAGAAGAAATATGCAAAGACCGCTTATTTGTGGTCTAAATTCGTACGAAGATGATCTTTATGGCTGTGTTCAAGAATTGAAAGTAACAACAGAAAAAAATTATAAACTTACCGAAAGAAGTAATTATGATTCGGAATTTGAATATTTAGAAATGAAGTTACAAGAAATTGAAAAAAATGAATCTCTTATTATAAAGGCAAATAATAATACTACGGATAAATCCCTTAATAATACAATAAGCATATATCCGTTCTACACACTCCCTAATAGTACTATAAGCATGTTCCCTACGAATACAATACCTAATACTTCCAAAAACATATCATCTAAGGTTACAGTCCCATCATATTCAACAAATAAGACGACTGAAGAACAAATTGTTGAATATGTTGAAGAAATTGTAAAGGGGAATGGTACGAGAAGCACGAAAATTTTATGGTTTGAAGGAAACGCTCCGAAAACACAGGAGATACCGAAAGAATATGACCGGTGCAATGGTCTAGCAAAGTGCAGGTTCCCGTTTAATCAAACAACTAAGGCAGTGGGAAGAATGGGCAAGGAAAATAATTCACCGAACGATGAACCATCGGGACAAGTAGAATATTACTCTTATGAGTGATTCTAGAGCTGTACCGCGGAGCTGCAATTCAGTAAAATAACGCTAGAGTCCGAGTTAAGATACCCGCCACAATAACTTATTTAATAATATATTATTTTGTGAACATTACAAGTGGATACCTAATGCAGTTCAAAATATGCAGCCCAGTCGGTCTGACAGACAGATAGTGTAGCTTACTAACAGGATCCCATACTGATACAGAATCATAAAGAAATATGCAACTTAACCGTCTTGACGTGGTTGTCACCATAGATAAATGGATCTCGTTAACGATGTTTATCACTTTAAAGTAACCTTACATTCTTAAAATTAGGAAATGCTTAGTTTAGTTGTTAATACCTATGGCCTACAAAAAAGTGGTAGAGAGTAAAGCGGCATTTCACTGTTGACTTGCACACTTCATTTGCTTCTCTCACGTTCATTAATCTCTTCATTCTCTATTATTGAGTACTATGGTTTGGATCCAGAAAGTTGGACTTAGACCTTCCGTGGCCTCTTCTTCCACTCGCATTTGCATTGTATATGTCACCGGAAGATAACAAGAACCGCAAATTTATAAATTTCCTAGGATATTTATCAACCTTCGTAGGATTCTAAACGAGATATATAATAAACTTACCGAACAAAAAAAATAACCAACGTCGGCTAAGCCAGCCTTCTAACCTATCACGGTCATGTCGGACTACAATGTTACAAACGGTGAACGTAAATTAATACAATTAATCTCTCGTTTAGAATCCTACGAAGGTTGATAAATTTCCTAGAATTTCCTAGGAAATTTATAAATTTGCGGTTCTTGTTATCTTCCGGTGAAATATATATCTTTTCTGGCAGTCTTTCATCACTCATGCTTTCTATATGTCCAAATCAGTGTAGCTTACCAGTTTACAAGCTTTTATGTACTGTCACCACTCCCGGTGTGTGTGTGTACTATATGTGGGAATCAAATCTTACTAGTTAAACTTGACCCACTTTCCAGTCTCCGATTGAGCTGAAATTTGACATACGGCCATTTTTAATCCAATATCGCCATATTCGACGTCACAAATTGCTAAGTTAATTTCGACAGTAACAGCTATGATATAGGTATCAAATCAAGTGGCCTGATGAGCTAAACAGTAATTAAAGTGGTTTATTCCCACTAGTTCAAAAGTGATGCGATTCTAAATCCTAAATGGCGGCCACTGCTAATGGCTATTTATAATTTACACAATAACCCCCACGATATGCGTATCAAACAAAAGACTAGAACAGTCGGAGCCGCGGTTCCCCAGGCACAACACCTGCCTGGCTGGAAGATCTTCCCCTTACGGTGGCTGAGCATGATAACCTCTCTCGCCCCACAAGCCTGATGAGAAAATAAAAACTTGTAGTAAAAAAAACACTTGTATAAGAATTTTACTGTAATGATTTCTTATACTGACTTCTCGTTATAAATATTCCTGTGTTGCACACAAATTGGGTACCATTGTCATAATTATGTTCTGATTCACGTAGCCTTAGGTAATTTGAGCCTTATTAATTTTAAATGAGGAGGAGAAATGTATTCATAGAAACGTTTATATACTTATCTTCAAAAGGTTTTATTATTAACGCTGGTATCCTAATTAGCTTTAATTTTTTTTTGAAATGCTATGAATGATTCTGTTGTTAAGGAAATTATTTTATAAGAGGCGGATTGTTTTTCAGTTGAATATTTTATTTTGAGTGAGGTTAAAAAGAACAAAGTACATCATGCATCTTGCACAAAAAAAACCGTTGTTGTAGTGTACCAGAGCGGGAATAAAAGAGCATTTTATCCCCTACGGGAAAGAGTATTTTTTATTAGTTTAGCCCCTTGTATAACAATCTACAATAAGTGTATATATATATATATATAATACCAATATGTATATATTGTATAATGGTGTTCAGAGTATAGCTGTGGTTCGTTCAGCGAAGGTCCAGTCCAGTTTTTTTTAATAAATATTTTTTTCTCTAGCCGATAAAATGCTATTTTATTCCCATACTGGTATGCTACAATGAAGGACATTTGAGCAAGAGGAGTGAAAAAATATTTTTACACACAAACTACGAGTAATAAGAGATTTCCTATTTATAGCCGAATACCGATGAATCGACTAAATATAGGTGTATTAATAAGCTACAACCGTTTGTGTGTGTTTAATGTTTATTATACGAGTTTTCATATCCAGGTGTTATAAATACACAAGTTAAACAACCGAATCGACGGACAAATAATCGTTACGAATGATAAATATATCGATTCTAACGATAGTCGTATCGTAATCGACGGTAATGTCTTGTTTTCAGTTTCAGAATGGGAACGTGGGAAGGGCTCGTTGAATAGTGGTGTTGTTATTCCTTTTTTTTTAAGTTTAACTCCTGGATAAAACGTCCTTTGAGTCATTAAAATTTCAGTACACTTTTTGTTTTTATTTGACGAGTTATGTTTTCGAATAATTTGTCGATTTTAGGAGACATTCCAAAGCATTAGCAGATCTATGAGGTAACTGCAACCCAAAAAGAAAACATTATTTTTTCTTTGTTATATCTTTGTTAAGGTGGCACATAAGCGTACGGCCCACTTGATGGTAAGCAGTCACCGTAGCCTATAGTCGTTAGCAAAACCAGGGATGTCACTAACGAGTTACCAACCCTGTTGTTGATGAGGATTCACTGTGCTAGCAGCATTATATGGGCCAAGCGTATCCTCGCAGAGCATTGGCAACCTTACTTACCGTAGAAACACAACACTACATCAAAGTAGTGTTATTTCACTGCGGTCTTCTGTAAGGCGGAGGTGCAGTCCCCAGTCGGGCTGTTCCATCGGGAGATCCCAATTCGCCCTACCTCTCTTGATTTACGATTTGTTATCTATTTATGTATAATAATGTTTTAAAAGGTCCTTGAAAAAATGCAAAAAGTTTATCGCCCGTTATTCTGAGCAGGATATTTCCAAACCGTAGGTACCTGCCATGCCATCCTAAATGCCTCTCTAGAGAATAACTGATAAAAAAAAATTAACCTTATTTAAATGCTCTCTGAGGCACGATGGGGATTCGTCTTACGGGAACAATACTCAAATATCTTCACGCCTTCCCACAAGGGCCCCGAAGAAGTAGGCAGAGGTGTTACAACACTCAATTTTCACCGAAGATAATTTGGTGCCAACGTGACAGATGGTGAGTCCGTCGCCGTCTCTACATACGTCCTTGAATTTCTTCTCAATTCGTATAGAGGGTTCCACACGATGTTTTCCTTCACCGTAAAGCTCGTGGTGTGATTAATCACCGCACTTAAGTTAAAAAATATCATGGTAACGAGACTAACGAGTAATCCATACGTAATAACTTGATTATAAAGACGTAATATTATAAATGCGAGAGTAACTCTGGTTGGTTTGTTTGCTGCCTTTTCACGACTAAACGGCTGAACAGATTGTAATGAAATTAGGCAGTGAGTTAGATTATAACTTGGGAAGGGACTTAGGCTATCTTTATGTAGTACCACCCGGGCGAAGCCGCGGGTAAAAACTAGTATATAACATATGCATAAAGCCCTCAATCATACCTACATACATTTGCATGTTTCCGTGAGATTCAAGGAGATAAATTTGTAGGCACTTAATCCCTCCGACTTCTAATGGGATTTTGAATGGAAAAGGTCCGAAATCCTGTCGAATAGGGCCACTCAAAGGATAGGGAGGTTTTGTGTACAAGAACGATTTATTGCGCATGGGACGGCAAATTTAAAGATTAAGTTTTTACATTATGTTTTTTTTACTATACATAATTTATATTTATTACATGTTAAGTACAGTGTACAAAGTCACACCACGAGCTTTACGGTGAAGGAAAACATCGTGAGGAAAGGTGACGTTTGTGAAATAAATTCGAGGACGTATATAGTGCCTAAGAGACGGCGACAGACTCACCACCTGTTACGTTGGCACTAAATTATCTTCGGTGGAAATTGGGTGTTGTAACACCTCTGCCTACCTTTTGGGGTATCCTTGTGGGAAGGCGTGAGGATATATTATTGTTATCACTTAAATGAGTTACATAGAGGAGTCGATTTTATCTCAGATATTAACCAATTTCATTATTTTTTTAGCGTGGTTGTTATTTTTTTTTTGTATTCGGGTTACAGTGTTTCAAACTTTTTTTTGTTACATATATACTCGTAGATATCCGGATGGACCACATACATCTGTACATTGAATATCCTCCAGATTATCATCCAATCAGAACAGAAACCGTGGGATAAATTAGGCCACGATGCTTCAGACCAAAAGTGTGAGATGGCACGTGACAAAATTTCCTCGAAATTTAAAACCGGAAACATAGTGGCAATGCGAATTACTGTCGCTATCCCGGGCTGGATGGAAATAGATGGACCCTTATAGACACTTTGCTACATCTGTGTGGTGATCCCGGGGAAAGACGTGGTGATAATATATCACACGGCTTACGTGATTATGATTCTTCTACACTTGTATTATACAAAGGCAAGATTTGATTGTTTGTACTGAATAGGCTCCAAAACTACTGGACCGATTTGAAGAATTATTTTACCATTAGTAGCCGACATTATCCCTGATGAACATAGGCTACTTTTAACCGCGGGAAAATGCTTCATTCCTACGGGAAAACGGGTAATAGTATATTATATTGCGCAGCGAAGTCGTTGGGAAAATGCTTGTAATAAAAAGCTAGGAGTAATCTATTAAAGAACAAAAAATTTTTATGTTGACTGTACTATATGTTGCGTGAATGTCCTGGGAGTTTTGTACCTAAATATGAGCCGTGGAAGTGGTGGGAATAAACTTATGCGTGAGTTAAAATCAGACGACTGAGAAGACTTTAAAAAAATACAAATTTATTCCATTAAACTTTGATTACAATATTTAAATATAAACTTAACTAATTAGAACACGTCTACACGTGTTCGTGTGTTGAAGACTAAGGATGACGATAGAATGAACACGATGCGGTGCTGCGATGAGCTTATATAGCAGACTCCAGCTGACGTCGCTCGTACTTGGTGGTCCAAGGTGCGATTGTTGGATGGCCAATTACTCGAACAATGGCGGTGTCCAATGGTATCGACTCGTCTGGCAGATATTGATCCTTAATGGTTACCATTGTGTCTGCGGCATCTAAGGAATGTCTTAAGTGGTTTTTAATATGAGCCTCTAATGATAAGGTTACTTGACTCGTGTCTGGGAACAACCCGTTCTAAAGGCAAACTTAGTTACGTGTTAAAATCAGAAATTAACATCTTAACTTTTTTTTACGACTACGGCGAAGTCTTTAAAGGTAGGTTTATGATTTTAACAGTCTATGTATGCATGTTTGTAAACTATGCCTCCGTAACGCCTGAACTATTAATCTGTGCCTGTAGCAGGAACATTGTCGACAACGTTTTCGTATCGCCGTCGACTATTTTTGTACTGAAAAATGAACAGCGCTGCGGCGGTGAAATGGGGAACTAAAAATTAGTATGACAATTTTGACATTTCGCGAGTTACGTTTTCGAATACGTTGTCGACAATGTTTCTGCTACCGTCACTGATTTGATGAATAAGGTGTCATTCGATTAGTTATGCCGTGAATATTAACTATTTTAACCAATATGTAGGGATGTGAGTGGAGATGTCAATTAGCAGATTTTATTTATTAAATAAGCGTTCATTGTCAGTATTTTATTCAGGATTTATTTTTAAATCGTATCGTTAATCACATGCATTAAAATATCACATGCATAAAAATATCGTGTATCAGGTCAACGATAAAAATAATACGTAGTTGGAACGAATGAATTATTCGAACAACGAATAATATTTAAAACATTCGAAAATTTACCCTATATCTAACGAGTTAATTTCTAAATTTCAATGCCTTCAATTTCAATTGTGTTAGTTCGTTAAAGTTGATATTTTTATTTCATATCATTAATTTTCTTTATTGAATATGTATGATAATTATTTTTAGTTATTCGTTGAATATATTCGTCATCTCTAGATGTGACCGATCCGTCTGGACGCCGCCGCAAGGTAGTTAGTTGACAGATATGTAGCCCACCTCTTTCTTTTAAAAACAAATGAATATCCTTATAAAACGTCAACATAGCCTGTCAAGTTTTTTCTTAGCTGCCAGCACTAGACAGAAACTTTTTAATATCTAGACTTTATTTATTGGCGTTACAGTAAAGACTAGCTTCCGTTTCGAAAGCCTTACGAAGGCTATTGTTGCGACAGCCCCGAGCCCATCCATTCCTACGTGACGTCGCAAATAGCCGGATAACAGCTGAAGGCGCTGCCATATTGAAAACTGTAAATATTGATAAATGAATGTGCCGGAACGGAGCTATCGCTTACGAAACGGTTTTTGCGGACACCCAAATGTTTCTGTAAATAGAAACCTTCCTATCCTACCTGTTACTGATGAGGAGCTGTTTCTTCTGAAATAAGAAAGATAAAGGTAAAGATAAAGATATGTGTTATGTACATAATTTCTTTTAGTTGCTCCCTCACATCAATAAAAAGGAAGATGGAACTTTGCGAGTAAAGAAGAGACGCCGGTTTTTAAACATTTCGTCCGAGGGCAAGGCGTAGTTTCGTTGTATTCGTGGTAGGTGTGTGCGTATCTGTGGTTGCTCCTTGGTGACGTGCTGACGTGTAATACAGTATAAGAGAGGAAGGGTGAATTGGGATCTCCCATTAAAATTGGAGCCGCCAGACTGGGGACTGTACCTCCTTAAAGAAGACCACAGTAGAATAACACTATACTTTGATGTAGTGTTGTGTTTTTGCGGTAAGTAAGGTTGCCAGTGCTCCACGAGGATACGCTGCGCTTGTAATGTTGCTAGCACAGTGAGCCGTCATCAACAACATTTGCAAAGTGTTAACGATACCCCTGGTATTGCAAGCGGCTACAGCTTACAAATTGTTATATCATGATTGTTACATGAAAAAATAAAGACTGAGCACTGAGTTTCTTGCCGGATCTTCTCAGGTAGCTTTTTCTCCGAATCGGTGGTAATTTAGACCTTCATAAGTGCCTTATTAGGGCCTAAACTGAATAATAGATTTTTGATTTGATTTGATTTGCTAAGGGCTACGGTGACTGCTTGACTATCAGGTGGGCCGTATGCTTGTGTGCCACCTTAGTGGTATAAAAAAAAGCCAGTAGTTACAACACTTTCCCAAACATCGATTATTTAACTTAACAACGTTAAATCATTGACCTTAATAATACATTTAATTCGACCTCTGTTCCGTCACCTCTGTTCCGAGCTATTGAACCTCTATCTAAGTATCTATATAATGTTTAGTCGCAGCTTTGATTCCCTTATGTTGTTTACAGTAGAGTGAACGATTTGACCTCTCGCTCTAAAGTATTCTCATTAGCAAGTTCACTACGAGGGTTGTGAACGTGTGGGGAATACAAAATGCCTTATAACGACACTGAAAAACAGTTCCAAATAAACCAATCCTTACACTTCTGTTATGGAAAACAGAACAATTTGTAAAAAGGGGAACTCTGAACATTACTATGAATTTGTATTAAATATATTACATATAATCAATATCTATACTTCTATACTAATATTATAAAGAGGAATGATTTGTATTCTTGTATTTTTGTGTGTGTGTGTATTGAAAAGGCTCCGAAACTACGAGACCGATTTCAAAAAAAGTTCACCGTTAGAAAGTTAAATTATCACTGAGTAACATAGGCTATATATTATACTAGCTGCACGCCCCGGCTTCGCACAGGTAGACAAAATAAATGCCTACCCTTGCGATGCCGTGGCGGGCCGCTAGTATATAATATTATAAAGAGGAAAGATTTGTATTTTTGTGTGTATGTGTGTTTGTATTGAATAGGCTCCGAAACTACGGGACCGATTTCAAAAATTCTTTCATCATTAGAAAGCTACATTATCATTGAGTAACATAGGCTATATATTATATTGATGCGTGGGCGAATTTTCGGGGAAACAGCTAGTGACACATATGTGTAAGTTGTTCATTTATTAGACGATAAATATGTAATAATTTCTACTTATCAAATAACACATGAGAAAATTATATTGTCTGCAACAACAACTTTCGACTACGACCATTTTTGTATGGGAAAATTAACAGCGCCGCGCCGGTTGTCATTTCGCGAGCTACGTTTTCGAATACGTAGTCGGATATTAGTTTATGAGCCTGTTTTTTATTTTCTTAAACCACGCGGGCCAAGCCGCGTGTAACAGCTAGTTGTGTTTATATCTTCCTTGTTATTCTATAATTAATTTGGGTCATCATGTCAGAAGCAATTTTGTTTACTTCCTGTTTGTGGTTTACGTCCTGATGTGATCTTCAGGGGAATGTTTACGAACGCGGCTTTTTGTTTTACAATAGCTATCGTTACACGTTTTACAAGCCTCTGATGTATTTGGCATCTATTAATAATATCAATAAGTCTTTTCATATCCTAATAATATCCGGATAATTATGGCAAGCCTAATAGGCTCAAGTATTTGTTAGAGTTCATTTATGTTTCATAGAGATTTGGTATTCTGTTTTTTTGTATATTATGTTAGAGCTTGTCCTTTTTTTATAACTATGGCACCAAAGATGCATATTACAGGACATGTCATTGTTTAGGTTACTTAGAATTCCTGTTTTGAACAAAATAATAATGAAAATTCCGATTTTCGAATCCCAATAAAATCAACGATAATGGTTATACAGCTTTGGTGCCACAGTAATAAATGCGTTGGCCGGCACTTTCAGATTTGGTCCTTTAGGTATAAATTGATCAAAACTCTATATCAGATTGCAGAAACAACAGTTCGTTTTATACGCATGGCTTTAGCGTACAACAATAGCATTCTTCAAAATAGACAATAATAAATTTTATATCTAAACGGCTTTCCACAAGGGTCTCCGACGAGGTAGTGCGACACCCAGTTTCCACCGAAGATAATTTGGTGCCAACGTGACAGATGGTGAGTCCGTCGCCGTCTCTTAGGCACTACATACGTCCTTGAATTTCTTCTCAGACGTATGCAGATTTTCTCACGTATTTTTCCTTCACCGTAAAGCTCGTGGTGTGAGTAATTTCTTCAAAATATCTTGATTATGCAAAGACTAAGCTTAGCCTAACTTGAGAGGTTCTGAAAAGTCTGCCTTTGATAAATTACAGACAAAAGAAGGAATAGTTCCTTTAAGTTCAAACAAAGCACTTTTTACAATGGAACTTCTTGATGTAATTATATTACGTATTTTTAATGAGATCGTAACATTGTAAACAACCCTTAAAGTGTCCGTCTATTCGTCTGTAAATTCCAAGAATTACTTGTTTACCGCCTATAATTGAACGCCATAAGACGCTCGACACTGTATTAAGCGATCTTTATTCAAGACTATAGAATAGCAAACTGTCCCATAAAATGAAGTGAGGTATATACAAGAATTTTCCACCCCTTCACTTCTTATTGCGTCTCCTTTGTGAAAGGCGTCGTTAATGTTTGGTGGATTCGTGGACGATACCGTTTTCTCAGGAATATTAATAGCTTGTTTAAACGCCACCCATAGTGCTTGGTAGTACAAAGTTGTTTGTAACACGTCTTCACTTGTATGTGTGTCTATCAATATTTATATCCAGCGAGAAGGGGAACAAAAAGTTAATATGAAGATAATAATAATAATAATAATGCTTGGACATTATCACACAGCGCCATCTAGCCCCAAACTAAGCAAAGCTTGTACTATGGGAATCAGTAGCTGATATAATACTTATATACTTTTTTTTTGTAAATACATACTTATAATACATACCAAACACCCAAACGCAAGGCAAACATATTTGTCACATAAATGTTTGCCCCGGCGGGAATTGAACCCGCGACCTCTAGCGTAGCAGTCAGGTATACTAAACACTAGACCAGCGGTCTCGTCAAAATTTCACATTTTGAAAGTTTGCATAAAGATTTTCAGATTTGAGATTCACGTCTTCGAAACGTAATCGACGGATGTTACTGCTACTATACAATTCTGGAAGCAGAAACGTCATTACGCTACGAAAACACTGTCGAAAGAAATACGATAGTCTTCCTGCTAAGGCTAATGGACTGTTATTTATAGCTACACGTTCACAATGTAAGCACGATGTATTATTGAAACGCTAATACATTTTGTAAATGTTATTAAATACAACTGAAAAAAGGTTTTGTTGTTCTCGTCCGTTAACTTATTGAAGAGGAAATCTGCCACAAAGGGTGATGAAACGTTGTCGAATAAGGCGTGAAACGATTCAAGGTGAAAAGTCGACGTTCATGTCGCGTATTTATACCAAAAACGGGTAAATAAGTTTGTTTTTATCTTGAGTGATTACCTCGTGGCGTAACGGCCAGTTACCTCTTAAATGAAAATTTCAACCTTTAAAGGTTTGATTTGGAAACATGAAAATGAACGAACAGTTTGAAGGAGTTTGGCGGGAATCAGGCGGTGCGGTTGAGTTTTTTTCTAGTGTCTCGTAAATTGTGTTACAGTGATCTTTAATGTGTATTTTTAGTGTCGTTATGTGCAGTAAAGTTTCATTTAGTGACTGATTTATAGGAACATTGGAAATAATACCATAATACGACTTTTTGGTTAAGTGTCTTTACATTTTTGTCAATAGGTTACCTCTGATCTAAAGGCGTGTTACGATCTGCTACTGCCGTGGATTGTCTCCAGAAACTCCATTAAGCATTAGAATGCATGACTCTGGGCAATTTAATTCGGAAAACATGAGAAATTTTGAAACTTGAAAATTCTCATACACTCTGGCAAAAATAGTCCCTGAAAGGATTGATTGCCATACGTAGTAAGAAGAAGAAGAAGAGAAGAACAGTTTGAATATGTAGCCCTACGATATGTAGGTACTAAATAATAAGCGGCAAAGTGTGAGTTGGACTCGCACATCGAGGGTTCCGTTCAAAGTACACGTTTCTACTAGTTCTCTCCGTCCTCTTTTTTTGTAATTTATTATTATAATACATCAAATAAGGTTTTTTTTAATTTTTTTTTTATTTTTGGTGAAATCTTTCCTTCTTTCTTACATTCTGTGGACTTTGTGAAATGGAACAGAAGTGTACACAGGGCGCTGGGGATGCGTGCTATTTAATTTCACTAATGAGCGCGGTGGTAGAGTTGTCAGTCAGATGTCAGATGTTACACAACATATGCGACTACTGTAACGCTCGCTTTTTGTTTTTTTAATATATGTTAAGATACCCACGTAAATGAGTATATTCTGTGGAAATTTCATTCAACTATGTACAAGTTACTTATTCTACATTTTTTTTTCTTTAATATCTACTGCCAGTGAGTGAAAGAGGCACTTTATTATGGATTACATACATACAAATTCCTTAGCTATGAATGGTGGATAGGAAGTTTTTTGTATCTGTCATTCTCAACTCACAAGGTGTAGTACACGACTGAAGCACTTTTTTAGGAATCGCTATTCATAAATAAACAAAGCCGCGTGATTGATAAATTTGTAAATATTTGTTGTTCCTTAAATTAGTATTCATTTTCTTCAAGCGTAAGAGTTTCTATAAACAAGTCAAATTTTGATAAAGAGCAGGCTGTTAGGAACAAATAAAAATAACAAGGGTTTTGAGCGAGATGTTTTTTTTTGTTTTGTACGTTATTGATAACGTGGCTCTCGAAAAAATCGGCCAAGTGCGAATTGAACCCGCACGTCGAAGGTTCCGTACAAATAACAAATCATTTTAAATGACAAACTTAACTTTGCGTTTTGATACCTTGACACGGCTACTGCACCAACCTTAAAGTTTCGTAATAGGTTTGTAATAGTGAATTCGCGCTCTTTTTTGAAAAAATTAAGTGCAAAAAAACAACATCAGAAATACCGTTTCTAATAGGATGGCCACTGTTTTAATTTATTTTATTTTTTATTATTTGTTGTTAGCGCGGCAACAGAAATACCCATTCTAAAAATCAACGAAACGCATTTTCTCGCACGAAGAATAATTAACACAATTTTATTCCCCAAGACAATAGACGTAGCTGTAGGCGTAGGGACGTTCAATCATTAGCAATCGCAACCAACGATCACCAATAAACAAGTCAAAGAAGAAAAACGTAGCCATTAATAGCGCAGTGTACACAATTTACAAGTATTCGTAAATAAGTCTTATTTACAGCATCTGAATCATAGCGGACCCAAAATAGATGTGGGTTATGTACCTACGTAGTATTTTTCGTTCGAAGGATTTTCTTTATAAGCTCTAGATCAAATAAAAAAGGTTGATGGATCAACAACATGCTTTGGCAACCCGTTAGTGATACCCCTGGTATTGCTAGCGGCTATAGGCTACGGTGACTGCTTACCATCAGGTGGGCCGTATGCTTGTGTGACTTAGTGGTGTAAAAACAAAAAATCTATGTTGTCATATAATGGTAAATACTTTGATTATCAGGTAAACAGTGCGCAGGCACGGCGGGCATTCCAGTTTTTTTACGAATCTCTTCATTCAAAGAGTAATTGTCGCCTGAGCCGTAAAGTCTGTTGACTACCCCTGACGTCTTGAATTGTAAATTAATTGCTTGTGTATATTTATTACAGTCTGTCTACTAGATATTTAATGTCCAGACAGATCTCTTCAGAGTCCTAAGACGAGATTTAATGGTTTTGTTTATGGCTCATAATTATAATATACTGCCCGTGAAATATGATCGTAGACTGTAGACGGCTTAGCAATATAACTTAGCATATCTTCAACAACTTTCCATCCGCGAAGAAATAAGATAGCGCTCAGTGGTGATGTCACGAGGAAAGAAACAATTTTTTTCGCATTTCATGCTTGGTGAACGCGGATCATTCTATCCCGAGTCACAC
This sequence comes from Falcaria lacertinaria, assembly GCA_951449985.1. Taxonomy (NCBI): domain Eukaryota; kingdom Metazoa; phylum Arthropoda; class Insecta; order Lepidoptera; family Drepanidae; genus Falcaria; species Falcaria lacertinaria. Next base: position 1,285,610 of record OX602133.1, on the reverse strand, counting down.
CTCCACGTGGTCCCCCTCCCTGAAACTGAGGCGTGCAGCACCGGAACTAGAAGTTTGTCTGGTGGAGCACGGTTCAGGCTAACGTGACAGGAAGTTTCGCCAAGACGCCTGGCCAGCGTGGCGTTTTAAGGCTAAAACCCCACCCCCCCAACAATGAAAGATATGAGTACTAGCTTCTACCCGCAGCTTCACCCGCATGGTTCTAGATAAAGATAGCCTATGTTCTTCCCCAAGCTATAATCTATATCATTGCCAAATTTTATTACGATCCGTTCAGCCGTTTAGGTAGCAAACAAACAAACAAACAGAGATACTTTTTGGCATTTTTAATTATTTTATAGTAAAGATTGTATTATGGAGCGCGAACGCAGAACCTTGGCTACCTATATAATACGCGGCAACATGATTATGCGCAGGTTTGCTCGTTGCAGTCATGATGTAAAGCTCTCACTGTTTAGAGGCCACTGCCAAAGCTTCTACACATGTCAGCTATGGACCAACTGCACCAGAAAGGCTCAAAGCAGCATCAGGGTGCAGTATAATAACATATATCGCATTCTGATGAGATTGCCTTGGCGCTGTACTGCCTCTGGCATGTTCGTAGAGGCCAGGATCCCTGGCTACTTAGTGTGGCATCGTTTTGGTCAAGATTCCGCAACACAAATAATGGTGCCAATTCTGTTGTAAGAAATAGGTAAGGTTTAAAGACTTTATTCTCATAAAAACTTAAAAGATCACTTACAATGAGATACAATGTTTTTTTTTAAATATAAAATAGCTTATTCTTTTCTGACTTATAATTAATTACAATGTGTATAATTATATACTTCTTAAGTTTACTTTTATATTTTTTTATATTGTTGCACTCTTTTACATCATTTGGTAATCTGTTGTATATCTGTACTCCCTGAAACAATATAGTTTTTTTTCCGTAATTTGTTCGATAAGTATTACTGCACTGCAGCTTTCGTTTATTCCTGAGGTTATGTGTGTATATTTTTTCAGATAACTTGGTGTTTGACTTGACGGAATCGTTAGTTATATTTTTAATAGGAAATCACTAAACTAAACTAATTTGACAGTTCTTAAAGATCAGTTTGTACTGTATCACTACAGTACTGTGATTTTAATTTCAACCTACACATAATTGTAACTTGTATATGTCACCGGAAGATAACAAGAACCGCAAATGTATAAATTTCCTAGGAAATTTATCAACCTTCGTAGGATTCTAAACGAGAGATTAGTTGTATTAAATTACGCCCACATTTTCGCAAATTAATAAACTTACCGACCAAAAAAAACAACCAACGTCGGCTAAGGCGGGTGCTCCGCTACGCTTCGCCCGCCTTAGCCTTTTAACCTATCACGGCCATGTCGGACTACAATGTTACAAACGGTGAACGTAAATTAATACAATTAATCTCTCGTTTAGAATCCTACGAAGGTTGATAAATTTCCTAGAATTTTCTAGGAAATTTATAAATTTGCGGTTCTTGTTATCTTCCGGTGACATATATATGTTTTTTTACTGTTTGTTAACTATGGGTTTTTTTGCTAGAAATAAAAACAAATTATTGATCTAGGATGGATGTTGATACTGTGACACAACATACAACATACAGTTCGTGTGATGATATAGTCAATATTGGCATTTACAGCTTTCTTTTACGATTGTATTTATTTATGACTGTAATGCTATAAGCTAATGGAATTACTTTCACGAACTTTTATGAGCCTGAACTGTATGTTTCAATCTTAAGTATTCTTTCATAATTTTGAGGAGTACGTACACTTACAAACTTTCTTATCGACACTAATATTATAAGGAGGAAAGATTTGATTGTTTGTTTCTTTGTATTGAATGGGCTCCGAAACTACTGGACTTATTTCAAAAATTCTTTTGCCTCTAGAAAGCTACATTATCACTGAGTAACATAAGCTAAATATTATATTGATACGCGGGCGAAATAGCGGGTAAAACAACTATGAGCTATTTATAATATTTGTGTGATTGTGGGGCGGAATAATCTAATGAATGAGTGTCAGTTTGATTGGCGTAACATCATTGACTATTACGGAATAACTATTATTTACGATACATATTTCCATCTTATTTATAGGAAATATAATATTTTCTGGAATAATGCTATTTTTGGATTATATAGGGTAATGTCATGACATATGATATGACGCTGAGATATTAAATATTTGGTATAGAGCGGCCATTGGGAAAGTTTTTTTTTGAAAAATTTGAAAAAAGATCAGTGCTGGTACCATGAACTTTTGCGACAACGTATTCGTATCGCCTTCGACTATTCTTGTGTTGAAAAATGAACAGCGCTGCGGCGGTGAAAAATGGAACTAAAAATTAGTATGAAAATTTTGACATTTCGCGAGATACGTTTTCGAATACGTTGTCGACAATGTTCCTGCTACCGGCACAGAAATATTTTTATTTTCGAGATAAAGTAAAGGGGATTTAATCTTTGGTGTATTTGATACATGAATTCAAAGCCAAGATAAGACGACGTCTCATCAATAATAAGGTGAACTAACAAACTTGATGAACCAATTTTAGTTTTTTTTTCTTTTTTATTTATTCATTCTTTATTTATTTTCAACTCTACTTATGAATGAATTTTCATTTAAGTTTATACTTAAATTAAAAACTTAAAATAAACTAAACTAAGAAGTACATTTTAGTTATATATAAGTGATTTTGGTCGCGGTATGGTTTTATTAATTAATGTAACTTGACTAACGATATCGCCCTAACTGTGATTAATTAACGTTACCGTCTGTTTACATAACTTGGTGTGGCGTGCCATATGATAATTGGTATAATTAAAGGTAGAGCATTCTTCACTATCAAGACTGTTTTAGAAAGAAAGAAAGAAAGAAAGAAAGAAAACATTTATTCATAACAACACAAACATATACGAAAGTAATACAAGTGTAGAAGAACATAGTGTCATTATGAAACGGTCCCAACTCAGCATGTGCTGGATGTCTTGTGAAGGACAACCAGCGCTGATCTGCTGACATATTAATGTCATGAAAACGGGTCTTATGTGCGATATTAATGGTTTATTTGTATGTAAATATGTTGGGACTCATTTTTAAAACGTAATTTGAAGGTAGATACCAATATTAGTTCTACCCGCGAATCAAGAAAGCGACGGACACAACTACAGTCAGTCAGCCCGTGACCACGGCCGATGCAACTCGGTCGAAACGTCGGGAGGTAAATAAACAACTTAATATGTGTGTTTAATCGCGAAGGTTTGAAAAATAGTAATGTAAGACATGTCAAATTTTATTGATTTATTTGTTAGGCACACAAAACAGCATACAGTCAAAAGTCAAAATTCAAAAAGATCTTTATTTGACTAGACTTTACAGGCAAGCACTTTCAAATCGTCAGAATATACCACCGGATTCGGAAGGTCGGTCTTGCTGAGAAGAATCCGGCAAGAAACTCGGCAATTACTCTTTTAAAACCAAAAAGTCATATACTAAAAAAGGTGAAAAGTTTTACAGTTATAATCTGGACTAAGACCCGAAGAATGTGTACACAGCATGACAGGCAGGCAAAATTTAATATAATTTAATATAATAAATTTATAATATTAATAGTGAAAACAAATTATAAAATTGAAAACTCAGGCTTTGACTTAATATTATTATATCTTAATATATTTATAATATTTTAGGTCCGGCAACGCGCGAGTGATACCCCTGGTGTTGCAAGCGTCCATAGGCTGCGGTAACCGCTTACCATCAGGCAGGCCGTATGCTTGTTTGCCACCTTTGTGGTATAAAAAGAAAAAGAAAAAAGTGGAGCAAATCTTGTACTTCTCTAGGCTATACGAAAATAGCGTGGACTACACTGCTTGAACTAATCATATTATAAAAAGAATAGGTTCGTATTTTTTTATACCACTAAGGTGGCCAACAAGCATACTGCCCACCTGATGGTAAGCGGTCACCGTAGCCTATGTACGCTTGCAACACCAGGGGTATAACTCGCGCGTTACCATACTGTACAAGTCCTGAAGCTTGTACATACAATAACAAATGATCTTTTTAGACTGTCGATATTTCTTGTAACGATTGAAGTTCCGCCGGTTGATGGTTAGCAATAATAAAACCAGACTAGCATTGAACTCAATATATTTATAAATTAAAAATAAACAACAATAATACAATATCTTCTTCAATAGCTCAATCAATAATGAAAAAAATAACAAAAGACAATCGGTTCTCTAAAATCAAATTACAATTCTTCCTCTTTTTTCTAACTGGCCAGTTTCTTATTTCAAATATATTTACAATGAGGTCTCTATATCTATTATAAATTAGACACATACCTATTTTTTTAAATTTTTGTATTGAATAAACTCAAAAACTCCTTGAATGATTTTAAAACCACCAGTAAAATGATAATATGACTGATCCATCAGCAGATAGCTCAAAGCGGATTGAAATTTGGCGAGCAAATAGTTTTTATGACAGGCAGGCAATTAGGCATCCGCTAAGAAAAGTTTTTCCATAATTCACTCCCTAAGAGAATGAATCTTGTGTCCAAAGATTGTATGCAGAATTAAGATTAGATATACTTTATTTTTTCGAAATTTCACAGAAGTATCTCTGTAAATTAGTAATACGTGTTTCAATTTCCTTTTCTAGCACCCCTAAAGGCGGGAATTGCGCACTTCTTTTTTTATTTAACGCGAGCGAGGCCACGGGCAGAAGCTAATTTACTAATTGATAGAAAAGTGTTGTTCGGATACCATAAATGCGTATCAGTGTGCTATAAAGGGCTGTGCAGACAGAGATAACAGTTTAGTATACCGATTGATAATATTATTAAAATACTAGCTTCTGTCCTCGACTATGTACGCGTTGAGCTTAGAATCTCAGAGGAACCAACAATTTTCCCGGGGTAAAAAGTATCCTATGTGTTAATCCAGGTTATAAATTATCTTTGTTCCAAATTTCATCCAAATCCGTTGAGTAGTTTTTGCGTGAAAGAGTAACCAATATCCATCCATCCATCCATCCATACTCACAAACCTGCGCATTTTTAATATTAGTAGGATACCAATAACGGAAAGTTATAGCCGTGGTGGCCTTGTGTTTGAAGCAACGGCCTGTCATCGGATGGGCTCAGGTTCAAACCCCGGTGAGCTTTTCCAAACTTGAGTACAGTGATTAGTCACACCATGAGCTTAAAAGTGAGGTTGGGTTATTGGAAATGGGATCTCCCGTGCTTTTTCCCACTAAAATTGGAGCACTCCGTTGATCGCAAAGTTCCAAGTTTACTTTTTCGGGTTCCGTACCTCCTTAAAAGGAAAAAAGGAACCCTTATAGGATCACTTTGTTGTCTGTCTGTCTGTCTTTTTTTTATACCACTAAGCTGGCACACAAGCATACGGCCCACCTGATGGTAAGCAGTCACCGTAGCCTATAGCCACTAGCAATACCAGGGGTATCACTAACGGGTTGCCAACCATGTTGTTGATGAGGACTCACTGTCCTAGCAGAATTACTACTAGCCCAGCGTATCTTGGTGGAGCACTGGCAACCTTACTTACCGCAGAAACACAACACTACATCAAGTAGTGTTATTTCACTGCGGTCTTCTGTAAGGCGGAGGTACAGTCCCCAGTCGGGCGGCTCCAAGTAAGTCCTTGTCTCCTGTTTCCCCTGTCCTCCTGTCTGTCTGTCTGTCAAGATTTTTTATCTCAAGAACGCGTGGAGTTATCAAATTGAAATTAATATGAAATACCCGGGTCTATGGCCTCTTTCAGCTGTAAAATATTTTTATTTGTTCTGACTGATCTTAGTATAAGATATGGTGTAAAAGTAAAAATTCTCCGTAATCCATAAGGGGGCTAAGTAAATAAAGTTTTTTTTTCATATTGCCATAAGAATACAATTGCGATTGTTTTATTCATTTCATCACTTCATCGTGTTAAAGAGTGACATAAAAATAATATTTGCAACGTGAGGTTGGCAATGAATCGCAGAATGATTTAGTGCGCTTGGTCGATGATTTGTTTGCCACAAGTTGCGTGTAAAAGCCCAATGTTTACGCTACGAACGGTGGTAATAGACGCAAAACAAGTTGTTTTCGGAACGATGTAAACATGAGTGTTGATATGTGGTTACGATTGATGAACTTAATGGCCGCTAATAGTAATCTATATCTATCTTTATATATAAAAATGAATCCCTATTTCCCTTGGTCACAGCATCACGCTTTAAGGTTAGACCGTTTCGCTATTTCTTTTTTTTGTGTTTGTTGTTGTGGAGAAGAAGGAGAAGGTAATTTTATATATTAGAAAGGTTAGAAGGTTTATGTATTTCGGGATAATCTAAAAGTCCTTTTTTCTATGGTGTATTTGACATATGAATTCATAGCTAAGACAGAACAACGGAGTTTTTGGCGGGAATCAGGCGGAGCGGTTGAGATTTTTTCCAGTGTGTCGTAAATTGTGTTATAGTGATCTTTAATGTGTATTTTTGGTGTCGATATGTGCAGTAAAGTTTCATTTAGTGACTGATTTATAGGAGCATTGGAAATAATGCCATAATACGACTTTTGGGTTAAGTGATTTATCATTTTGGTCAATAGGTTACCTCTAATCTAAAGGCGTGTTACGATCTGCTACTGCCGTGGGTTGTCTCCAGAAACTCCATTGGGCGTTAGAATGCATGATACTAGGCATTTTAATGCGGCAAACACGAGAAATTTTGCAACATGAAATTCTCTAACACTCGACACTGGCAAAAATAGTCCCTGAAGGGATTGATTGCCATACTTAGGAAGAAGAAGAAGAAGAAGAAGACAGGACAACGTCTGTCGGGACAGCTAGTATGGTATACATCTTGTATATATGTTATAATCCTTTTAGGGTTCCGTACTCGAAGGGTAACCAGCGGAACCCTATTACTAAAACTCCGTTGTCCGTCCGTCCTTCTGTCAGTCAACGGGCTGTATCTCGTGATCCGTAATAGGTAGACAGTTAAAATTTTAACAGACTGTTGCCGCTATGAATTTCTCGTGTCGCGGTGTTTTTAGATAAACTCCTCCGAAATGGCTTGACCGATTCTCATGAAATTTTGCGTGCACATTGGGTAGGTCTGAGAATCGGACAACTTGTATTTTTCATCCCATTTTCAAAAATTTGAAATCCGTACTTTAGTTTCGGAGCATATAGAAATTTATCAAATAATTTGTCCACCCGTGCGTAGCCGGGGAGGGCAGCTAGTAACATATATTATCTACTCTGAGATAATTAGAAAAATAAGGCGTAAGGAATGACCTATATTTTTACCTCATGTGCCATTTTCTTTCAAACCTGTTCGCTGTTTTGGTTGCAACATTTGTTTAGGACTAGCGACCCGCCCCGGCTTCATATTGCATTACAAAACCTTCCTCAGACTTTACACTATCTATTAGTAAAAACCGCATCAAAATCCGTTGCGTAGTTTTAAAGATCAAGGGTATACTTTGATCTTTTAAATTCAGTTATTATCATTTAAAAAGGTATTTTTAATGTAAGTAATATACTTCACAACAGGCATACAGTTATTTCCAGTTCTAATCCATTCTAAAAATATCCCTGGGCTTCAGCTGTGGCATCTCGATATCAGTGCCGGCAGCAGGAACATTGTCGACAACGTATTAGAAAACGTAACTCGCGAAATGACAAAATTATCATACTAATTATTAGTTCCACTTTTCACCGCCGCAGCGATGTTAATTTTTCAGTACAAAAATAGTCGAAGGCGATACGAGAACGTTGTCGACAATGTTCCTGCCACCGGCACAGATCTTGCAATGTTCAGTGGTACTTTTTATCCAAAATAGATGTCAAATTATTAAAAAGCTGCTGCCCTATCATATTTATCTTATCTTTTATTATATATCGATAACGTTAGCTTAATAGGCTTAACGCGTTTTATCCAGCTTAACTGATGATTCTGTTAGGTTATTGTAAACATCGTTTATCAAAGTGTTGATACGCTCAGTATTTAATAAGTATTTTTTTATACCACTAAGGTGGCAAACAGGCATACGGTCCACCTGCTGGTAAGCGGTTACCGTCAGCCTATGGACGCTTGCAACACCAGGGGTATCAGTCGCGCGTTGCCGACCCTTCAAAAATCTCTTTAAAACCTTCTTGAAGAACCTCATGCTGTACTTCTTTGGGAAAACCTCGGCGGAGAGTTCATTCCACAATTTAATCGTGCGCGGGAGAAAACTCCTTTGGAACCGCGCCGTGCGAGACCATTTCGGTTCAAAGGTGTGGGGGTGAATTCCCCGCCGATGGCTAGACAGATAGACGGACGGACGGTCAGCGGAGACCTTATAATGGGGTTCCGTTGGTTACTATTCGGGTACGGAACCCTAAAAGCTATTGGTGACTGAAGGAACCGCGGGTATAAAGTTATGCAGAGGTAAGCAGACGTTACAATACCCACTTTTCGACAAATATTAATTTATCTATTGTTAATTATTCAAAAGCTAACCGTCCCTGTTTACACGGGCTATCGAACCAACGAACTGAATAATTATAAAGCCTTACCCAGAATACGTAATCATATTTTTCCTTATACTATTTCTTATTATAGTTTATTCCGTGTCTATAATTACATATTTGCTGCATGTTAGCTAATAATTATATCATGTGGTCGTTTTGTTGGTAATTTATTAGCGACCGTGTAATGCTGAGGTAAGGTTCAATTTCGCTAGATTATGATTTGACGTGACGGCGACGGTGCCTTTCAAGATACAAGATAACCAACAAGTAGAAGCAATAATTTAGGAAAAATATTGAAGCATCTTTATGAAGTTTTTCTTATCATATATTTTCTACGAATTTATTAGGATTATTGAATTTCACTTTACAAGGGTAGTCGATAATAATTTAAATCTGTAATCTGTAATCGTGTTGACGGCAAGGAAAATTTTAATTCAAATTCAGGTCAATACACTGACAGGGACGGGCCGGGAGCTGTGGGGCCCTAGGCTATTTAGGGTCCGGCCTCAAACTAATCAAACTAATTGTAAATAGGAGGTAAATGAATGAAAGAGGACAAAACAATATTTTATTGGTTGCCAACCTTATGATAATTGACAACTATGTCCATTAGGTATTTAATGTGAGCTAGAGACTCTTTTGGATCCATTAAAATTTTCTAAATGCATTATTCATTCAATCTTTATATAGAATAGATTTTTTTTTGTATAAACATGAGTGACAATAATATATGGGTATGCACGTTGATGATACAAAATTATGTAATTTATGTATATTATATATGTATATCGCTAGTATGTAATTATATTCGCAGAAATACTTTTATCAATACGCCTCCTCGAAAGGCCTTCCACGGCTTCCACTTTTATCAGCATCATCACTAATTCGTTCTATATGACCAAACCAAAACAAGAAAATAATGACTACAAACAAACTACAATACATATTTTTGTTCCAGGTAAAACTATGTGAAGTGGAAACGAACATAAGTAAACATCCAACGATCTCATCATGTATAAATTAGTGAACATGCTAGTCATTATTGTAATTGTCAATACTATTAAAGTAACTATTTGTTCTGATAAAAATATTACATCTGCCCATACAGATAATGTAGATCTCAAAGAAAGAAATGATGTTATAATTAAAAATATAGTTATATCTAAAAGAGCTATGGATTCTGAAACTGACGACACGAAAGAAGTTGGAACTGAAAACAGTATAGAAGTAAATAATTCAAGTAACGACTGCGTAGGTGCTGCAGAATATTGCAATTTGACTAAAGAAGAGTATGTATCAATGATGAATGACTACATATACCCGAGGACATACGAATGGGTGCTAATAGGCACGCACACAGCGGTATTCGTGATTGGATTGGTCGGGAACTCGTTGGTGTGCGTGGCGGTGTATAGGAATCATTCAATGAGGACTGTGACCAACTATTTCATAGTCAATCTAGCTGTGGCTGACTTCTTGGTGATTCTGCTATGTCTGCCCCCGACGGTGCTGTGGGATGTCACAGAGACGTGGTTCTTCGGAGCGGCATTGTGCAAGTTGCTGCTTTACTTCCAGGTAAGGTTATATCTGTAACTGTAATCTGTGATCCGGTTTGAGGTATTCTTCTTGCCGTTGGTGTAGCTTCAGTTGAGATTGCCTCTATTAAAGACGATGTCAAAAGTGATAAAACAAAATAAGTATTTATTTCTGCGATAAAAAGTGCATATTATGGTTCTCTCCAGCCCTTAAAATATGAAGCTATACAAATAATAATAGTAATAATGCCAACTATTAACTAAAGTTAATAGTTGCCAAACTAGCCAAACTAAGCAAAGCTTGTACTATGGGAACCAGTAGCTGATATAATACTTACATACTTTTTTTTTTGTAAATACATACTTATAATACAAACCAAACACCCAAACGCAAGGCAAACATATTTGTCACATAAATGTTTGCCCTGGCGGGAATCGAACCCGCGACCTCTAGCGTAGCAGTCCGGTATACTAACCACTAGACCAGCGGTCTCGTCAAAATAATTACGCCGATCGATCCACCCGCGTGGAAATAGCTTTTTAGAAACGATTTTCAAAATTCATGCTTCTAAGCGTTGTTCTGTTTGGATTTTCATTAAAATTCGTTCCTCTGTTCTTTCATGATTCAGTAACACACAAACAAAAAGTCTGTTATATCTATTCAATTGCTAAAAAATAAAGTTATCTGGGTAAATAATTCGCAAAGCAACGAGTGGAAATGTCTAACTTTTGATGGACAGCTTTAGAAATAAAATAATCTATTATATCACAACTAAAAGTTCTAAAAAGCCATCCTTATTTAACCCCGCAGATGAGCAAGGGATAGCAAGACTTTTAGTTCTCTCAAAGTAGTTTAGTTTAGTGATTTTGTACAACACAATCGATACCAATATTGTGTTGTAACTAAAGTGAGTGCGTCTCCTTCCATTATCTTTGAAGTGTGAACAATAATTCTTCGAATCAGTGACCGTTGAGGGATAGAGGCACATTTATTAGCCCAGGTACTAGTGTAAAGTTAAATTCATAACAAATTTAATTATTTCATTACTCTGAGAGAGCATTCGAGTAATACATAACTAAATAACGAATTAGTATTGGTAGACTGACAAAACATGTATTTCTGTTATAGTTTTTTTTTATTATTATTAGATACTTCAACTAAATTTAAATTAGTTTTAATACTTGTAATGCTATGCACACATATCTTGGAGCACAATTCAGATCAGAATTTTTTGTTTTACTTCGTACTTGGTTCTTTATAAAATTGTGTTCTGTATTTTGTGCTTAATAAATAAATAAAACAGATATACAATGCGAATGTGAGTGGATGAAGCCATGAATGGCAACGGTCTAACTTTTTAGATCAAATTATCAACATACCAGTTTCAGAAGACCGCATTGAAATAACACTACTTTGATGTAGTGTTGTGTTTCTGCCGCAAGTAAGGTTGCCAGTGCTCCACGAGGATTAGCTGGGCTAGTTACGCTGCTAGCACAGTGACACCTCATCAACAACAGGGTTGGCAACTCGTTAGTGATATCTCTGGTATTGCTAGCGGCTATAGGCTACGGTGTCTGCTTACCACCAGGTGGGCCGTATGCTTGTGTGCCACCTTAGTTAGTATAAAAAAAAAACAAAATACTCAAGAAAGTATACTCGGAATCGGTGGATGTATGTAGAGATTAATGAATGCTAAAGAAGCGAAAGAGGTTTGCCATTTATGATACTAGGGTACCCGAATGTTGTAGAAGGTGACTCGGTCGGTATGTTTTCTCTGGAATGAAGTATCATGTGTTTACACGAATAAGTACTAGGGCGCCTGGACGTTGAAGGCTGTCATAAGACACATCGGACATTCACTCCGTGCGTCACGTTTTTGTATACGCCGAAGTACTAGGGCTCCTCAATGTTATAGGAGAAAGTGCCAGCCGGAGATTAACTCATATTATTATGTTTGGAGATAGTGCCACAGGAGACTCAATGTATCACGTGTTTGAATACAGCAAAGTACTAGGTTGCCTGGATATTGAAAGAGCTAGTGCGAACCGAAGTTTTATTCCGTAGCTCACGTGTCTGTATGCGGCGATGTACCAGGGCGCCTGCATATTGTAGGAGGTAGTAGGGAAATCCCTCCTATTGATCGAGGGGATGGGGTCTGGGGAGCATGGTCCGTCACAGGTCATAGTACAATTTTCTTTAGTCTGTGACTGTGGCATACACGTAGTTGTAACACAGATGCGCGCGTGTGTGTGTGTGTGTGTGGTTCATTCAAACGTAGATCACATCGTGCCTACAAAACGTAGCGCGACAGTATAAATAAGTCTGTATTAATAATAATAATAATAATTTATATACTAAAGTTAGACTTACAAACTATTAACAGGATTGGTTGGTACATTGTAAACATTTTTGTAAAAGAGACTGGTCCTCACACTAGGCTCGGCCTGTGCCGTGAGGGCCTGTGATCGGTGATTACCAAGCCGTTTTGCTTTTACAATCTATGAGTGGCATGTTTTATCATTCTCCTGCCCTTATCCCATATTATTTGTGGTCGGCACAATATGTATTTCTCTTCCATCCTACTCTATCAACCGTCATCTCTGTATTCACTTCGTTTCTAGCCAAGTCATCTTTCGCACAATCTATCCATCTTTTCTTAGGTCTACCTCGACCCCTGTACCCGTCCACATTCATACATCAAACCTTTCTTACCACGTTATCTTCATTCCTCCGCATAACATGCCTATACCATGACAAAGGCTTGCTCCTCTATTTTTCTGCCACTGGAGCTACTTTCGGACTCCCTCTATGAGTATAAGTGGCGTGTTTATGGATCGCAAATAAAATTGGTAATTGCTAATTTAACCAGAATGAAAGAAAGAAAGAAAGAAAGAAAGAAAGAAAAAAGAAAGAAAGAAAGAAAGAAATAAAGAAAGAAAGAAGGAAAGAAAAAAAGAAAGAAATAATTATAAATGCATTGAAACCAGTGTTACGGTAGCTGCACGAATAAATTATGAAAGAATTCATTAAACAACAATTACAAATCTTATACGGCTGGTATATTGAGAGGTAGTCACGTCAATATTGATTGCTCAGTAATATAATTTCGTGTTGTAAATGAAATTATATTAAATTATCTCACCTTTCTGCGAGGACAATCATCAATCGTACCGTCTTAATTTGTATTGCTCTTGTAATAGAACAAGATTGAGGGTAAGCGCGGAGGTTTGTTTAGCGTTTTCAACGCAGATCTTATAAAAACATCGGCTAAGTGCGAGTTGGACTCGAACACCGAGGGTTCCGCACTGGAAACACACTAGGTTAATTGACAAACTTAACATTTCCGTTCGATTACTAGACACGGTTATTGTACCAACCGCAAAGTTGTTCGGCATCTTCCATCTACCTTTATTATTTAATCCAAGGTTTTCAACTGAAAATGTGCATTACAGTCAGCGGTCTTAAACCTGTTTCAAGGAGCTCTAACGATAGTATGGTTAGAGCTCCTAGAAACAACTTAATATTTAAGTATGCCTTATTTTTACTAAGAACCTTCTATGCGGTCGGAAGAACCGTGGCTGATATACATACATACATACGTACATACGTACATACATACATACATACATACATACATACATACATACATACATACATACATACATACATACATACATACATACATACATACATACATACATACATACATACGTACGTACGTACGTACGTACGTACGTACGTACATACATACATACATACATACATACATACGTACGTACGTACATACATACATACATACATACATACATACATACATACATACATACATACATACATACATACGTACGTACGTACGTACGTACATACATACATACATACATACATACATACATACGTACATACATACATACATACATACATACATACGAACGTACGTACATACATACATACATACATACATACATACATACATACATACATACATACATACATACATACATACATACATACATACATACATACATACATACATACATACATACATACATACGTACGTACGTACGTACGTACATACGTACGTACGTACGTACGTACGTACGTACATACATACATACATACATACATACATACATACATACATACATACATACATACGTACGTACGTACGTACATACATACATACATACATACATACATACATACATACATACATACATACATACATACATACATACGTACATACATACATACATACATACATACATACATACATACATACATACATACATACATACATACATACATACATACATACATACATACGTACATACATACATACATACATACATACATACATACATACATACATACATACGTACATACATACATACATACATACATACATACGTACATACATACATACATACATACATACATACATACATACATACATACATACATACATACATACAAACATACATACATACATACATACATACATACATTCATACATACATACATACATAAATACATACATACGCCAAGCCTCTCACGGGGTAAACAGAGAGTACAGATTGCGATATCACTCTTTATTACTCTAGTACTCTTTATTTCCATCAGTTTCCTACTAATCCTATATGCTATCATAAAGTATCTATTGGCCTACCCAATTTCATTCAATTTATCCTTGTCAGTAACATAATAATCGGATTGTGAGAAAAATGGTTTGCGCGCCGTCACAGTTCATCCCCGGCTGACCTATTAGTTGCTAATCTATGTACTAGATGTGGTGAAGGGTGCGTAATAACGACTCAATATTATTGAATGGAAGCCTGCGGTGAAAAGAAAGCTGGAACATATTTTGCGCAATGGGTCAACATTGCCATACAGCGGTGCAATGCTGCTAGCCTCCTTCCCGCGTGACAATGATTCAGGACGAGTGTTATAATTCTTTTACTTTTTACATTAGGGTTGTTTTTTCCTATTAATTGATGTTGGAATCAAATCAAACACCATTAGAAATTCCAAACCCAAAACACAACCAAAAAGAACTGGAATAAAGAGAGGAATCCAGGGATATTATAATTCATAATCAGGGTTAAAACCCTTGTTATGTGTATTGATAATAATAATAAATTATTATTATTAATTTTTAATAATAAATTTTATCATTAATAATAAATTATTATTATCTGTATATATATTAGGTCCTTACATATGAAATTGGCGTTTTGTATGGGAGGAACAAAAAGTCGAATATTTTTTAATATAATATATTTAATTAATCAAAGTATGAACCATTATTTTCTATGCACTTTTGCCATCTCATAGGTAGTTCATTGATCCCTTTACTAAAAAAACCAGTCGGACGGGAATCAATAAAATCTTTGAAGGCGATTTGGACTGCCCCATCGGAGTTGAATTTTTTCCCTTGCAAGAAGTTATCCAAATTTCGAAAAAAATGGTAATCTGTTGGAGCAAGGTCCGGGGAGTACGGAGGATGTCTTAGACTTTCCAATTGAAGCTCTTCTAATTTAGTAGCCGTCTGTAGCGCAGTGTGTGGTCTAGCGTTGTCGTGAAGCAGCAGTGGCGTGGAGCGATTGACCAGCCTAGGTTGTTTAGCCGCTAGCTTTTCCATCATGGTTTGCAATTCCTGACAATAGACATCAGCCGTAATAGTCTGGCCAGATTTGAAAAAACTGTAATGAACAATACCGGCACTAGTCCACCAAACGCTTACAAGTAACTTTTTTGGGGTTAATTTTCGCTTGGGGCAGGATTTGGCTGGCTGGCCAGGATCTAACCATTGCGCTGAGCGCTTCCGATTATCGTAAAGAACCCATTTTTCATCACAGGTAATGATTCGGTTTAAAATACCTTCATTATTGTGCCGGTTTAGTAATGTAACGCAGCAGTCGACGCGCGTTTGCCAGTTTGTTTCAGTCAATTCGTGAGGTACCAAAACTTCAACTCCGATGGGGCAGTCCAAATCGCCTTCAAAGATTTTATTGATTCCCGTCCGACTGGTTTTTTTAGTAAAGGGATCAATGAACTACCTATGAGATGGCAAAAGTGCATAGAAAATAATGGTTCATACTTTGATTAATTAAATATATTATATTAAAAAATATTCGACTTTTTGTTCCTCCCATACAAAACGCCAATTTCATATGTAAGGACCTAATATATATATATATAAAAGAAGAAGCTGACTGACTGACATATCAACGCACAGCCTAAACGGCTGGGGTTACAGACTTGAAATTTTGACAGTACGTACCTTTTATGACGTAGACATCCACTAAGAAAGCATTTTTGGAAATTCCACTCCTAAAGGGGGTAAAATAGGGGATGAAAGTTTGTAAAGTTAAATTCATTAAAATTGGTAGCAGTGGGCAAAAGCTATCATTTTGAATTTTATATACAGGTACATGTTGACTTATTTACCACGCGTGCAAAGCCGCGGAAAAAAGCTAGTCAATACATATAGCAAACATGTTACAACTCCTTGCTAACTGTTAATGCAGAAATCATTTTGTGAAAGTTGCCAGTAGCCAAAAATTTTGTTTCGTTTCCAGACTTTTTTGACAAAATACAGGGATATATGTTTTCATACTGATGATGAACGTAGGTAAAATTAATTCTTAAAAAAAATACATCCATATATCAAATTCGTTTTTTTTTAGAAGCGAGTTTTCTGAACCTTTTTGTGAGCTTGTTTTTACTGAAAAAAACTTTATTAACCAACTTGTTCCATTAATAATGCGTAAAACAAGAAGTAAAAGGGATACTGACGTGCCACGTAACAAAAACTCAACGCAAAATTTACAAAAAGCTCCCTTAACAAACCGCTCTTAATTAACGCTGTAGGGACAATGCCAGAAAACATAGATAACCTTGAGAAATTTGCCCCATTTATCAAAAGTCGCTTACAAGCACACCATGTGTTACTTCCCTCCGCTACTTTGTCGGTTATGTTCGCGCCCTTAGGTATAATATCTTTATTTCCCATTATATAGTAGACTAGCTGCCCGCCCCGGCTTCGCACGGGTAGACATTAGTTTCGGAGCATAGACATTTATCAAATATTTTGTCCACCCGTGCGAAGCCGGGGCGGTCAGCTAGTATAATATATAGCCTATGTTACTCAGAGATAATGTAGCTTTCTAACGGTGAAATATTTATACATATCCCATAGTACAAGCTTTGCTTAGTTTGGGGCCAGATGGCGCTGTGTCATAATTTCAAATAAGAGATGACGTCTGATAGAGAAGGATGGAAGAGAAATAAATATTGCCAAATATCCAAAAAATCTCAAATAATATGGGATAAGGGCAGGGGAATGATTAATGTGGCTCACAAGCATACCACCTCATGGTAAGAAGTCAACGTCGCCTATAGCCCCATGCAATACCAGGGGGATTACTAACGGGTTGCCAACCATGTTGTTGATGAGGACTCACTGTGCTAGCACTAGCGCAGCGTATGCTCATGGAGCACTAGCAACCTTACTCACCGCAGAAACACAACACTACATCAAAATAGTGTTATTTCACTGCGGTCTTCTAAGGTCTGGTAAGGTGGAGGTACAATCTCCAGCCGGGCGGCACCAATTTTAATGGTAAAAACCATTTTCCTTATTCATTAAATTCATGGACAATTTAATTTACTTGAAACTTGGTTACGTTGTATTTGTGAATGGAAATGGAAAAAAAAAATAAAAAGTGTGTTATTTTTCAAATCTTTTTTTGCTCATTTCATTTGTTACCCATATTTGTACGCGGTATATTATCTACTCTGAACTCATAGTATAGTGTTTAATGTGTAAATTGACGGGAAATTGTAAATCTCCACCTTGCACCGGCCGCCATATTGGATTTTGAATGATGTCCCTGTTTCACTCATCACATTGTGGTTTCTTGATAAAGTCAATTGAGTGTACGTATTAAAACACAGGAAATTGCTATCCGTAACTCTTTAAAACTGACTCATACGATTGGCACGGAAGGCTAAGAGCAAATCTCATTCTACAAACTACAATGTTGTGGTAGGTGTGGGCGATGGTACTGACGGTTTTACTGTAATGTTTACCATATATTAAACAACACAAAGCTCAAAGTAGTTATCGGTTGGAATGCAAGTCAGTGTCGGTGACGGTAAACTGACGGTGTCACTGTATTGTACCCTATGTTATGTGACATAAAGCCCACTCTTGTTGTTCAGCATTATCGGCGACGGTACTGACGGTGTGACTGTAATGTGAACCATATGTATTGTGACATAAAGTGCACTTTTGTTATTTCTCTTTGTCTAGTATTTATCGGTGACAGTAGTGACGGCGTTACTGTAATTTGAACTATATGTCATGGGACATAAAGCTCAATGTTGTTATTCAGCATTATCGGCGACGGTACTGACGCTGTGACTATAATGTGAACCATGTGTTTAGTGAAATAAAGCTCAATGTTGTATTGGTCGGTGTGCAGTCGGTGTCGGTGACGGTGTCGGTGTTGACGCTGACGTTCATCTCCGTGGACCGCTGGTACGCCATCTGCTTCCCGCTGCGGTTCAAGTCCACCACCAGCCGCGCCAAGACCGCTATCCTCGTCATATGGACTCTCTCACTCAGTTTTAGTAAGTATTATTTGGTTAGGGTTAGCTTATATTCATTTAATATCGATTGGAATGTTTCCGACACCCACCATGGGAGCATGGCTAGTGTTCCAACAGATTACCGCTTTTCCGGAATTTAGACAATTTCTTACAAGAAAAAAAAATGATTCTCAAAAGCAAATTAATCAATAAACTACTTATAAAATGGCAAAAATACAGTGCAACTTAAATTATTAAATCTATTTAATTGCTAATATAAAAAAGTTTTGCATTTCCCCTAAAAATGCCATTCCGGGTCCGAACTACAACGGATCAAAATAAACCGTTCGTATTTAAAAAAAATGTCTAGGTATTGTACATTTCGACAATTACATTAGTCAAAAGTCAATCGTTCAAAGCCTACCACACCACGTGACATTGGCGGAATAGCCGTATTAAAATCTCGTCGCCATTAACTTAAAGAAGAAGAAGCTTTACAAGAATATTGTCACAGAGTTTATTGTCGTTGACGAGCTTATTTCATTTGCATTCTCTAAATGTCCTTCCCGAGGAGTAGTATACGAAGGCCGCAATTTCCATTCGGAATATTCTTTACTTTATCAAAGCTTAATTTCACCGATTTTTCGCTTTACCACTCATGAAAAACTTTTAATGAATTGTAACTCTCAAACAGTTTCTTTGAAGAAAAGTCCGTTCTACGTATGAAAAAAATTGACAAAGGAAATTTTAGTCGTAGATTAATTTCTCAGTCGCTTTTGCAGACAAATCCTGTCGTGACATGAAATTAATAGTAAATTTAAGTTTTAATTGAATTAACTTCAAAAGTACAATGTTTGGAAGTCTTTTATCATAAAACTCTTATTAAAATATAGTACATTAATGTAATAGTTAATTTTGCACGCCGATTTTTCTTTGTGTTCGGGAAGCCCCAGTTTTACCAGCGGGAAGCCCCAGTGTTTTTAAACTAAAAAGTACAAAACTTAAATACCTACACGTAAAATAAATGTCCCGAACCACTGTCACGGGAAAGTGTGCCAAGAAGGCTGGCGGCATTGCCACGCTGTTGCAATGCTTAGCTTATGGGCCAGATATTCGCCAGCCCTTACCTTTGTATTATTGAATCATCTTTTCCTGCAGATGCACCAGAGCTTGTGGTACTGACGACAGCAAAGTTCGTGCCTCTTCGCTTCGAGATGGAGTACCTGGTGCAGTGCATCGCCACCTGGTCGGCTCAGAATGACCTCATCTGGCATATCATTAAAGTTGTCTTCATTTACACGTAAGTTTTTTTATACCACTAAGGTGGCACACAAGCATACGGCCCACCTGATGGAAAGCAGTCACCGTAGCCTATAGCCGCTGGCAATGCCAGGGATATCACTAACGAGAGTGGAGTCGCTCTGCTAGCAGCATTGCTATTAGCCCAACGCATCCTCGTGGAGCACCGGTAACCGCAGAAACGCAACACTACATCAAAGTAGTGTAATTTCACTGCGGTCTTCTTTAACGTGGAGGTACAGTGCCCAGTTGGGCGGCTCCAATATTAATGGGAAAACCCACGTGAGATCCCAATATGCCATACCTCTCTTTCTAGCTCATGGTGTGGTTAATAACTGTACTTAAGCTTAGAAAAACTAATTTGTACCAATGAGTTGGCCGGAATTTGAATCTGGGCCCATCAGAAGACAGGCTGTTGCTTCAAGCACAAGGCCACCACGGCTGGTTAATATTGGCTTGGAATTACATGGTTTTTATTTGTTGCGCGGAACCCTCATTACTTTTCCATAATAAATTAAGCCCGATTTACGCCTTATAGCATCAGCAACTTGCTAGTGTGAGTCCTGTTCAAATCCGTTCAGCCGTTCGTATTTTGTTAACAATTTCATGGGATTTTCATTTGTAGTGTGGAACCCCAATTAATTTTTCAATATAAAAGTAAACGCCCAGTTAAATCTGCTATCTGCCAGTGAAAGTCCCGTTTAAATCGGTTCTGCCATTTCGGAGATTACCCAGAACATACACACAAACAGACACACAGACAAAAAAAATGTTTTTTATCAGTAGCATGTAACTTCATATGCATTGAGTAAAAAGCTGTTATTTTGACATTAAAACGGTAATCGCGTGTCTAATCGCTCGCATGGCTCGCTCTTTTAATTAAACTGAGTAGTAATTTTCGTTTACGAGACTATGAAATCTGTCTTTTATCAATCAAGGTAACACGTAATACACCACTTATATGAATATACGGCACTTATAGCCAGAATGCATGGTCATGACAAGTCCACGAAGCCCAAATGCGGCTCGGTTACATTTGTTTTATAAGAGAGTTCCGGCAGTTTCCGTCCGGCTACAACATCAGTTCATTGGTGACCGTAAACACCACAAAAGCCACAGGAAACCTTTCGGCTTCATCATTAGTTCATTGGGACTACTCCAGTGACCGTAAACACCACTGAATAGTCACGGCAAAGCGAAATATGTAATTTTGTTTATTTGGATGACATATGTTTTTCTTCGTTTTTTCAATTTAAAAACAAAACTATTCAACCGATTTTGATAAAATATATATGAGACCACCTCTGAAGTATGACCTACCAAACAAAAAAGAATCATCAAAATCGATTCACAATTGGCGGAGTAATCAGGTAACAAATTTACAAAAAAAAAAGACATACAGTCGAATTGAGAACCTCCTCCTTTTTTTAAGTCGGTTGAAAAACCAGGGTATCACTAACGGGTTGCCAACCATGTTGTTGATGAGGACTCACTGTACTAGCAGCATTACTACTAGCTCAGCGTATCCTCGTGGAGCACTGGCAACCTTACTTAGCGCAATGTGGTAGAGATTCACCATTAAAGTTGTAGCGACATGTTGTATATGTACGTAGTGCATTGTGGTACGACTGCACTGCCCACCCCGCAGTCAGTCGCCTATATAATTTTGTACCGCTTACATGTGTCATGCGATTAAACATCGTTAATTCGGTTCGGACTTTCTTTATTTCACACTCGACCTTCACTAACAGTACGTATGCTGGATATCTACACAACCATTCTAATTATATATAAATTAGCCCTTCACGTACACTGGTGACCCGACATTTGAACATAAGTTTTTGTGTAAGTGAAGTTAGTGAAGTGTGTGAAAAAGGATGGATTCGCAAATTCCACAATTTTCTCAACAATACATGGTACCAGCACCAACCCCAGCTGATATCATGGAGCCTGAGGAGAAACCAGACCTTGCTGCGGTGGCGGTAACCTCAAAAATCCCAGATTTTTGGATGGACCACCCACGTGTATGGTTTATCCGTTTTGATGCAGTATTGGCGCCTCAGAAGTTGGGAGACACCGAAAAGTTTAATATCGCAGTGTCTAAGTTACCAAAGGAGGTTATAACGCAAATTACAGACTTGTTAATAAACCCACCAGTCAGTAATAAATATGACACCCTGCAAAAGAAGCTGCTTGCCATTTACGAAGAGTCTGAAAATCGGCAAATTCAGAAGCTCATTGGCGAGATGGAACTGGGGCATCAAAAACCCTCACAGCTCCTTCGTCAAATGCGTGACCTAGCCCGGGGCAAAGTACCGGACGATACGCTACGCATTTTATGGCAAGGCCATTTACCTTCTGCTGCTCGTGCTGTGCTTGCCGCTACAGAGATAACGGATCTGGAGAAGCTGGCAGTTTGTGCGGATAAAATTATAGAGACGACTCGCCCTACACATATCGCCGAGATGACCAGTAGATTTTCGCCCAATAGTAGTGACCAAATTATGGCAGAAATAGCCAAAATTAACACTAAGATTAATAACCTTCAACGCTCTAGACCCAGGCAGAGAAGCAACGATCGGCAACGTGGACGCTCACGCCCACGTGGACATGAACGTGGTAATTCTCAGCAGCGATCTAGGAATAACCCTAACTGGCTATGTTTTTACCATTTCCGTTTTGGAGAGCGTGCATCTAAGTGCATCAAGCCCTGTAATTGGAAAAGGCAGGAAAACTAAGACGGGTACAGTCAGGGGCGGATGCCTGTACCATTCTACTAGCTCACCGCCTGTGTGTAACAGACATTAACAGTGGTTTACGTTTTTTAGTGGACACTGGTGCGAATGTTTCGGTCATACCTGTAAAAAAGAAACTATTTAGTGACAATAAGTGTAGTGATTACAAACTGTATGCTGCAAATGGTACGGAAATAAGGACCTACGGTTGTCAAACTTTAGTGTTGAACTTTAATCTTAGACGCCCTTATCGTTGGACATTTATCATAGCAGACGTAAAGCAGCCTATTTTAGGCGCAGACTTTCTTAAATATAATAGGTTGTTAGTGGATTTAAGTGAGCGTAGACTTATTGACAAGGTTACTAACTTAAGTGTTATGGCTCCACTTGTAAATCATAGTGAACCACCAATTCATACCGTAGATTGTGATCACCCTTACTACGATCTCTTACAGAAGTACCCTGATATCACTAAGCCTGTCTCTTTCCGTGAACCGTCTCGACATGGAGTGTACCATCACATTGAGACCACGGGACCACCTGTTTTTGCGCGGGCCAGGCCATTACCGCCAGCCCGATACAAAAAGGTGAAGGAGGAATTTCGTGTAATGCAGGAATTAGGTATTTGTCGCCCATCCAAATCTCCCTGGGCAAGTCCTCTACATGTTGTTCCGAAGAAAAATGGAGAGCTGCGACCATGTGGTGATTATCGCAGGCTGAATGCGATCACAAAACCAGATCGCTACCCAATTCCGCGATTGCAAGACTTCACCTACATCTTAGCTGGTAAGCAGATTTTTAGTCGTTTAGATATAAATCGTGCCTACCATTGTATTGAAGTAATGCCCGATGATGTGGAAAAAACGGCGATCATTACACCTTTTGGATTATTTGAGTTCCCTCGAATGAGTTTTGGTTTGAGAAACGCTGCCCAAACGTTCCAACGTTTCATGAACACAACTGTATTGCAAGGTTTAGATTTCGTATCATGTTACTTGGACGATATTATCATAAGTAGCGACGTCATCAATCATACAGAGTGTTTGGAAAAAGTATTCGAACGTTTGAATAAATTTGGTATCTCAATTAACGTTTCCAAATGTTGTTTCGGTCAGGAAAAACTAACATTTTTAGGTTACGAAGTCTCTAAGGATGGTATACGACCTTTGGAAGATAAGGTGCAAACAATAAAAGAGTTTCCCAAACCGCAAACTGTCGCTGATCTACGCAGATTTTTGGGAATGGTTAACTTTTATCGCAGTCACCTTCCAAAAGCCGCATTTTACCAATCTGAATTAAATAAGTATTTACATGGTGCAAAGAAAAAAGACAAAACCATAATTAATTGGACTGACATCTCAAACAAAGCGTTTGAAGAGTGCAAAATAGGTTTGCAACGCGCATGTACTCTATATCACCCTGTAGAAAATGCGCCGTTGGCACTTATGTGTGACGCATCCAATACTTGTATCGGTGCAGTACTCCAACAGTATGTGAACAATAGTTGGAAGCCTCTTGGTTACTATTCAAAGGCATTAACTATTGCTCAACAAAAGTATTCGACATATGATCGCGAACTTTTGGCAATATTCATGGCACTGAAACATTTCAGGTATTTACATGAAGGACGCGAACTTATTATATTTACTGATCATAAACCATTAATTTATGCGTTTTCGAAGATCAGTACTGATAAGGAAGTTCCTAGACGGACTAGACAGCTCATGTACATTAGTGAGTTCACTACGGACATTCGTCACATAGAAGGTTCTGACAATATCGTAGCTGATGCTTTATCGCGCATTGAGACTGTACTATGTCCGACGGTAATTGATTACGAGGCATTGTCGGAAGCGCAATCGCAAGATGCTTACGTAGCACAGCGATTGAACGACAACGCGCAGTTTAAAGGTATTTATTTGCCCAACTGTAAAAAGGAGGTATATTGTGATTTCACAACAAATAATGCTAGACCTTATTTGACTGAGACGTTTCGTCGACTAGCTTTCAAAAGCGTTCACGATCTTAGTCACCCCGGTATTCGTACCACACGGAAGATGGTTAGCCAAAAATTTTTTTGGCCTAACATGAATCGAGATGTTGGCCTCTGGGCAAAGACTTGTGTCCAATGTCAGCGCTCGAAGGTGCAACGGCACACAGTTTCAAACCTTCAGGATTTCCCATCGTGCGGGAGGTTCGAACATATCCATGTTGATTTGGTCGGCCCGCTACCTACTTCGCAGCAAGGTAACAAATATTGTTTGACGATAATAGATAGGTGTACAAAGTGGCTGGAAGCATTTCCTATTGTAGATATGACCGCGGATACTGTAGCGAAAATTGTATACGAAGGTTGGATAACGCGATTTGGTTGCCCTCATAGGTTGACGAGTGACCAAGGACGGCAGTTTGAATCCCAGTTATTCACTCGCTTAATGAAGTACATGGGAGTGGATAAAACGCGCACTACCCCGTATCACCCGCAAAGTAATGGCGCGGTGGAGAGATGGCATCGTTCCTTCAAGGTGGCCATCACAGCGCGTTTAAACTCTACGTCATGGGAGGATGAACTACCTACAGCGATGTTAGGTTTAAGAGCAGCTATCAAAACTGATAGTGGTATTAGCCCTGCCCAGATGGTTTATGGTCATAGCTTGAGACTACCAGGAGAATTTTTCGACTCAACGCATCTTCCGCCTTCATGCGACTCCAGCTCGTTGGTAGAAAAGATACGAGAGACGATTAGGAAGTATAAGCCAGTAGCCAAAACACATCATAATTCACGCTCAGTATTTGTTCATCCAGACCTTAAGTCAACTAATTTCGTATTCGTTAGAAATGATGCAGTACGTAAACCTTTTCAACCTACTTACAACGGACCTTATAAAGTTGTTAACAAAAGGGACAAAGTTTACGTGGTACAAATTAACGAAAGGCAAGTTTCAATTTCAATTGACCGCTTAAAACCTGCTTATCTGTTAGCTGACGAATCCTTACCTACTGAGCCTAGTACATCCGAGCGGAAAACGGAACCGTCATGTGTTATGCCACAGGCAAACGCCAAAAATGACGTTACACCGGATCAAAGCATAAGGTCAGATAGATTCGTCAATTGTAAAACGACGAGAACAGGACGAGTTGTAAAAAAACCTATTAGATTTGAACTATGAAATTAATTTCATATAATAAATTTCAAGTATTTTCAACGTTTATATATTTTTTTTTTTACACATAATATTTACATTTTTTTTCCGTACTTATCATCGATGAGATTTTTTTTTTAATACGTTTACAAATATATCATTTTTACTTACAAATTATGCGCATGATTGTACCTAATGTTATGATTGTGAAACGCTCGCATCAAATTACCTGCTAATTGTTCGTAGGTATAGTATTATTGTAATCATTTGATTATAAAATGAATCTAGTAATAATTGTCATTTATTGTTCTATTTTCGTTGTACAAACTTACCAATTTGTAATCATGGGCAAATCTTATAGTAAGGAAGAAGTCGTGATTGCCCAAAATAGTAGTCAAGTAGAAAGCGTAGAGACACATTTGTCTCGACAAGGCTTACTGATGGTAGCAATAACTGCCCTGTTACTAGCTGTTTTAATACTCTGGCTTTGCCGACAGTGCAAAGATCGCGCCAAGAGTTGGTTGCGGAAGCATGTAGCTAACCTAACTCGAGGACCACATCAATTGTTTGGCACTCAGCCGGTGGTTGGTGTCAGTAGTGTGTCACCGCAGGTTCCGCAGGTGAACATGACCCGTGTATAACCTGTGTCTACTCAGTGTTGTGTTAGTTGTAAGTAAAACAAAGTGTTAAACATATATAAAAATATGTATTATTCATAATGTGCTATGGTAATAATATTTCCGATTTGTTGCATTATGTATGTCGCGTTTTATTCTGTAAGCATCTGTATCATTTTATTGTTGTGTTAAACTCATGTTACAACGTAATTTCCTATTTTTTGTTTTTGTTTGTTACATCTATAATCTTGTAAAATTAGTAATAAGTATATTTTTTTTGCAAGAGGGGGTGTGATGTAGCGACATGTTGTATATGTACGTAGTGCATTGTGGTACGACTGCACTGCCCACCCCGCAGTCAGTCGCCTATATAATTTTGTACCGCTTACATGTGTCATGCGATTAAACATCGTTAATTCGGTTCGGACTTTCTTTATTTCACACTCGACCTTCACTAACAGTACGTATGCTGGATATCTACACAACCATTCTAATTATATATAAATTAGCCTTCACGTACAAAGTCTATGATAGATGGATGGAGTAGCGGGGAAAGTATTAAATATGCCTCTTTGGGGACCCTTGTGGGTAGGTGTGAAGATAATATATTAATTTATTTGATGATGTCCTTCAGATCTCATGGACTTCAAGACGTTATATCCACAGTTACCTCATAATACTTATCTATCGTAACTAGATATCGTTCAGAATATTGCGTAAGATGAAAAATATATTACTGGGACGATAAAGTTACAAAAACAATGATCCTCAGATAAATTACCTTCGTATCCGAAAGACTGAGATGAATTCAATATCGCTTATTGGAAAATAGAAATACAGCGTTCAAATATTTTATACCCGACTACGGCGGAGCAAGAACGAGGTTGATGATTATGAAATTTTCCGAAAATGTGTTGAAATTTCAGTTGCCGCTATAACAACAAGTAATAAAAAATTTAATATATATCAGTTTCTAAGGGGCCTATTAAAAGATAAGGACTTACAGGCTGAGACTTAGGCTGGGCTATTAGTAATGCTGCTAGCCCAGTGTGTCCTCATCAACAACATGGTTGGTAACCTGTTAGTGATACCCCTGGTATTGCTAGCGGCTGTAGGCAGTGACTGCTTACCATCAGATGGGCCGTATGCCTGTGTGCCACCTTAGTGGTATATAAAAAAAAACGTGTATGTGTGTCGGTGTATGTTATCAGAAGTGGTGTTTACAATGAAAGTGTTAAAACAATATGATATGATATGTGTCCATTGTCGTAAGCAACTCAAAATGTCAATTTTCCGCACGCGCCTTACGTAATAAGTTTGTTATTTTAACGAGGAGACATGTTGTTATACTGAACTCGACGTAACTTCATATTTTAATTAAATTCGCGGGGTTTCGAGAAGTTATGATAATTTTATTCCTTCTTTAAGTAACATTCAATCGTATCTGTCAATTCTACGCGAGAAAATAATTTGATTCTGTTTCTAAGGAATAAACTGGCTTATTTTGAACTTTGATGTTTGGAGGGAGCGTGCGAATGCTTAATTGCTTTTTCATTGAGGTGTTTTATTTAACAGCTGACAGTGACTTAGCATATTTTTAAGGTCGGCTCGTGTGATACCCCTGGTGTTGCAAGCGTCCATAGGTTACGGTAACCGCTCATCATGCGGGCCGTATGCTTGTTTGCCAACTTAGTGGTATAAAAACACTGATTTCCTCTTAGACAAGCAAGCCTTGCATAGACCATCCATTGGCTACGATAACCGCTTATCATCAGGCGGGCCATCGTAAAAGTATAAATAAGTTTGATACAGAAACCTTAAGATAAATGAATGACAGGTTTAACACAGGAATGTTTTTATTAAAAAGGAGCTTTTTTTTCAGAATACCACTTCTGCTGATGACTGTAGCTTACTACCAAATCGTGAGGGTCCTGTGGAGATCCGACAAGATCCCTGGGCAAGCCGAGACGATTAAGCTGGCTCCAGCTGAGCAGAGTAAGTTTCTGCACACTGACATTAATTTATGAATGTAAAAGCACAAGAGGTGTACGGTACGTACAAGTCAACTGCGAGTGATACCACTGGTCTTGCAAGCGTCTTTAGACTTCGGAAACCGCTTACAATACCGCCAAATGGGAAGCGGTTTCTTGTTTTTCACAATAGTGGTATACGAAAAATTAAATGGCGCACTATATTTGACGAGTTGTGTTTATGTACATAGAGGACAAATAAACAGGGGCTCGTAGCAATGCATAGATCTATCGATTTGCGAGGTAATTTTTAATGGGTAAGCCCACGGGAGATCCCAATTCGCCTTACCTTTCTTTGAATGTAATTTAAGTACAAATATTTTTGTAATCGTCTGTAAGTTTATTTAAAACAGACTATACTATAAATTAGCAATGTGGGTGAAGCGTAAGGAGAGATTGTGGCTCGTTGCAAACACAGTTACAACCCACACGAGTTTCAACCGTTATGTAAAGCATGTAAGAATATTCTAAGCCACTAGCAAACGCCGAAACGCAAATATTATTTCACCGGCTGCATTGAATAGGTGTGAAAATATACGTTCCTTTGTTAGCTTTAGCATAAAACTGTTTTTCTCCTTTGATTTCAAATATCAAAGAGTAATGCAATAAAGTTTCGGGTAGTTTCATATTATAGTTTTAATAATAATAATAATGTTTGGACATTATCACACAGCGCCATCTCGCCCCAAACTAAGCAAAGCTTGTACTATGGGAACCAACAACTGTTTTTTTTTTGTTTTAAATACAAACTTAGAATACATACCAAACACCCGACGCAAGGCAAACATATTTGTCACATAAATGTTTGCCCCGGAGGGAATCGAACCCGCGACCTCTATCGTAGCAGTAAAGTGTACTAACCACTAGACCAGCAGTCTCGTCGTAGAATACAAATTCAGAATGAGAGCTGAGCTGAATGCACTACAGTTCCGGCAAATCTTTTAATGTCGATAGAAGATTGTGTCATGCGAGCGAGGTAAGGACACGACTGGAATTTTTAACCCCCTACGCAAAAAGAGGGTTTGTTGTGTGTCTGTGTAACTGTGTGTTTGTCTGTGGCATGGTAGCTCCTAAACGGCTGGACTGATTTTGTTTTTTTTTGGTTGTAAAGGTGCCGATATGATCGAGTGTTCTTACTTATACTTAAAGAAAACCTGTCCAGCTGTTTCAAGATCATCAGCTCCTTCCTAGTTTTTGAAGGGATTTGATTTGGCACTTCTACATGTCCGATCGTTTCAATATTTAGCATCCAACGAATTAATTATATATTCTTTTAAAAAGCCGTTGTGGTTGAAGCAACGATCTGTCATCTGATGGGCCCAGGCTCGAATCCCAGCCAATACCAATGGGCTTTGCTAAGCTTAAGTACAGTGATTAATCACACCATGAACTTTTAAAAACAGAGGCAGGGCGATTTGGGATTTCCTGTGGGTTATTCCATTTAAATTAGAGCCGCCCGACTGGGGACTGTACCTCCACCTTACAGAAAACCGCAGTGACACTACTTGATGTTGTGTTGTGTTTCTGCGGTAGGTAAGGTTGCCAGTGTTCCACGAGGATACGCTGGTCTAGTAGTAATGCTGTTAGCACAGTGAGTCCTCATCAACAACATCGTTGGCAACCCGTTAGTGATTCCTCTGCTATTGCTAGCGGCTATAGGCTACGGTGACTGCTTACCATCAGGTGGGCCGTGTGCTTATGTGCCACCTTAGTGGTATAAAAAAAAGTTCTCTTATTTGCGTAGGGGCAGGAACATTTCGAGGAAGTGATTTTTCAATACAAAAACCTATTTCTAAAACAATACCGATCTTTTACATAACACATCTGACCACACATTGGCATGGAGTGCATATTAGATTGATTAACGACGAGATGAAAGCACTTGAGATACGTATTTCTACGACCCACTTATTTACGATCAATTTTTACGACTCAATTTCACTTGTCAGCTATTTTGTACAGTTTAGGTTATAATTAAGGCTGTCAAACAGTTTTTCTCATATAATTAAGACCGTAATATTTGTTAGCGAGGAAAGACTTTTAAACAGAGTTGATTTCCGTTGAATTTTTATAAACGCTATATTAAGGATTTTTATTTGAATAGCATGCTTGCTGGTCGGAATAAATATTTGCACATTTCGTTTTTGTAATATTGTTAGTATTTCTAAAATCGTTCTCGTTTCAGCGTTTCCGTCCTTGTGGAAATAGTGTAGTCTGTCCATGAATAGGGGGTTGTAGTAGAGTGTGCAACGACTCACATGAAGAGCGATCGAGAAGTTAGTTATATATACTTCTTCTGTTTTCTTCATATATCTTTCCCCCTTTCTATAAGAGGCCCCGAAGAAGTGGACACAAGATTACCAACACCCATTTTTCACCGAAGATAACTTGGTAATGGCAACATGACAGATGGTGGGTCCGTCGTCGTCTCTTAGGCACTACATACGTCCTTGAATTTCCTCTCAGACGTATGCAGGTTTCCTCACGATGTTTTCCTTCACCGTAAAGCTCGTATGACTGATCACTGCACTTGAGTTTTTCGAAAAACTTATTGATACGGCCAGGTGGGATTCGAATGACATCGTTAGAATAACAGACAAGGCTGCTAATGTTGTTCAAAATTACTAAAATTAACTAATTTGACAGATCTAAATATATTGCCATCCTTATGCAACCTCGCACATGAGAAAGGGATAGCAAGACTTTTAGACCTGTCAAATTAGTTAAGTTTAGTAATTTTGAACAACAGAATCGACACCAATGCTTCCTACTACATATCCAATACGGCTTAATGCGTAATTGACCTGATGTACATAAATGTGTCAGATCTAATGCTGATCCCAAGATTTAGGATAAGACGCCGATGATTCGATGGCCCTGATTATATCGTACCTTTTCACGTCACAAGAGTAATGAATTAATGCAATTTAGATAGGAAGTGAAGGCGCCCGGGTAGAATTTATGGAGGTAATAAACATGTTTGTATCAATAAACAAAAAGTCGGATGAGACCATGACGGGACGAGCGAATTGATTGACTGACGGTAATAAAATGAATGGATAAGGAGGAATTTTAAAATCTAAGCTTATAGTAACTCCAAGAGAGTTAATGTGGTTTTTTTTATACCAACCGGTGGTACACAAGCATGTGGCCCACCTGATGGTAAGCAGTCACCACAGCCTATAGCCGCTAGCAATACCAGGGATATCACTAACGAGTGGCCAACTATGTTGTTGAAGATGAATCACTGTGCTAGCAGCATTACTACCAGCCCAGCGATCCTCGTGGAGCACTGGCAACCTTACTTACCGCAGAAACACAACACTACATCAAGTTGTGTTATTTCACTGAGGTCTTCTGTAAGGTGAAGGTACAGTAAAAACCCACGGGAGATCCCAATTCGCCCTACCGCTCTTAAGCTTAGAAAAACTCATTGGTACAAGCCGGGGTTTGAACCTGCGCCCATCAGATGACAGGCCGTTGCTTCAACCACAAGGCCACCACGGCTTTAAAACAGTGTACCTTACAGAAGATCATAGCCAAATAAGGCTACTCTGACGCGTTGTATTCCTGTGACGAGTAAGGTTGTCAGAGCGCTTTGAGGTGGTTCCGTATGGTATGGTTACGGTTGCCTGTGGACTAGAGATGTCGAGTATATTAATAAACCGATAAAATCAACGAATAATTTAAAAAATTCTAATAAAAATATCATATCAACTTCAACGAACTAATATAAATACATCAAATTAATTAATATCAAATCCCTAATAATAATATTTATCAATATTTTCTACCGGTGAAAATATAAAAATATCGATATTTTATTTATCAATTAACGTTCAACGAATAGATGAAATCAGCCAATATTGACATCTCTACTGTGGACGCTTGCAATACCAGTGGTATCACTCGCGCGTTGCCGATATTCCTTATTTACACCACATTTAAATCTTGTGATGAACATCTACGTAACGTTAATTTTAAGCTATTTCCTCTTGACTACTGATGAGAATGTCTGATAGAAATATGGTTGTCTCTTTCCAGCTCAGCTGCGTTCGCGACGCAAAGCAGCCAAGATGCTGGTTGCCGTAGTGGTCATGTTTGCTGTCTGCTATTTTCCTGTACATCTACTCTCTGTGCTCAGGTAATCGCCATTTTCATGTATGTACATATATTAGTACTGTCACGTTTTAATTTGCGAAGTCTAACTAGGAATTTATCGCGCTGCGGTCTAGTGGGCAGACATAAAATAAAAAAAATATCTCCAACAAAGAATACAGAAACATTTATAAAAATAATGCCAGAGTTTTTTTACTCAGCATGCACTGAATAGCTATCAAGGTGAACATACAAAAAACACATGTAATTATATTATTCGGATACAATCAAGATGTTCCGGAAATTAAAAAAAAAAAAAAAAAAATATGAATAGAGAATACTTACTTACACTTAGCTTATATAAAATATTTGTAGTAGTAGTATATACATGTAGTGCGTGGGCAAGGCGTAGTATTTTGTATTCGTTGTACGTGTGTGTTTTGTACTTTGTATATGTACACTGTAAGGCGTTGTTTTAACCGGCGTCACTTGGTTGATCGCCAAGTTCCAGCTACCTTTTTTCTTTGATATGAGATAATAAGTGGTATCAAGACTTTTTTCACAAACATACTTCATTATATTGACTTACGGGTTGTTTTTTTGGCGGGAATCAGGCGGAGCGGTTGAGATTTTTTCCAGTGTGTCGTAAATTGTGTTATAGTGATCTTAAATGTGTATTTTTGGTGTCGATATGTGCAGTAAAGTTTCATTTAGTGACTGATTTATAGGAGCATTGGAAATAATGCTATAATACGACTTTTGGGTTAAGTGATTTATCATTTTGGTCAATAGGTTACCTCTAATCTAAAGGCGTGTTACGATCTGCTTCTGCCGTGGGTTGTCCTCAGAAACTCCATTGGGCGTTAGAATGCATGACACTAGGCATTTTAATGCGGCAAACACGAGAAATTTTGCAACATGAAAATTCTCTAACACTCGACACTGGCAAAAATAATCCCTGAAGGGATTGATTGCCATACTTAGGAAGAAGAAGAAGACTTACGGGTTTGATTATTTGACAGCCGAAAGAGACCATAGACCCGGGTATTTCATATTAATTTCAATTTGATAACTCCACGCGTTCTTGAGATAAAAATTCTTGACAGACAGACAGACGGACAACAAAGTGATCCTATAAGGGTTCCTTTTTTCCTTTTAAGCTACGGAACCCTAAATAATTTAGAAGTTAGTTTTAGTAAGTTTAACTACAGTAGTAAAATTTAACTACAATTGATTCGCTTACATGTAATATTATCTTGTGCTTCTAACAAGAACTTAAGAAATTGAGGATTCTTGTGTCGCGTTATTTCAAGAATTGACAATAATTACCTACTTCCTTAAAACTATGCGACGAGACCGCTGGTCTAGTGGTTAGTACACCTGACTGCTACGCTAGAGGTCGCGGGTTCGATTCCCGCCGGGGCAAACATTTATGTGACAAATATGTTTGTCTTGCGTCTGGGCGTTTGGTATGTATTATAAGTATGTATTTACGAAAGAAAAAAAGTATATAAGTATTATATCGGCTACTGGTTCCCATAGTACAAGCTTTGCTTAGTTTGGGGCCAGATGGCGCTGTGTGATAATGTCCAAGCATTATTATTATTATTCCCTTTATTTATTTTACATCTTAGTTTTTTTTTTTTTTTTACAATATACTTACAAAAAAAAACACCAAAACTAGGGAGCCACCGATAACGAGGCTTATTATTATTATTCAAGAATACATATAATAATATCCATTTCATCGTTCATTATATGAATTTTAAATAACCTGAGCTTAAAAACTGGAATTTGTAAATAGGCCCACCATCAGGGTGCCGCTACATACATTGCTATTTATAACATAATATAATAAGTAAATATTATTTTAAGTAGGTAGTGCAAAATTATGAGAAAGAAAGTTAATTAAAAAAAAAAATTGTCCACGCGGGAATCGAACCCGCGACCTTTAGCGTAGCAGTCAGGTGTACTAACCACTAGACCAGCGGTCGCGTCTTAATTGTCTGTAACTTTTATTTATACTTCTTTCTTTCTTTATTCGATCATCAGTGCCGGTAGCAGGAAAATTGTTGACAACGTATTCGAAAACGTAACTCGCGAAATGTCAAAATTGTCATACTAATTTTCAGTTCCACTTTACACCGCCGCAGCGTTTTTCATCTTCCTATACAAAAATAGTCGAAGGCGATACGAAAACGTTTTCGACAATGTTCCTGCTACCGGCACTGATTGTACAATGAATGAAGAACAACATTTTCTTCTCCTAAATCATCATTATCTTAATTTTCAGGTACACATTGGACATGCAGCAGAATGATGTCATCACTTGCCTCGCCTTGGTCTCCCATGTCATGTGCTACGCCAACTCTGCCATCAATCCCCTCATCTATAACTTCATGAGTGGTAAGATTCTCTTCAGCTTCATTCCATATGTTATTATCTCTTTTATATCATTAAAGTGCCAAACAAGTAGCCTGACTGATTTAAGAATTGATGAGGGCGATGGCTGCATTAGCGTCATACTTGTGAACAGGTGCTGCTTGTGGGGGCTGGTCATCTAGCCTTTTTATTTCTTGGCTAGCGGATCGCCCCGGCTTCGCACGGGGAGACAAATATTTGATAAATGTCTACCCGTGCGAAGCCGGGGCGGGCCGCTAGTATAATAAATAGCCTATGTTACTCAGTGATAATGTAGCTTTTTAACGGTGAAAGAATTTTTGAAATCGGGCCAGTAGTAGTCGGAGACTATAGATATTTATTAAATATTTTGTCGACCCGAGCGACGCCGGGGCGGGCAGCTAGTATAATAAATAGCCTAT
Organism: Falcaria lacertinaria; assembly: GCA_951449985.1. Classification (NCBI taxonomy): domain Eukaryota; kingdom Metazoa; phylum Arthropoda; class Insecta; order Lepidoptera; family Drepanidae; genus Falcaria; species Falcaria lacertinaria. The sequence continues at coordinate 1,250,183 of OX602133.1, read as the reverse complement.
GTTACTCAATGATAATGTAGCTTTCTAACGGTGAAAAGATTTTTTGAAATCAGTCCAGTAGTTTCGGATCCTATTCAATACATACTCACAAAAATACAAATCTGTTTCATTACGAAACATGCCAATATGTAACAAGAATTCATGTTAATCATTCCAGGTAAATTCCGTCGCGAGTTCCGCAGAGCATTCTGCTGTTCCAACAGCCCAATGCACGAGAACTTCACCACCCTGTCCCGCATCACCACGAGCAAAGCCAGGAAGCCCTGCGAACTGGTCACCTTTGAAAATAAAGTCCATAGGAAAGTCTGTGGCTCTTCCTTTACACACAGTGGCTATAGAAATGGCTCTATGACATAATGAATTAACGAAATTATTTTGTCAGACGAATTTGACGTCATGTAGTTTGATATCTCTTGAACTCACACTTATATTACAAAAGTTAAAGAAGTTGAAGTTATTGGAAATAATCACTGCAACGATGAATGATCTGCAGGGACCTTTAAGCAATTCTTTCAGCTCTTTCTCGCTCGCACGGATCAATCGTTTTTTTACATTGAAAGATACCTAAACAACAGCCGCCGCAGAGAATGGCATAGCAGTTTTTTTTGTACCACTAAGGTTGCACACAAGCGTACGGCCCCACCTGATGGTAAGCAGTCACCGTAGCCTATAGCCGCTAGCAATACCAGGGGATCACTAACGAGTTGCCAACCCTGTAATGTTGATGAGGACTCACTGTGCTTAGCAGCTAAAATGCCTAGTGTCATGCATTATAATAATTGGAGTTTTTTTCGGCAGTAGCAAATCATAACATGCCTTTAGGTCAGATCTAGATAAGCGGTAGCGTGTCAAGCCAAGTTCAAAGCACCGTGTGTAATATTACACAAACCATTCGGAGAACCCATTAGTCATATTATAGCATTAATTCAAATTTCCTATAAATCAGTCGCTAAATCAAACTTTACTGCACAAAATTACACCGAAAATACACACTAAACATCAGTACAACACAATTTACGAGACACTGGAAAAAATCTCAGCCGGTCTGTCTGATACACGCCAGTAAACTTCAACACAAGTCATATTGAATGCCATGGCAAAGTTTGTTTATTAATACAAATTGTGGTCGAATTCCGATCACTAGTCGCTAGTTTAGATAAAATCGAAATTGTAGCAAGTAAATATTTATACTAGGATTTGTATACTATGTGATAATAAGACAGTGTTGTTATTTTTATTTAATAAACTATGCATTTAATAAACTAGAATTTAATTTGCTTCGCGAGCCTGCCATATACAATACCTCTCTATCCACCATCATCATTCCCTATTATTCCTGCCCTTATTATTTTATGTCGGCACAATATGTATTTCTCTTCCATCCCTATCAGCCGTCATCACTGTATTCACTTTCTTTCTGGCTATGTCATCTTTCACACAGTCCATCCATCTTTTCATAGGTCTTCCCCTGTACCCAACCAATTTAAATCCATCAAATTCTTTCACCGTTAGAAAGCTACATTATCACTGAGTAACTATGCTATATATTATCTTGATACACGGGCGAAATCGCTAGTTATTATAAAATTCTACTTTTCTAAGCAGCTAGAGACATCAACCGTAAAATTAAAGCAGTTGCAACATAGAGACTTTACCTTATTGCGCTAGATAATTTTCATTTTCTTTTACGCGGCACGGGTAGTCCAAATTGAGTTTGGGAAAACTTCTGAAGATGGCGTTAGTAAACACTTGATATTATTTTTTTCATTACGTATTTATTATACATTGATTATCTTTAGTTGTAGCAAGAATATCTCGAATGTCAACATTCTCATAAAAACTTTTAGTTCCACTTTTCGCCGGAGCAGCACTGTTCATTTTCCCATACAAAAATAGTCGAAAGCGATACGAATTCGTAGATGAAAGTCGTTGTTGCTGGGGCTACTGCACTAATATCATAAAGAGGTATAAAGTGACCTCTTGTTAAGAGGTAAAACAAACCTTTTGCTTGTAGTCTCACTTTGTAGGTTTCTCTGGAACCGAAATATCCATTTTCATTCACTTTCCGTCTGTTGCTGGGCCTCACAAACTTAAAGGGTCGTGTTTTATTTAGTTTCTCAATTGTTATGGATCATTTACATAGTTTCGGACTGAATTACAATCACAAAACCGCAGACAAAGAACGGAATAAGTTACCAAGTTGTGAAGAATGTTTTGTCGGCTCGGCCACTGACGTACTAAACGGATCGGCAACGTTTAAATCGTAACTAACAATATAGGTAAGTAAATCACTTTTCTATACTAATATTATAAAGAGGAAAGATTTGTATTTTTGTATTAATTGAATAGGCTCCAAAACTACTGGACCGATTTCAAAAATTCTTTCACCGTTATAAAGCTACATCATCACTGAGTAACATAGGCTATATAGTATACTAGCTTCCCACCCCGGCTTCGCTCGGGTAGACAAAATATTTGATAAATGTCTATAGGCTCCGAAACTACTGGACCGATTTCAAAAATTCTTCCACCGTTAGAAAGCTACACTATCACTGAATAACATAGGCTAGCTAGCCTATGTTATTCAGCTCAGTTATATTATATTATAGCCGTGCAAAGCCAGGGCGGGCTGCTAGTATATTATAAATGCGATCTTGAGTGTGTGCGTGTGTGTGTGTGTGTTTGTACCATCTTCACGCCTTATCGGCTAATATAAATGAAATGCCTTTGATATTTGGAATGTAGGTACCTAAGCTGGATTACGATATAGGATATTTTTTTCCCCGGAAAATAATATGGTTCCCGAGGGATAATAGAGCCGTGCGGGCGACGCCGCGGTAAACTAGTAATATATTAAAGCACCCCCTTTTTATTTTTTGTTAAGTCTTGGTTACGGAGTCTATTTCAGATATTTTTTATTTATATTATAATAGGTAGGAAAAGGTTGTTGATGAGGACTCACTGTGCTAGCAGCATTACTACTAGCCCAGCGTATCCTCGGGAGCACTGGCAACCTTACCGCAAAAACACAACACTACATCAAGTAGTGTTATTTCACTGCGGTCTTCTGTAAGGCGGAGGTACAGTCCCCAGTCGGGCGGCTCCAATTTAAATGGGTTAACCCACGGGAAATCCCAAATCGCCCTACCTCTCTTTTTAAAAGCTCATGGTGTGATTAATCACTGTACTTAAGCTTAGAAAAACTCATTGGTACAGGCCGGGATTCGAACCTGGGCCCATCAGATGACAGGCCGTTGCTTCAACCACAAGGCCTATATATATCCTACTATATATAGCATAAATATCATACTCTGTTCATGGAATCCAAATATAGCTCATCGTTTGACAGAACTTCATATTATTTTGGCAGCACTAAGCTAAATGTGTGTGTACACGAGGCTAGTGTGTGACAAAACTACATAGTTAATTGAGTTCGTTTGAAATTCTAAGCAAATTATAATGGGACGTAAGTAAATTCAGCATGATACTTCACTGATAATTGTATTGCGGTGGCATGCAGGATACCACTCCATCTCTCACGTATAAGCTTAGTCTTAACTTTAAGCGTACCGACTGCAGTTAAGCAACTAGCCCTTCTGAAAGAAAACCGATGAACGCTCTATTTACAGTTTGAATAAAGTGTTTTCACCGCAAGGTAAACTTATAAAATATCTATGGACAATATTGTAATCTTGAATTACCTGTCTAGCCACCACCGAAGTCTAGACAAAAAACATTTTAAAGACTTGTGTACGTAGAAGCGATAAGGAATATGCCAAAGGCGGGATTTCTTCAATCATTGAATCATTTGCATCGCTTAAAGGTTCGTTGAGAAGTTTGAGAATAAATGTACGGGATTCTTATCTGTTTAGAACAAAATAATGGAGTATTATGAGAATAACCACTTCAAATGTTATCGAATAGTAATGATATTAAGTTACATATTTATAAAATGTCCGGAAAATCAATAATATCTGTACCAATTCAATATTCTACCCGGGCTGAAAGAAGAAAATAATAAAAGAATCGACGCAGTTCGGATGGAAGGCTGAAAGTCCGAATATTTCCGGACAAATCCCTAAATCCGCCTTACCATCCGATTTTCCGAGATCGGGCCGGTTTTGGTAGGGTTATCAAAAATAACCATTGTACCTCAGCTTATGAGGTAAAGGATAAAAACGGATGGGCAAGTGAGTGCAAGACCTGTTTATCTATTTGTGAGTCGTTGAGAAGGGGGTAAGCGGCGACAGCGTGATCGGAAATATACTATACATTTCTAGTGCCTTAGCTAAGGTGGCATACAAGCGTACGGCCTACCTGACGGTAAGCAGTCTCCGTAGCTTATAGCCGCTAGCAATGCCAGGGGTGTCACTAACGAGTTGCCAACCATGTTGTTGATGAGGACTCACTACGCTAGTGCAGCGTGTCCTCGCGGAGCACTGGCAACCTTACTCACCGCAGAAACACAACACTACATCAAAGTAGTTTTATTTGACTGCGGTCTTCTGTAAGGTACAGTCTCCAGCCGGAGACGCCACAATTTAGTGGGAAATCCATTGGAGATCCCATTTCGCCCTACGCCTCCTACGCGATTGCAGTGAATCTAAATCTTGCATTCGATGGCTTCTCTAGCTGGCGTTGGTTAGTCGCTCAGGTGTATTCGGTCCATTAAACCTATTTGCCTATCTTACTGACGGTTACGCTCAGTTTATCTATTATGAGAAGCCATCTTGCTCAGCAGTTACTTGATGCGATTTTATTTACATTTTGCAACGATTGCCAAAATTTAATTGCTTCGCTTAGGTTGCTACATTAGTATGAATGGGAGACTTAAAATATGAATTATATTATTTTCCAAGTGGATTGCCACGACGTATCGATCAAAATTTATCGACATTTTAAAACCAATTCCAGTCGTGATGCAGAGGCGTGGGCGAAGCAAGCGATCACGGGTCGCGACCCAAACATTTAAGTCGTCAGTTTTTTTATACCACTTTAGTGGCAAACAAGCTCACTTCCAACACCAGCTGATGGTAAGCAGTCACCATAGCCTATAGCCGTTAGCAATACCAAGGGTATCACTAACAGGTTGCCAACCATGTTGTTGATGAGGACCCACTGTGCTAGCAGCATTCCTACTAGCCCAGCGTATCCTCGTGGAGCACTGGCAACCTTACTTACCGCAGATACACAACACAACATCAAGTAGTGTTATGTCACTGCGGTCTTCCGTAAGGTGGAGGTATATACCGTAAGGTACTCGTTTAGGTGGAGTTGTCAACGCGCTATTGATACTCTTAGTATTGCAACTGTATATAGGCACGGTGACAGCTTACCATCAGGAGAGCCCTACGCTTCCTTATCAACTTGGCAGTAAAAAAACTGCTCCGTAAATACACTTAGGTAATGATTTGTTTTATGTTCACAAGAGTCTAGTAAACTTTTAAACTTCAATCCAAATGTATTGAGTTCTCTCGATGTAGTTCACAAGCCATTAGTCTGTAATAAAAGATTGCAAACAGCTCTTTAGAAAGCAGTAGACTGAGAAAATTGCACGCTAGAACACAAATCATGTTGTATTTGCATTCCTTTAAGTAAATTTATTGAATATTATATAAGCTTTGATAAATATATACCTACAATCAGTATCATCTAGGTATATAATAGTTAATTTTGAAAGAGTATCTTTGAGTACTTTTTTTGTATTCCACTCAAAAAATCATGAAACATTTATTCAGTTGAGGCACCTATGAAGGTCTAATTTACCATCGGTTCGGAAAAAATTGCCACTTGAGAATTTTGTTTTTCCAGTTTTTATTCCTTATATACTATATTATTTAATATGTCCTAATATTCAATATATCCTTATGTACTCGTTAACTCTTTTGTATTACTAGCGACTCGCCCCGGCACATTTCGAATTATACATAAAACCTCCTCTTGAATGACTCTATCTATTAAAAAAACCGCATCAAAATCGTAGTTTTGAAGATCTAAGCATACATTGGGACAGATAGACAGCGGGAAGCAACTTTGTTTGATTACTTTATAGTAGTACTGAGTTTTTTCTTATACCACTAAGGTGGCCCACAAGCATACGGCCCATCTGATGGTAAGCATTCACCGTAGCCTATAGCCGCTAGCAATACCAGGAATATCACTAACGGGTTGCCAACTATTTTTGTTGACGAGGACTCACTTTGCTACCAGATGGCAGGTCGTTGCTTCAACCACAAGGCCACCACGGCTGCAAGACGGCACGGCACCACAGGTTCTATGTGTCCAAACCAACGTAGCTTTCCTTTCTTCACTTTTACAATTACACCCTCTCAGTTGTTTTAGATATTTGTAGTTGAAAAATAAATACTGACTAGGATTTTGTTTGAAGCAAAGCTTTAGTTAATACCCTGAATAATTACAATTCACTGAGCCGTATCGTTTATTTAGTAATCTGACCGAGAGATAGAGGCCTCTATTATAGGTGTCTGTATTTGCAGAAAATGAAGATACAATGTTAATTTTATATTATAGGATTGAAAGATTAAAAGTGATTTTTTGAAAAAATGGTAAGCTGAATGGTGATTAAAACTTAGTCTTAATCCAGTGCTCCACGAGGATACGCTGGTCTACTTATAATGCTGCTAGCACAGTGAGTCCTCATCAACAACATGGTCGGCACCCCGTAAGTGATACCCCTGGTATTGCTAGCGGCTATAGGCTACAGTGACTGCTTACCATCAGGTGGGCCGTATGCTTGTGTGCCACCTTAGTGGTATAAAAAAAAAGTCTTTTTTTATTATTTCAGATCAGGTTTACAATTTAAGCTTAAAAAGTGGCTATCTATTTACCTAAAAACTTAAATAGTTCATAAATCAAAAGAAGACAATGAAATATATAATAATTTGGTGTCGAATCGTATTACGTTCGAGTACGTTGAATAAACGAAATCTCCAATTCCGAACCAATATTTATTGGCACAAGATTTCCATAACGTATAAATCCGATATCTTAATCTAATACGAGTATCGCATATTGCTTTCTAATAAACCGTCGAGGAAAATATATTTAGACAAGCGGCCCGCCCCGGCTTCGCACGGTAGACATTAGTTTCGAAGCATAGACATTTATCAAATATTTTGTTCACCCGAGCGAAGCCGGGGCGGGCAGCTAGTATAATATATAGCCTATGTTACTCAGTGATAATTTAGCTTTCTAACGATGAAAGAATTTTTGAAATCGGTCCAGCAGTTTCGAAGCCTATTCAATACAAACCCACAAAAATACAAATCTTTCCTCTTTATAATATTAGTGTAGATGTAGATAAGAGTAGATAACATTGAATCGTCCTTAATATAGAATATTTCATTATGAGCCCTTTTGAATATTTTCTTATTATAAAGTAATTATCCTTTATTGAATGTGAGTGGCATTATTTTTATTTTATCACTGAGTAACATAGGTTATATATTATATTGCTAAGCGGGCGAAAAGCGAGATAAAATCTAGCAAGATATATGTATATAAGTAGGTAATGCCGGTATAGTTGAGAACAATTTTTCTTCTGCTATTGATAATAATAAAAAAAATCAGTGGCCAGATGGCAAAGCGACGCTGGCAACAGTGGCAACAGATGCAGTTCCACCCAGGATCTTTAATAGTAAAGTCCCGCGTGGCTGCGCTGCGCTCGTCACCTCTACACCTTATTTTATAGGTCTTCTTTGCTCAGTAATGTCGCTAGCTACAGTGCCCTTCAAACCTGCACACAGTAATGTAACACACTACTTTGCTCGAAGGCAATGTGTGACGTAACGGCTTACCAACTCTTAGACAAATAAACGTAAAGTTCGCTAGTCGGATTCAAAACTGGCAATTCCTAGTGTTTTTAGGGTTACGTAGCAAACGCAAATGGTTTCAGATTTTAGTTAGGTTTTATACTTAGTAATTATAGCTTGAAGTTTGGAGCTTGCGGACAATAAAATAACAGTTTTCAGTGTTTCAAATTTACATTTTTTTTTTCAATCACATTTTGTTTATATATTATTATTGTAGTTAGTAATTCTTTAATTTTATGATTGTAATATGAAGGAAGACAGAGGAGTGAATTTCTTGTTCGACTTTCCGAACCGGGTATAAATTAGGATACGATGTTCATAATATTAGCCAACTAGAGGCTAAACAATAGCGTCGGAACCCTACAACAAGAGTGGTCAGGCATGCCTTGGCCATTTTGTTATTCTTCCTACTTTTAACAACACCTTATCAGCAAAAAAACGAACTCCTGTTTTCACAACACAACGCGCTCCATAACATTTGCAACGGTCCAAGCAATACGATGCTACCAATTCTAGCGCTAATCTTTACTCTCTTTTCACAAGTAAATTGTAAAATTGAACATTATTCTGCGAATGCTAGTGTAAGTGATTTGGGGGAACACGCAATGGTAACTACTAGCGATGTGTTCCCTTATGTTGTTGCCATATTGAAAAGGTCTTCATATGTAAGCGCTGGGGCGTTGATTGATGACCAATGGGTGCTGACGGGTGCCGACGAATTGTTCCTGTAAGTATACTTTTTGATAGATCGACTATGTATTTATTTTTTGTACCACTAAGGTAAGACGGTAAGCAGTCACCGTAGCCTATAGCCGCTTATTGCCAGGGGTATCACTAACGGGTTGCCAACCTCTTTTGTTGATGAGGACTCACTGTGCTAGCAGCAAAATGTAAAGTTTTAGCTTTTGTGAGGGCGTTATGGGGGGCGTATAACGCGACGGCCTAGGCCGCTAAATTTGGGGGATGACATATCTTGTGATTTAAGCAACGGCCTCTCATCTTCTCATGGGCCCAAGTTCAAATCCCGGCCTGTACCAAGGAGTTTTTCTAAGCTTAAGTACAGTGATTGATTAAAAAGGAGAGGTAGAGTGAATTGGGACCGCCCGTGGGTTTTCCCATTAATATTGGAGCCGCCCGACTGGGGACTGTACCTTCACCTTACAGAAGACCGCAGTGAAATAACACTGATGAAGTGTTGTGTTTCTGCGGTAAGGTAAGGTTGCCAGTGCTCTACAGGGATACGCTGGGCTAGTTGTAATGCTGCTGGCACAGGGACTCCTCATCAACAACAGGGTTGGTGGGCCGTATGCCTGTGTTCCACCTTAGTAGCACACAAGCCTACGGCCCGGCTCACCGAGCCGATGGTAAGCAGTCACCGTAGCGCTAGCAATACCAGGGTAACACTAACGGGTCGCCAACCATGTTGTTGATGAGGAGTCATTGTGCTAGTAGCATTAATATAAGCGTATCGTCGTGGAGCACTGGCAACCTTACTCACCGCAGAAGCACAACACTACATCAAATTGGTTTTATTTGACTGCGGTCTTCTGTAATTTATAATAATAATAATAATCTATATAAATGCTTTTAATCATATAATCAAACTTCCATTTCAGAATACGAGAGTCAATGCGACACATCAGAGTTAGACTCGGAACAATTAACTACAAGAAAGGTGGAATTTTGTTCCCAGTTAAACTGATACAATTCCATCCTTATTTCGACGACAAGAAGCCTGAATTTGACTTGGCTCTGATCATGTTGCCTCAGTCTGTGAAATTCTCACCCAGTTTAAATCCTATACGAATGTTGAAAAGGCCGAGAGCTATTGCTGCCACACATTTTCTTGTCACTACTTGGCCGTCATTGGTAAGCTGTCGTTTTCATTAGTAACTAGCTGACCCGACAGACGATGTCCTGTCTTAGCTATGAATTCATATGTCAAATAAACCATAGAACAAAGGCCCTTTACTCTATCACGAAATTAAAAATATACCGATTCTTTTTCAAATTTAATTTTCATAGGAACCATCTACTGAGAGTAATAAACACAAAAAAGAATTAGCGAAATCAGCCTAGCCATTTACCAGTGATGCCGTGATCAACGGAAATAGGGATTCATTTTTATATATAGAGGTAGTAATTTAGACCTTCATAAGTGCCTTATTAGAGCTTTAATTGAATGAATGATTTTTGATTTGATATTTCTTTTAGTTATTTTAACACTCATTAATAAGCTTCACACGTATGTATAAATCACAAATGTAAACGGCTTACTTATTTATACGTTATTTTAACAAAGATGTTCTTGCTTCCAGTACTGTGCCAGAAGCAAGAACTTTTTTTCGCGACGTATTTGAAAACGTAACTCGCGAAATGTCAAAATTGTCACACAATTTTTTAGTTCAACTTTTCGCCGCCACAGCACTGTTCATTTTTCAATAAAAAAACAGTCGAAGGCGATATGAAAACGTTGTCGCAAATTATTCAAACTCGCACTACTGGTAGGTCTGAATTGTTCATAAACTGATGCTTTTTAATTTCAGATTCAAAATTCAGAAGAGCCTAAACAGCAGAAATCTATGGAGTTGATACAACGAAGACGTATATTAACTGTCACCCACTTGCACCCTTCAGATCCTGAGGATTGCTTGGATGAACTGCAAACTGTCGGTATCAATAACTCCCGTAACATCATGTGCTTGGATTCTACTGGGAAGGGTGAAGCTTGCGCGGTAAATATTCTTCGACATGTGGACTTAGAAAGCTAATGATAACGTTTCAGAGTACTACTGTATATAACTTATACAATACGCACATATATTTTATATAGTATACACATATCGCCCCGCCTAGCCCCTCACAGATACTGCTGCTAATTCTGTTGTACGCAATAATTTGACAGAACAAAAAGTACCTATTGCCATCCTTATTTAACCCTGCAAAAAAGAAAAGAAAGGCATAGCAAGACTTTTAGTCTTGTCAAATAAGTTTAGTTTAGTGTTGTTGTCACTCTTGTTTTAACATTTTTGAATTTTACATTCATTTTACGTCGTTAATTTTCGCCTATTTTGCGATTTCACAAGGGAATCAAAACCTACAGGGTACTTCCCGGTGACCTTGAACCACGAAATTCTTACACGAAGTCTTACAGCACAAGTAAAGGAAACAATCTGAAAGCCGTAAATATGTTGCAAAACATTTTTTAATGCGAATTTACTATAAAATATTCCTGAGTCGCGCTGTTGAGAGTCACTGACGAATAATGACCTCATTTGAATTTCGCCTACTTTTAACCTTATCTACGAGTATGTACGGAGCCCTCGGTGCGCGAGTCCGACCCGCACTTTTATTTCTATTTCTAATGGTTTATCTTTTCAGCGAGACGTCGGCGCTCCTGTGGTCTTGAACGGAGTTCTTTGGGGTATTCTATCATCTTGGAAACCAGAGAACTGCACTGATGAGCTATCAGGACCCAGCTTCGTGAACCTTGTATCAGCCCCGGACATAAATTCCTGGATCCACTCCACTCTTCATGGACATGAGTGGAGCAATCAATTAACAACTGAATCCAGTAGAAAATACAGTTTGAATTGAAATACACATTGGTGTTGACTCTGTTGTAAGAAATCACTGAACTGAACTAATTTGACAGGAATAAAAGTCTTGCTATCCCTTTCTCATGTGCGGGGTTAAATAAGGATGGCCATAATTTTCAACATCATCTTAAATAAATGATGATAATAATATATACCAAACACCCAGACGTTTTGCAGACAGCTTTGTTACACAAATGTTGACCACAGCGATCTTTAACTTCTGAAGTAATAATTACAACTTAAAAAATAAAAAATAAATAACATACTTATTTAAATAATCACTTTACCTAATCTTATAGAGCGCTGCCAGTAGGTATCGTCGCGTTCACTAAATACTGGCAGCATTACCATGCTGATTTTTTTATACCACTAAGGTGGCACATAAACATTCGGCCCTCCTGATGGTAAGCAGTCACGGTAGCCTATAGCCGCTAAAAATACCAGCAGTATCACTACCGCGTTGCCAACCCTGTTCTCGATGAGGAATCACTGGGCTAGAAACATTACTACTAGCCCAGCGTATCCTCGTGGAGCACCGGCAACCTTACTTACCGCAGAAACACAACACTACATCAAGTAGTGTTATTTGACAGCGGTCTTCTGTAAGGTAGAGGTACAGTCCCCAGCCTTAGCCAGCCAGCAGCAAATTTAATGGGAAAACCCACGGGAGATCCCAATCCACCCTCAGGCCTCTTTAGCTGCGAGAGTATCTTTAATGTCGAAGTTCTAATTTAAATAATGATATCACCTAATGATATAAGGTTTAACGACGTAGATAGTCACGAACATCGTAAATCAATCACTTCTGCCGTGAACGACGCGCCGTATCACACCAATTAAATCGCTTTTCATCCGGGTTTTAAGAGATTTGGTGCCAACTATCGTTGTTAGAGAAGATGAATGGGCAAAAATTCTACGAAAAAAAATTAAAACCCGCGCTAAATATGGCAATGAATCGATTGATACTTTATTAATGTAAATCGAATAGTTTTGCGCATTGTTGGAGTATACGTAAATACAAACATACATACGTACATAGACTGCTAAAATCATAGCACTTACGTGTACGACCCCCATGAAGAACTTTTCGCCGGCGCAGCGCTGGTCATTTTCTTATACAGAAAAAAAAAAACTAAAGTGAGACGATGACATCCACAGCTTTTATGATCCCACTGCTGGGTATAGACATCTTTTTTACCATGCCATTATGCCATATATCCTGCCTGACGAATACGTACGCAAGTCATTCTTTCACGGGCCACTGTTCTGAAACTATGCATAGTACAAGCGTCTGTAGAATATTTATTCTTGTTAATAAATAATTCAAACAAGATTTTATTTGAGTAACCAACGACAACACATCAAAGCCTTGCCGCAATACTACTCACTACTCAATACAATCTTATTCGGATTGATGTAGCCCTTCAAAAACACCCTATTGTCGAGCGGTAAATGGAACTTTATACGGAAATAATGGCCGAGATTGATATCCTTATCTTTGACATAATATGGCTTAATCTGTGCCGGTAGCAAGAACATTGTCGACAACGTTTTCGTATCGCCTTCGACTATTTTTGTATAGGAAAATGAACAGCGCTGGGGCGGTGAAAAGTGGAACTAAAAATTAGTATGACAATTTTGACATTTCGCGAGTTACGTTTTCGAATACATTGTCGACAATGTTCCTGCTACTCGTCACTCGAGTCACTCGGCGTGATGATAATAACGTATGCACCTATGTAAAAAAAACCCTGAACCTTTTTACCAAGGTTAGTATGGGTACAAGGGACGCAGGTCCTAAGTATTTGTCAACGTTTAAAGATGTTTGGATATTATTTGTACGAAAATTGCGGAGATTCGACGAACATTTATCAACGTCACATTGCAAATTGCTGCGTGGTGCAAGATAAGGGCGAGACAATTATATCGATTAAAAACATTTAAATAGAAACAGATATTTTGATCAGGAATAACTTCGATCTTATGAAACTTTGTAAAGCATTTTAAGCCACCCGCTTTGCATGTCAAATTATTTTCGCTAGCTAGTTTTATATCACTAAGGTGGCGAACAAGCATGCTGTCCGCCTGATATAATAGTAATGAAATGATGGTAAGCGGTTCCCATAGACTATGTACGCTTGCAATACGCCTGGTAGGGTAACTTGCTCGTTCTCGACCCTAATCCCGGGCAATTTACCGGGAATTAAGCTTGCAATCGCTATCGCTTATGATGTGTACCACAACGCATCAGCGCCTATACTTCCGAGAGTTTCTTATCAGTTCACCCTATCTTCAAGTTTCAGGAGCACTGACGTTTGCTATTATCGCCTGTTGTGTCAGTATTTTCTTAGCTTGGATAAACAAACAGATATTTTATGGACTCGAAGGAAGATCTATAATATAAAAAGAGGTAAAAGAGAGGTAGGGCGATTTGGGATTTCCCGTGGGTTATCCCATTTAAATTGGAGCCGCCCCACTGGGGACTGTACCTCCGCCTTACAAAAGACCGCAGTGAAATAACACTACTTGGTGTAGTGTTGTGTTTCTGCGGTAGGTAAGGCCACCTTAGTGGTATAAAAAATTTATATATATAAACTTTACTCACTAACTCGTCAAGAAATCCCAGGACGTTCAAAGTTTAATCCATACTAATATTATAAATGCGAATATAGCTCTACTAGCTGCCCGCCCCGGCTTCGCACGGATAGACATTAGTTTCGGAGCATAGACATTTATCAAATATATTGTCCACCCGTACGAAGCCGGGTGCATGAGTGCTGTTCCTTTACAAAGAAAATATCACTTTTTTTTTTTTATACCACTAACGTGGCACACATGCATACGGCCCACCTGATGGTAAGCAGTCACCGTAGCCTATAGCCGCTAGCAATACCAGGGGTATCACTAACGGGGTGCCAACCATGTTTTTGATGAGGACTCACTGTGCTAGCAGCAATACTACTAGCTCAGCGTATCCTCGTGGAGCACTGGCAACCTTACTTACCGCAGAAACACAACACTACATCAAGTAGTGTTATTTCACTGCGGTCTTCTGTAAGGCGGAGGTACAGTCCCCAGTCGGGCTCCAATTTAAATGGGATAACCCACGGGATATCCCATATCGCCCTACCTCTCTTAAAACACTCTCAGATGCTCCAAACTAATATTATCGTCACACTCTGCACTTAAATTCAGTCAACTGTATTATTTTCAGAACCGCTCTTGTCACCTTTGATGAATTAGGAACTTCTACGGAGATAATTTGCACTCGACTCGAGACGATCGATCGGTCGTTAAACTTCTCTTCAATGTCAGGAAATGCTGCTGAAAACAGTTTTGATTTTTTACCAAATTAATTATCATTAATTATTGGAACTGGTTTCCTTTAACACAATATATTAGTTTGATTAACGCCATGACTAAAAATATTGATCTTTCCGTTTGTTCCTCGTCACTAGACCCTGGCAAAACTCGCATAAACCGTCCAATATTGTTTAGAGTTTCAGCTATATAATATAGTATATGCAAGATATCAATATCTACTATAATATTATTATTAAAGACGTATTTTTTATTATTCGTATAATATAAGGTAATCTAATAACACAATTTAATTTACTTTGTCATAAGGATATTATCCGATTTCAATACAGGCGAAGTCCCCGGATTATTTAGACAAAAATGGATACCAAAATATTTTTTAGTTCACATCAACAACTTAATAAATTCGTGAGGACATTTATAAAATGCATGAATGTGTAAAACTAAAGAGGAATTCATTGGAAATATGAGTGGAAGATTAAACCAAATAAGTCGGTCTAGACCAAAATGGAGTGTTAGAAGGTTAAAGTACTTGAAACCCACAACCATGTGAAAAGATATAAATTAATATAGAAATATTTGTATTGCTACATCTGTGGTGAAAAAAAGATAATCTATTCCTACCCTTATCAATCACTATCAGATACTATTCCAAAACAGTTTAGAGGTTTTCAATCCCTTGGTAAACCGGTCCCATGTTGGGCGCCAAAGTTTTAAGTAGCCAAATTACTGTGGTTTGGCTGTAAATCAATCTGTGGGTTTGTTGCACGTGCGTCGTAGCTTTAACTTTAGCCTTGACACATTTTTACGTACTTATCAATACTTTTATAGTGCCCCATGGTGGGCGCCCATTAAATTGTATACGGCTTTTATCGCACCTAAGAAATGTGATCTGTTATTCTGGAGTGGAGATAAAGAGTATTATGAGGGTTAACTTATATAACAAGTTTTTGTCTTCGATAGGGGTTTGGTGCATGATGAAATTATATTTGTTTTAAATACTGTCCGTTGAGATAATTGATTTATTTAAGCATCTCCACGAAACAATACACAAATATACATTTTAATATAATATGAGTTGTAGTTTAGTATGTTCCTTCAATTACAGGAGAGGAGACCACAACGTTCAATATAATAATAATAATTTTGGCGACAAGTTCGACATCAATTTTAAATGTATAAAAAATATTATAAGAGTCCAACAAAGAAATAAAGAAAATTGGTATATTTCTGTATACCAGGCATATTTTTATTGTTTTCATTTGAGACTCTAGCCTTATTTTATAAAGTCCATTGTTGGACTCTTATATATTTTTTTACATATTTAAAATTGAAGTCAAACTTTTTGCTTAGTTTTATTATCATTTTATACGTTGTAGTCTCCTGCAATTAAAGGAACACTCTTAACTAGAACCAAATATAGACCATTTTTTTTTTCGAAATAAAAAAAAACATAGATAGATAGATAGACACAGTCGAGAACCTGGCGATCTACTTCGACAAAACTATTTTGGGCTACACAACTGCAAGAGACTAGACGCAGACTACTTGACAGCAGGATCTCTACGTAGGCTACGGCATTTTCTCCCTACTACTACCAAAATTCCGCTTAAACATAAAGATAAATAAGCTGAAACATAAAGATGTCTGCTGCCCTTACAATTTCTAACGATTATCAAAATTGTTGGACTAAAAATTGCACTCTATATAGCACTGGTACATGACGTAGGATCGCCAAATAAATTATAATGCGTTCACAAGCCCGACTCCTCGAGTGATAAGGGTCGCTCATTTGAATAGACGCTTCGTTCTAATACCTAATAATAATTCTCAAAGATTTAGTGTCTGTCGGGGTAAAAAATAATATTTATCATCAACGGGCTTTGTGTTACATCAAGTCAATGCCTCAGATCTAATAAAAAAGGTAGCGAACAACGAAGTGACGCTGGATAAAACTACGCCATGCAGCGTTCATTACACAAGCACACACCTGAAATTGATTCACGAAACTTTTTTTTTATACTACTAAGGTGGCACACAAGCATACGGCCTACCTGATGGTAAGCAGTCACCGTAGCCTATAGTTACTACGAGTTGTCCACCATGTTGTTGATGAGGACTCACTGTGCTAGCAGCATTACTACTAGCCCAGCGTATCCTAGTGGAGCACTAGCAACCTTACTTACCGCAGAAACACAACACTACATATTACTACGTGTTATTTCACTGCGGTCTTCTGTAAGATGGAGGTACAGTCCCCAGTTGGGCGGCTCCAATCTAAATGGGAAAACCCACGGGAAATCCCAAATCACCCTACCTCTCTTTGTAAAAGCTCATGGTGTGATTAATCACTATACTTAAGCTTAGAAAAACTCATTGGTACAGGCCGGGGTTTCAACCTGGGCTCATCAGATGGCAGGCGTTGCTTCACCTACAAAACCACCACGGCAATGAAATTAAAAACAATAAACTAATATAAAATTGATCTAAATTGTTAGTGAAAAATAAAATCACTTTTGCGTTTGTTATATCAGTAGGTTAACTTCGCGGAATTCTGTGTTTGCACTGGAGTGCAAAGTTTCTACGACAATTGAGTTTCGGGCCAAGATGAAACTTACTCGATTGTTGTCAAGGTGAATCAATTTGGAGCCCGACAGCCCATCAAAATAAATTGCCTGAGAAACGTTATCTATTTCCCAACTTGCAAATTACAAAATAAAAAGTGATTATGGAGATAGCTGCTTTGTTAGGAATTTAAGATACGGCATTAAAATTAAGATAAACTAAACCAAATTTTAAAAGATCAATTAGATAGTGTAGTAACTACTATACTAACTGAATAAATATTATTGAATTGATTCAGGTTTTACTTTGCGGAAATTCATATTTATAGTGGAAGTCCTGAAACATGCTGGAGCAGCGCCACAGACATCCAGACCTCGATGTGGCATCACGCTGCTCGACCAACGCGGCGGCACCCTGATGATGGGACGTGGAAGTCCTGAAACACGTGTCGGAAGAAACCACGCCTGAGCTCACACCTGGGCCCAGGACGTTCGACCGTGATATTTTGTGAAAGGATTTATGTGTAATTCCAGAACTATTTATTTAATTAAATACGCAAACTGAGCAGTAATCTTTTATTGAGTTACAATAGACACAGGTGACAGGTAAGAGAGAAAATCAATAAACGTCAATCAATATGACAAGTGTGTAGTTCACATATATCGAGATAGATGGCGCCTTAAGACACTGGATGCAATTAATTAACTTCAACAGACCGTATCACACTCATTTAAGCGGACAAAGCAAATTATAATATATTTTGTATTCTATGAATATATATTAGTCTATTAAGTTAATAAAACTATTTACTTCTATATAACTAATTTATACAATTTGACGAAAAGTTAATGTGTGAATGTAAGTGGATTGCTAAATTATCGTTTTCTTAGCACTTAACATTCAACTCAATACACTTACCCGTAAGGTATAATTTTCTTATTACTGCATGCGACGCGATAGCAATGGAACCGTCAGTATAAATACTATTATAATTTATAGCATAAAAATATGTAATTACATATTATGGCGCCATTTTAATGTATTATTAAAAATTCTTCCCACTGTCATATAATGAGACCATATTATTTTGTACATCTATTATCTTGTCTCAGCTTATTGCTGCATAAAGAATTTATTTTATTATTAGACAAGTTTATAATGTTGCAGTCAAAACTCATAATCTGTTAAAAGGGTCGGCAACGCGCGAGTGATACCCCTGGTGTCGCAAGCGTCCATAGGCTGCGGTAATCGCTAACCATCAGGCGGGCCGTATTCTTGTTTGCCACCTTAGTGGTACAAAAAAAAACGTTATTTTGGCTGACCGAACCAGTCAAGACACATTATCACTACATAGTATAAAACAAAGTCGCTTCCCGCTGTCTGTCTGTCCCTATGTATGCTTATCATGAAAAATACAAAACTGATTTTGATGCGTTTTTTAAAATAGTCTTCTTCTTCTTCTTCCTAAGTATGGCAATCAATCCCTTCAGGGACTATTTTTGCCAGTGTCGAGTGTTAGAGAATTTTCATGTTGCAAAATTTCTCGTGTTTGCCGCATTAAAATGCCTAGTGTCATGCATTCTAACGCCCAATGGAGTTTCTGGAGACAACCCACGGCAGTAGCAGATCGTAACACGCCTTTAGATTAGAGGTAACCTATTGACCAAAATGATAAATCACTTAACCCAAAAGTCGTATTATGGCATTATTTCCAATGCTCCTATAAATCAGTCACTAAATGAAACTTTACTGCACATATCGACACCAAAAATACACATTAAAGATCACTATAACACAATTTACGACACACTGGAAAAAATCTCAACCGCTCCGCCTGATTCCCGCCAAAAAACCCCTTTAATATAGTCATTCAATAGGAAGGTTTTTATGTATCATTCATTTGTGTTTTGTAGGTATTTAATATTGTACATGAATACATACATCATCTCGCCAAGGCCGTCACGGGGTAGGCAGAGAATATAAAGTGCCAGTCTCGACTAGCACCCCTCTTGCTTCTTTAACATTCACGAATCTCTTTAGTCATGCCGACGCGCGAATTTATTGGCAGCGTTAGAATTTTAATTTGACTTCAAATACATACATACATTATAGATTGGCAAACAATTCTACAAACGGAACATAATTTTTGGCTACTGGCAACGTTCACGAAACGGAATCTATGTTACGACGTTTACTGTAAACAAACCAATCAAGACAGTTGATGCTCCTATACGGGCTGCGGCGGGTTGCCATACGCACGGCATAGTGACGCCCCTATTATGCCAGACTGTATATATATATATATATTCGAGTACATACATATCACCACGCCATCTCACACAGTACTTTACTTTAATTTCGGTCATGTTTTGGTGTTATGTCGCACACTCAAATAAACACTTTATAGGTAAGCATTAACCTAGTTTTATGACGACATACTTGTATACGTATAAACTGGTCGTTAAAGTGTGACTGTCTGTCTGTGAATTCAATATTAAGATTATGCATGTATGCTGTAAGATTCTGCGGAGAAAATTCGCTTAGTAATAAAATTTCTTTACTTTCTACTCGACTACGGCGAAAAAAAAGGAGGGTATGATTTTGATCGGTGTGTATGTTCATCTGTTCCCTGTGCCATAGTAATAAATGCTCAGACGGACAAGCTCTAACAGAATATACAAAAAAAAGCTTTGGCCGACACTTTCAGATTTGGACCGAATCTCTATGAAACATGGATGATGTCCTTTAGCCTATTCCGTTGTTCATTGAAATTAAATACTTAATTTATTAATCGATATGACAGAACGAAATTTTAACACCACTAAGCAAACATTTTAACACTAAGACATAAAATTAAGTTTTATGCAAGTGGGCTTGTGTAATTTAAGCTAGCTTAGGATTGGTAAAGCGCTTTTGATACCCCTGGTGCTGCATTTGTCCAAAGTCTACGGTTACCGCTTACCATCAGGCGGGCCGAATGCTTGCTTATCAATAGTGGTATAAAAATTGGGACAAGAAAAATAACAACATAAGACTCATTTTCTTTACAATAGAATAAATTTGAAGCGGAATAGAATATTTCAATATCAATTCTCCGCTTGTTAAAATTTATTAGACCAGTCGGGATGATCCTTCGAGCCATCTGTCATGGAATTTCTATTTCAATACCCACCGGGTTAGGTGGTCAGGGAGCTGGCGGAGAACGGGTATACGTTTTGTTAGTTTGTTTTTAATAAGAATGGTGTTTGTTGTATAAACACATAACCATCATTGCCATACTTGCTATGAAAGTCAGTGACTTAGATCTGAACAGAAAGTTTTTATTTGAAAAAATAAAATCGAATTATTAACATAAAACAGATAAATATATTTATTTATATAAAAAATGACTTCTCACTATCTTCTATAGATTAAAGATTTGACCCTAACCAGAATCCCACAGGAGCGTGCCAATAATGCTGGATAGCAATGCTGGCATGACTTTAATCGTTTCAACATTCTTTTATTCCTTTTAACTTTGAAGTACTCAAACTCAAAAAGATCTTTATTTGACTAGACTTTACAGGCAAGCACTTTAAAATCGTCAGAATCTACCACCGGATTCGGAAGGTCGGTTTTGCTGAGAAGAATCCGGCAAGAAACTCAGTAATTAATTACTCTTTTAAAAACCAAAAGAATTACATAAAGTTTACATTACAAATACTAACTTAACTTAACACTCTATTTCACAAAAGAATATATAAAAACAATTGATAACACTAAAAAATAATATTAACACATACACAAGTATATAACGTAATAAATGATCTATCATGAGGTTAAGTTATACATAAATATTATGTGGTGTTGGTTTTTATTTTCAATCTCTCTCTATTAGAAAATAATAAAGCTAAAGGCACTAAACTCGTATCTTACTTTATAACAAAAAAAAAACCATGACTTAATGAGCATTCACCCCGCTCTTTGACTATTTGGCCAAAAGCCGTTCACTTTCTACGAATCCACCTTTTGTAACCCTTTATGGATTGCTTCTATAAACGCTAGTAAAATAAAGTTTGTTTATTCAGTGCCGGTAGCAGGAACATTGTCGACAACGTTTTCGTATCGCCTTCGACTATTTTTGTATTGGAAAATGAACAGCGCTGCGGCGGTGAAAAGTGGAACTAAAAATTAGTATGACAATTTAAACATTTCGCGAGTAACGTTTTCGAATACGTTGTCGTTCCTGCTACCGGCACAGGGTTAAATAAACAAGCGAGCCTTATAGTAGTAGTAGTCGCATATGATGTGTAAGTAAAAAAAAACGTCAAATGGACAACTTTTTTTTGTCGCTAAGACTTAAATAAAAGCCTTATATTTTTGTGTGTATTTATGTCCCTTTCACGAAATCACTTCCAGAAAAGCGAGAGAAAAGATGTTCACATCAAAAAACCTTTAAAAATCTTATTAAAAATTTGGATTCCGGAAAAATCCGAGCATGAATATTAATGATGGCCCTGCGCTAATTAAGTTTTTGGTATCTTAAAACATTAATTACTCTGTAGGAACCTCTATAGGGAGTAATGGAACTTAATATTCGCATCACGATAAGATCTTTTCTCCAATATAATCTTTATTATGACATCGACAAGTCCGCTGGTATAGTCGTTGGTATACCTGACAGCTACACTATCGTCGCGGGCTCGATTCCCGCCGGGGCTAGCATTTATGTGATAAAAGCCTTGCGTCTGGGTGTTTGGTAGGTATTATAATATGACGAGACCGCTGGTCTAGTGGTTAGTATACCTGACTGCTGCGCTAGGGGTCGCGGGTTCGATTCCCGCCGGGGCAAACATTTATGTGACAAATATGTTTGCCTTGCGTCTGGGTGTTTGGTATGTATTATAAGTATGTATTTACAAACAAAAAGTATTATATCAGCTGTTGGTTCCCATAGTACAAGCTTTGCTTAGTTTGGGGCTAGATGGCGCTGTGTGATAATGTCCAAGCATTATTATTATTATATGATTTTTTTATTTATTTATTTATTTGGATCACCAACAGATAAGAACACTATAAAACTTAAAAAAAAACCACAAATAGTTCATACATAAATGTCCACCCAATTACAGGTAACACACTATTGCAGTAAACTAAGTAGACTATGATAACATGACAAAATTATAAAATATATTATAATATAAAAATTAAACTTAAACATAGTTTATATTCTTAGTTTAGTTTATTTTAAGTTTCTTCTTTGTTTAGTTCTTTATTAATTAGTTATGTAGCTAATGTAATATTGTCAATAATTACAATTGACAATTTATTATGACTTTATTGACACAAAACAGATTAAACTATTTACAAAAACATATCTTAACCTACCTACTTATAGATAAAAGATCTGACCCAAACCGGAATCATGCGGTAGCGTGCCAAGAATGCTGGCAGCATTGCCACGCTGGATAGCAATGCTGATTTTCTGAGCGAGACATGTTCCAGCACGCCTGTCACGGGAGGCCTCAACCAGCCGACGTGAGACCTCCTTGAAAAGCTGAAGAGCATCCGGGCCCCAGGAACCCTGCTAATTACAATTTATTTTTTTATGAATATAGTGGTAACATATATTATAGAAATAAATAAAATTAAAATAAAAACAAACGTAAAGACGAAAATAACTATAACAATTAATTAATAACATAGCTAACTAGACTATTCTTGGTAAAAGGCATGTTATACATACATATTGCATACATACAGATATATAGTTCCATAAACTATATGAAGATAGACACAGTAGCTTCACAAGTAGTTTCACCTTAGCGGCCCCGAAGAGAAATCACCATAATAAATTGCCTACACGACGGACAGACAAATCGCTGTGTGTATATCTAGCCTTATTGCCTCCGACCCACGAATGCTAAAATATTTAGAGATCCCAAGAACGCGGGGAAAACGCATTGAAATTTTGATTCCAGATTTATAGGCCTAGTAATAAAATTCTTACACAAATCAGCCCTAACAAATCTGTGTTAGGGCTACCTCGCTAGGACGCTATTGTGTAGTGATAGATTTACGTGCGATTAAATTGATTGATATTACCTATTTGTGCGACTTACATACATAACAAAACATATGTGATTGTCACAGGTGTGCCCAACAAAGCCTTTAAATAACAATAACAATAATGCTTGGACATTATCACACAGCGCCATCTGGCCCCAAACTAAGCAAAGCTTGTACTATGGGAACCAGTAGCCGATATAATACTTATATACTTTTTTTTGTTGTAAATACATACTTATAATACATACCAAACACCCAAACGCAAGGCAAACATATTTGTCACATAAATGTTTGCCCTGGCGGGAATCGAACCCGCGACCTCTAGCGTAGCAGTCAGGTATACTAACCACTAGACCAGCGGTCTCGTCTATAAATTTATTAAATAATGAAAAGCGCCATTTAAACACATAGTAATGACATGAAAACGGGTCTTATACGCGATATTAAATCACGGGCTGACTGTCAGCCGGTGACCACGGCCGATGCTACTCGGTCGAAACGTCAGGAGGTAAATAAACAATTTAATATCGCGTATAATACCCGTTTTCATGTCATTACTATGTGTTTAAATAGCGAAAGTTTAAAAAACAGAAAAGCGCCATCATGGCCCTGTCCTTGTCTCCAACACTATTGGGGTCGACACTAGACTACATATATAACGATGTAGCTGGTCACATTACTGTTACAAAAGCGTGACTGACATCTGACCTTCACAACACATTTTAAAGGGAAAAAGTCAGTTACTTGCAATGCTATTAGATTATCCTTATATTTCTTCCTACTGCTATATTGTTTCTTTTTATTTGTTATTTTTTATCTCTGTTGTGACATTTATCTGTGACACTAGTGACGTCACGGGCCGGTCCCAACGGAAGATCAGCGCTGGTTGTCCGTCACATGACAACCAGCACATGCTGAGTTGGAACCGTTTCATCATTTCATGACGTGTTTATGTGTTGCTATGAATGAATGTCAAAAATATGACTGTCAACCATCCAACTCCTTACCTTAGTTAAGGTTGCTTAACTTCACAGATAATAATATAACTTTAAAGCATCGGAAAGTTGGATAAATTGTTTTATCCCTATTTAATATTGCCCATAAAATGGTGTAACCAAATTGTAACAGAAATTGCTCGCACGCTTATTTGTAACATACTTTAGTGGCAGCTGCGTATTATGTGGCAAGTGTTCCGTCCCGTGGTTTGCAACGAGGAATGAAATAAAGGTGAGGTGTGGTATAGAGGTGATCATGCTCAGCCACCACAAAGGCAAGATCTTCCAGCCAGGCGGGTGTTTTGCCTGGGGAACCGCGGCTCCGACTGTTCTAGTCGGAAACTTGTATATATGTTGAATTGCGTAGAAAACTTCGCTAGCGCGTGGCAGGATTGTGACGTCATTCGTTGAATGTTGTCCTGCTAGTTAGTCGATTTCTAACGTTGGTTTATGTAGCCGTGAGGTCGCTACATATGCAATATATGTAATTATGTATGTATTTAAATTGAAATTCTGTGCAAAACATTAGTCTCACGCGGGCAGGATTAATATGCCTGTACCGTACTCAATTCTCCCAGTAATTAAGCCTATGCTGCGCTCATTTATAATATTAAATTGAGCCTCAAATGTTATAATATAATAAGTTAAATAAAAATATCACAATAGGCCAATCTGATTTTTATACGTTAATAATATAGGTAAATTGAAAAACTTAAGACAATAGTGATGACGACGAGTTGAAATGAAAATGGAAATTAAATTGTTTTATTCAGTGTAGGCCCTTATAAGGCACATAGGAATGTCGTTATTTCACCAGCCGCTAATTATGTGTGTATTATTTGTGTTTTAGTCGGTAGCTGCGGAATTATTTCAGGTTTTTTTTTTTTTTATACCATTTAGGTGGCACACAAGCCTACGGCCCACCTGAACTAGCAGTCACCGTAGCCTATAGCCGCTAGCAATACCAGGGGTATCACTAACGGGGTGCCAACCGTGTTGTTGATGAGAACTCACTGTGCTAGCAGCATTACTACTAGCCCAGCGTATCCTCGTGGAGCACTGGCAACCTTACTTACCGCAGAAACACAACACTACATCAAGTAGTGTTATTTCACTGCGGTCTTCTGTAAGGCGGAGGTACAGTCCCCAGTCCGGCGGCTCCAATTTAAATGGGATAACCCACGGGAGATCCCAAATCGCCCTACCTCTCTTTGAATATATATTTTCAGGTGTACGCTCAGTCCTTACACCGTAATGGCCCGTGAGAACAATGGTCGGTGCCTAAAGGAAGAGGGTAGGCAGTAGGCAGTGTCCTCTACATTGAGGACAATAGATTCAAGATAATTACTATACCAAGCTCATAACTTTGATTAAACGTAATTAAAATCTCATTGAATAGAATGTCATTCTGAATAATACCTATTCAAAATTGTCGCTATAGAAACGCTTAGCTTGATGTATTCCCTGAGTCCCGTATAAACAGTCGTTTCCGCTCACGTTTTCTCTATTCCAGGTTTTCTCAAAGTGAGTTTCTTCATTCGACGGTGGGGGCTTCGCGACAAGATTAACGTAATGGTGGCTTGACTGGCAAGCAACTTACTTCTAAAATAGACTCAATTTGCGACAAGAATATGCCCATCCACCGCATTAATATAAAAAAGATATTTCTCTTAGCACTTTGTTCGTAACCTTATATTGAAATTTAAAAATGTTTGGATATTATCACACAGTGCCATCTGGCCCCAAACTAAGCAAAGCTTGTACTATGGGAACCAGCCGCTGATATAATACTTATATTTTTTCTTGTAAATACATACCAAACACCCAGACGCAAGGCAAACATAAATATTTATCACATAAATGTTCACCCCGGCGGGAATCGAACCCGCGACCACTAGCGCAACGGTCTCGTCAAATAAACACTTATTTACTTAAACAGTCAATTTTATTATTTTCTTTGGGGGGCATTATTCGAGGGGTTCGCTGTCATCTCGAAATTTTAACAAGGGTTCTTGGAGCCAAAAGTTTGAGAAACCTTGCTCTATTCATGTAGTAAGTGTAATCAATTTCTCCTTAAATCTGTTTAGATGTTTCGGCTTGATTCCTGAACAAACATTCCAACACGTAAACATTATTATACATATCACATTCCAAGGATCTAACCACAATTGTTTCGTATTTGGCTTTACTAACACAAGAAGATAAATTAATGTAAATTTTCCAGCATCTGCTCTTAGTCGTTTGTCTGATGGTAGCCGTCACGCTCTTTTGTGCAGACCTTCAGATCAAATAAAAAAGTACATGGAACTTTGCGTACAACATGTACCTGTGGGACAAGGCGTAGTTTCAATGTATTCGTTGTAAGTGTGTGCGTGCAGTTGTGTATATGTACAATGCAAGGCGTAGTTTTAACCGGTGTCCATGTTCTATATTCTAGGATCTTTTATCGTAAAGGCCTGTGCACTGCGCTCTTCACCTCTACACCTTAGTTCATAAGTGTACTTTGCTCAGTAATGTCGCTAGCTACAGAGCCCTTCAAGCTGAATCACAGTAACGTATACACACTAGTGCTTGGCGGCAGAAATTCTGACACTGCGATAGCTTTTTGCATTGATACCACACCTGGTTTTAATAGAAGTAGAGCGAATTGGGATCTTCCGTGAGTATTCCCATTAATATTGGAGGCTGGGAACTATATCTACACCTTACAGAAGACCGCAGTCAAATAACACTACATTGATGTAATGTTGTGTTTCTGCGGTGAGTAAGATTTTCAGTGCTCTACGAGGATACGCTGGGCTAGTAGTAATGCTCTTAGCACAGTGACTCCTCATCAACAACATGGTTGGCAACCTGTTAGTGATACCCCTGGTATTGCTAGCGGCTTTAGGGTACGGTGACTGCTTACCATCAGGTGGGCCGTATGTTAGTGTGCCGCCTTTGTGGTATAAAAAAATCTGGTAAGACTTAACACAAATACATAAACAATAAATTGAAACCTACACCTATTTATATCAATGCTGCCAGCATTCTTGGCACGCTACCGCATGATTCCGGTTTGGGTCAGATCTTTTATCTATAAGTAGGTAGGTTAAGATATGTTTTTGTAAATAGTTTAATCTGTTTTGTGTCAATAAATTAGTTATATATATCAAACTTGCAGTACGTAGCCTGTTCAACAATAAATTGTGTTTTGAAGTACAGTGCAGTGCAGTGCAATCAGCCGGCATTGTTTAACGACACGTGGGGGCAATGTCAGATAGAATTTAAAACACGCAAGCCTGGGTTTTACGTGAAACTTTTTTATGTTGTTACATTTTGTTTTTACGTGTGACGTGCAATCTATTCTGTTTTAATCTGTAGAACATTGCTACAAATAAAAATTACAAAACAATTTTAGGCACACGTACGTACTCCAGTTTTGTGTTTATCTAATTACAACTAAAACAAAGGGTAAAAAGACACAAAAATAAAAAATACTACTGAAGAAATATGTTTGGTCTAAATTTCAATTATTATTATTTTTTTTACTTTATTACACAGCGCCATCAGGCCCCAAACTAAGCGCAGCTGATACTTTGGGAACCAGCAGCTGATAAAATGCTTATTTCGTAAATACATATTTATAATTCATACTTAACACCCAAACGCAAGGCAAACATATCTGTCACATAAATGTTTGCTTAGCATTCAGGTATACTAACCACTAGACCAGCGGTCTCGTCGAAATATTTACTATTTTATTTTTATACCCACCCAATGATTATACGATTTGGGGTCTCATGGTAAAGTTACCGTAGCTCATGGACATTTGAAATGCCAAGGATTTTATTCGTGACAGTGCGCCACCTTATGTTCAGTTGAAGAGGAATGGACTTAATAATAACACGAGTGAGATATATCCCTGTTACTCTCAAAAAACACATAGTAACTCCTTAAGGACTTCTGAAAACCTTGAAGTAGTAACACAACACCACACTGTGCAGTTTATTGTATAGCCTAGCCGGTTACCTTACCTCTTAAATTGCTCTCAACTAGACGGTTCTCAGGTGAGGATAAAATATGTAATTTTTAAGGCTCATGCGATGTGGTAATCTAATACATTGCGTCTGTATTCACTTCTCAGTTTTAATGTCAAACGAAATAGATAAACGGAGTTTTTTTTAAACCTCTAAGGAAGCTCGCCTGATGGTAAGCATTTACCGTAACCTATGGACGCTTACAACACCAGTTGTATCACTCGCGCATAACAAAAAACACATACCATCATTTCTGTACTCACTCACGGGGTAGGTAGCGCGTACACCTCCATCAATTTCACAAAACCTTACGAACAGGAACTCAAAAACTGTCCTTATTCCACCAAACATAACTCTGTAGTACCGTATCCAGTTACTGAATAGGAAAGGTCAGCCGTCCTTTATCCGGGATTCAATATTATTCGTTCACCGCAATCCCAATTTGTACCAATTGGCGATTGTTTTCGCACATCGATCTTGTATAGAGCCGCTGGAATGTAATCTAATCGCCGTTTCGGAAGGTTTCTGGGTAAATAATCGGCCTTGTTTGGTCACGCTCAATTCTGTAACTACAGTCACTTTTGGAATTCTGTGCCGGTAGCAGGAACATTGTCATCA
This sequence comes from Falcaria lacertinaria, assembly GCA_951449985.1. Lineage (NCBI taxonomy): Eukaryota > Metazoa > Arthropoda > Insecta > Lepidoptera > Drepanidae > Falcaria > Falcaria lacertinaria. Next base: position 1,221,186 of record OX602133.1, on the reverse strand, counting down.
ACGTTTTCGTATCGCCTTCGACTATTTTTGTATTGGGAAATGAACAGCGCTGCGGCGGTGAAAAGTGGAACTAAAAATTATTGTCAATTTTGACATTTCGCGAGTTACGTTTTCGAATACGTTGTCGACAATGTTCCTGCTACCGGCACTGTATGTCTGTGGATTCTATATATATTACCAAATATAATATCAATGTATATAACAATGAATCTTCATAATGCGTAGCGCCTAAACTATTGATCTGATTTTGATTAATAAGGTGTCAATCGACTGGTTCTTATGGTCTGGGTAATGTCGGCGTTCATTTTAACCGAACAAAAGAAGGACTTAATTTTACTTTGTAAGCCTTGATTTTAACTGATTTCATTGCTTTTTTAGCAAAAAACGCCGACTTCTTTTCTTTTTTTTAAAAAAAATATTTTATTACAGTTTTTCATTTTTTTTACTTGTATGTGTTCGTAATTGTCAGGGAAACTTTAGTATTGTATACAAATATGTAGATTTGTAGTTTAATTAATTAAAATCAAACTTATGTCTTGGAGATATATTTTATTGTAAGTGACAGAACATATATTGACATATGAAGTACAAATTAACGATTTATTTATCTGTTGTGCTAGTACGCGCACAAGTATACAGGTTTTTTTAAGAAATATATCGGCAGGAGTCGGTAATTTGCATTAAATTGCTGTGCGAAGCCGGGGCGGGTCGCAACTGTCGCAAGTAAGGTATTTTTGTGGCCGTTTATAAGCTTAGTTAATATGATCAATATAAACATAAATTTATTTTGTCTCAGCCTAACGGTGGCTATAAGTCTATAGGCTAAGGTGATCGCTTACAATCGGATGGGCCGTAAACTTCTACCACCTACCTAAGCTCCACACCATAGTGGCATGAAATAGTTAGGTACTAATTCAACATGACTGATTGATACATGCTTAAGAGGCAAGAGTCACAAGCAGTCGCAAGTCAAGAGTGTACTGTCACTATACTCAGACCGCGAAAGGGAGACGAAGACGATGTGATGTTACTTTGATAAATTGCTAAAGAAATACCATAATCGTCGACTATTATTAAGTAGGGGTATATTTCCTCTTCCTGTATAGCTCTCATCAAAATGCCAGGTAAAAGCATTGGAGGCCATAAAAACGCGAACAAAACTAATCATTTACGGAAAGCTGTTTTGTAGCGATTCATTTCCTGAAGAATTTAGCTCTACTACAATGGACCACGCGATCTTTACGTTAGCTTTATCCTTTTTGTCTGTATTAAGAGATTGGTGCCAATTCTGTTGTACTAAATCATTTAACTAAACCAATTTGACAGGTCTGAAAATATTGCCATCCTTATTTAACCCCGCATATGCGAAAGGGATAGTAAGACTTTTTAGACCTGTCAAATTAGTTATGCTTAGTAATTTTGAACAATCGACGAACAGAATCGACACCATTGATGAATTTAGAAGAGCCAAAGAGGTGTGCACATCAATAGCTAAACGGAGCACTCACTTACCAAATAAATAAATACATGAACGTCATCGGGCCAGGTGACCCCTGGTGTTGCAAGCGTCCATAGGCTACGGTGACTGCTTACCATCAGGTGGGCCGTATGCTTGTTTGCCACCTTAGTGATATAAAAAAAAGGTACTAAATTCACGAATAAAAACTAGCGAAGTGCGAGTTGGACTCGCACACTGAGGGTTCAGTACTTATATAAAATATTTAACTTATTTTTATGATCTGTTCTTTTCCGGCAACAGAAATACACATTCTATGAAAAAATCAACTGTCTACTTGTTACGGATCATGTGAATCAGCTCGCTGGCAAGACGGACGGACGGACGCCCGGACGGTTGGACGGAGAGCAGGGGCTTAGTAATAGGGTCCCTTGGTTACCCTTCGGGTGCACTTAATATTCAATTTTATCCTATTAGGACATAGTTGAATTTTGCTTGCAACAATTTATCGTCTTAAGATGGGGCTGTCACATTTTCATTTTGTTGTGTTTTAGCTGCGGACACTTTTGAGCGCAGACACAAAGTCCATGTATTAATACGTCTCGATATATTTATCTTCAAGGAAGTTTGAAAGAAATAAAAAATGCGGAGGAATGAAGATAACGTGATAAGAAAGGTTTTATGTATGAATGGGTACAGGGGTCGAGGTAGACCTAAGAAAAGGTGGATGGATTGTGTGAAAGGTGACATGGCCAGAAAGGAAGTGAATACAGGGGTGACGGCTGATAGAGAAGGATGGAGGAGAAATACATATTGCGCCGACCACAAACGATATGGGATAAGGGCAGGAGAATGATGAGAATGATGGATATATTTATCTTAAACGCCATTGGAGATGCAAAATCACACAATACAATAAATTATCACAGTTTATTAGAATAAATTAGTAGTAATTAATATTAAATAAAAACAGATTTGTTCCAATTTACGCAGGCAACGGTATCCTCTTAATCTGTCTTTCTATTTGCTTCAGATTTTTATTTCTAACATTTGGTAATGCGAATAGGCTGTACACCAATCCACACAAGTTTATACCAGCGAACATATAAAGAAGGGTGTATATTCCTGCGTAATCCTCGATGTATTGGAAGGTGTATACGTGGACCAGCTTTAGAACCTCGGAGAATATAAGATTCGTGGCTAGGATTGTTGCGCGGATCTGCAAGAAAATGTTAAAAAAATATTAAAAAAAACATAAGAAAACAAAATTGTGGATAAAACAGCGTTACGATATGCTATAAAAATTACAGTTTTTAATCGGTTCAATAGTCCAGGGATTATGCCTTACAATGTTTACTTCAAAATAAAAAAATGTATGCAAAAATTTTTGAGTGCTTTCGTGTTAATTAGTGTACACCTTAGTGGTATAAAGACTAGTGTATAAATACCTCAATATTCAAGATCTCCACTAGAATGACGGTGGGTAAGGCCCAGCATAGGCCATAGCCGAAGACAACGATGCCCAAGGAGACTACAGGCAGCCATCGTAGACTACTCACAGTAAGATCTGCTTGAGTGTACACAGCCAAAACTCCAGTTGATAATACCATTATCAAAAAACCCACGGTTAGGACGTACTGAAATAATAATAGAGTAATTATTTAGTAAATAATCAAATAAATCATTGCCATGGTATCTTGATTTGCGTAGGCGTGTTCCGCGACCGGCAAAAGAAAGAAAGAAAAAATACATTTATTCATGACAACACATATATAAGACATTTGTAGAGGAAGGACATAGTGTTTTTATGGAACGGTCCCAACTCAGCATGTGCTAGATGGCCTGTGACGGACAACCAGCGCTGATCTTACGTTGGGACAACAGGCATGTGCAAACTCATTGGCCGTACTCGAGGCGATATTTCAGCCGATTTACGCATTTTATAAATAGATAGATAACTGTTTATTGTACACCAAAATTAATAACTGAGGAACATAAAAGTACATTATAAATCGGTACAATTGGCTGCCTTGTCACTAGAAGTGATCTCTTCCAGAGTTTGGTTATAACCGTATGGAAAAATTGTTAAGCACACACACAGAGTTTACACACACAGAGTTTACACACAAACAGAGTTTACACACACACATAGCTTACACACAAAGAGCTTAAACACACAGAGTTAACACACACATAGTTTACAAATAGAGAGTTTTCACACACAAAGTTAACCGCGTTCACCCAGACATACGCAGTGGGGGTAATTTGTTTTAATATATGTAGTGATATGATATGTTTCATGCTAATTCTCTTTTGAAGTAGGCAAAGTGGTTAAGCGCCATTTCACTCTTGACTTGTACACCTATCTTGCTTCTTGCACATTCTTATACATGATTATAAGAGAGGTAGGGCGATATGGGATTTCCCGTGGGTTTTCCCATTTAAATTGGAGCTGCCCGACTGGGGACTACCTCCGCCTTACAGAAGACCGCAGTGAAATAACACTACTTGATGTAGTGTTGTGTTTCTGCGGTAAGTAAGGTTGCCAGTGCTCCACGAGTATACGCTGGGCTAGTAGTAATGCTGCTAGCACAGTGAGTCCTCATCAACAACATGGTTGGCACCCCCTTAGTGATACCCCTGGTATTGCTAGCGGCTATAGGCTGCGGTGACTGCTTGCCATCGGGTGGGCCGTATGCTTGTGTGCCGCCTTAGTGGTATAAAAAAAAACATTCATCAATCTCTTCATACTTTCTTCCTGATTCCGAGTACTCTTTACCATATCATTATTGAGTAATTTTTTAGCTTAATAATCGTTTTTAAAATGGTATTATTAGGATATAGGAGTCTTACCTTCCGATCCACAAATATGCAACTCAATACAGCAATCGCACTCCCGGCTAGTAGAGTGGATAGCACCAACGTTATATCCGGATCTGTAGCTATCTTTAGCTGCATCAGTGCTTTCTTTTCGTCGAGGAATATGATGCTACCACACAAAGTCATTGTTGCATAAAGGACGATACCGATTTTCAAACTGTCCCACCAGATTTTGTTGCGATCTGAGGACATATAAGCCAGCTGTTACATATTTTTTTTTAATAGTAGTTTGAAAAGTGGAGGCACTCATGGTAGAATTGTCAACGTAACATATCGATCAATCTGCGAAATTAATTTTATTTGGCTAGTATATAGATGACCGCTCATAGCGAACGAAGCCATCTTCCATTCCTCTGGAGCTTCAGAATCAAATTACCAGCCACATTTAGTTAGATATAGAAGCCGTGGTGGCCTTGTGGTTGGAACAACGGCCTGTCATCTGATGGGCCTAGGTTCAAACCCCGGCCTGTACCAACGATTTGTTCTAAGCTTAAGTACAGTAATTAGTCACACCATAAGCTTTTTAAAAGGGAGGCAACGCGATTTGGGATTTCCCGTGAGTTTTTCCATTAAAATTGGAGCCGCCCGACTGTGGACTGTATCTCCACCTTACAGAAGACCGCAGTCAAATAGCACTACTTTGATGTAGCACAGTGAATCCTCACCAACAAAATGGTTGGCAACCCATTAGTTATACCCCTGGTGTTGCTAGTGGCTATACGCTACGGTGACTGCTTACCATCAGGTGGGCCGTATGCCTATTGTGCCATCTGAGTATATAGAAAAAAAAACTATTGCCGGCCCCAATAATGTTTGGGTTCAATTAATAACTAGGTGCACCCAAAATTATGTTTGATTGTTGGACAAAAAGCCCTTGTGAGGAAAAAGGGATTTTTTTGTACGAGTCATATTCATTCTTTGAAAGCGCACTTTTACACACTTTAGCGACCGCCTATTATTTTTTTATACCACTGAGGTGACAAACACGCATACGGCCCGCCTGATGGTGAGCGGTTACTGCAGCCTATGGACGCTTGCAACGCCAGGGGTATCACTCGCGCGTTGCCGACCTTATTCTACCTTAATGGTAATATCTCAGTTGGGTTCAATAAAATTTTCAATCATGAAATTCCGTGTGTACTTACACAAGTTTTTCATTGTCAAGCCACCATCCACTTTAGCTTTTTCGTTCTCAGTTTTCCATTTATCTATTTTAGTTATCACATACGGATTATCCGGTGCCAAGCATCTTAGTTTTGCCAAATTTGTCTTAGCACTCTGTAACATAAAAACATACGCTTAACTTACAGAGTAAAGAAAGAAGAAGACAGAACTTAATGAAAACATGTTAATATAATATGATGGAAGAGATTATGTTTTTAGCGTTTTATTGGTCTGTGCTGTTTCAATCAAACCTTCTTATCGTACTCAGATATTTTTTTTGATGACTAGTTCGTGTTTGCTAAATATTGGTGAAATGTCACATACATAATTGAATTTATTTTCAAAATTATTCAATAGGCTAATTCCGTATGAAGCACGAAGTCTGACGTCATTCTTGAAAAAATCGGCCAAGTGCGTGTTGGACTCGCTCACCGAGAGTTCCTTACGATAAGCATACTAGGTTAAGTCAAACATAACTCTGCCGTTCAATTCCTAGACACGGCTACTGCACCAACCGCAAATAATAAGTTTGTAATAGTAAATTCGCTCTTTCTTTACTAGAAAATACAAGAATGTAAACTTTCTGACCATAATATTACTTTTAAGGAACCACTTTTGTACGAAACGAATAATAAAGTGGATTTACTGCAAGGACACATCTAGTTGCTGAACAAACTTTACGAAAGTCCACACGATTCCAATTTCGCGACCTGTCCCCGACGTTGCAAGGGGCTTTCAGTGCAAGAAATTTACGAGGCTGCCTTCGGGCACTTTTCTTTACTTGTAACCATATTTTATTATTCTTTATATTGTTCTATATTTACTGAGGTTCTAATCCTGGAAGCCTTTGTTATGTTTCCATTAATATTCTACATTATTATACTACGGGTGTACGTAGTATATTATCTTCTGTTGTCAAAACGCTATCAGTGGTTGTAAGCGCGACAGATATTGGTGTCAATTCTGTTGTAAAAAGTCACTAAACTAAATTGACAAGACTTACAGTATTGCCATCTTTATTTAACCCCGCACATGAGAAAGGGATAGCAAGAATTCCAGTTTGTTTATTATTCAAATTTGTTTAGTTTATTGATCTTGTATAACAAATTCGACACCATTACCAAGACATAATGTTTTTATTGATCACCTGTGTCTTATCTTGTTCGAACTACAAAATAGTTTGTTTGGAGAGGCGGACGCCTCTTCTATGAAATTTAAAAAAAATATATGTACAGCCATAATATAGTCTGTCTTTAAATTCAATTAATTCAACCATTTCCATTTGATAAACAAACAAAGTAATAGTTGCATCGTAGAATTTCTCTATACGTAACTCACCTCAATTTTCCCAATCTTAACCAAATAGCTCGGCGTTTCAATTAGCACCATCAAAGATATGAACTGCACTGCAACCAGCGCCATCATGAGGTACATGATGAGCTCCAACTCCGTCACCAAGTTTATCATGTACCCAGCTGTGGTCATGACCATTATTAGTGGTAGGTTGAAACTCCTAGTTCTCTTTGAGCTGATTTCCATGACGTACACTGGAGAGCAGGTGAAAAGACCTCCAGAAACTACTCCAGCCAGTACGTGAAGATATATCACACTCGTGTCGCTCAGCAAAAATAATGGTATGAGTGAGGTCTGGAAGAAAAAGAAAATAAAAGAAGAGGGAATTCGTCCTGGACTGGGATCTCCCGTGGGTTTTCCCATTTAAAATTGAACCGCTCGGCCGGGGACTGTACCTCCACCTTACAGAAGACCGCAGGCAAATAAAACTACTTCAATGTGGTGTTGTATTTCTGCGGTAAGTAATGTTGCCAGTGCTCCATAAGGATACGCTGCACTAGTAGTAATGCTGCTAGTACAGTAAGCCCTCATCAACGGCATGGTTGACAAAGCGTTAGTGATACCACTGGTATTATTAGCGGCTATAGACTGTGGGGACTGATGGACATCAGTTGGAACGTATGCTTGTTTCATTAATTTTCATATTATCAATTCCATAAGGTCTTATGACTTTGGATGTGAATGGACTGTGTGGAATGACAAGGCCAGAAAGGAAGCACATAAAAAAATAAAGCTGACAGAGAGGGATGGAAGAGGAACACATGGAATAAGGACAGCTGAAATATGATGAGGATTCTATAGCGCTGAAATAATATAATTTTTAATTTGATGACATTATTAATTTCGATGTCCTCCCATTTCACATGCGGAATTGCATTTTGATGACGATTCAAACACTTTTGGGCCTTCAGACTTTGAATGTCGTTTCAATAATCTTGATTCTATAATCAAAATTAAAAATGTTTTATTCAGTTTAGTCTTTAATAACGCACTTATAAGGTCTAAATTACCCACCAGTTTGGATAAATCATCTGATATAAACAAAACTAACTCACCGCTTGCACCAAATTGATGATGAACAGTCCAGCTTTCCTTCCATGATTGTCCATCGTGTAACTAAACAATGGGGCTGATATAATGGATGCAAGGACCATAGCAGTGGTGCTCCAGGGAACACCATCGTAGCTGTTGAAGTGGCCGGCGTGGTCCGAGGTGGTGAGGGCCGTGGTCTCGATCCCATGGGTAAAGTAAGGGACGCTGGCTGGAACAACAATGGTAAGTACTAATGGTTATTCCTATCTGGTAGTGTTAAGGATATATTAAGAGAGGTAGGGCGAATTGGGATCTCCCGTCGGTTTTCCCATTAATATTGGGGCTGCCCGACTGTGGACTATATCTCTTCCTTACAGAAGACCGCAGTGAAATAAAACTACTTTGATGTAGTGTTATGTTTCTGCGGTAAGTAAGGTTGCCAGTGCTCCACAAGGATACGCTGGGCTAGTAGTAATGCTGCTAGCACAGTGAGTCCTCATCAACAACATGGTTGGCAACCCGTTAGGGATCGTTCCACGCGTACGAAGTCGCGGGTGGGCACAGCTAGTACTGAAATATAATTGTCAAAAAGCCCCACATCATGGTAGGCAGAGAGTATAGACCATTTCACTCTTGACTGAGTGCCAGTCAAATCTTTACTTGCCCTACATAAATGTCTAGAAGATATGCTACTGCACGTCTATGGCTGCTGACTCCATTTGTGGATTATGGCATTGGTGCTTATTTTGTTGTACGAAATTACTAAGCAAAAATTAAAAAATACTTTAAAAAAAACGTATCTTGCTCATTATGTTTATTTTCTCTAAATACTGTACAACTAAACATTTTACTATTGTTAACCAAATCCATCCAACCCAAAAACTTCCACGTCTTTCATTCAATTTATTAACCTACTTTAGTTTTTTGAAATTTTTATTTGTATCTTTTATATCTTTGTGGGGCGAGCGAGGTGATCATGCTCGGCCACCGCAAAGGGAAGATCTTCCAGCCAGGCGGGTGTTTTTGCCTGGAGAACCGCGGCTCCGACTGTTCTAGTCGGAAACTTGTATATATCTTGAATTGCGTAGAAAACTTCGCTAGCGCGTGGCAGGATTGTGACGTATGTAGTTGTCATTCGTTGAATGTTGTCCTGCTTGTTAGTAGATATCTAACGTTGGTTTATGTAGCCGTGAGGTCGCTACATCTTTAAAATGTATCGACAAAGCAAGCTGTGATTACCTATAATTGTAAAAACAGTTACCTTTCTTCAAATTACTTGTATAATTTTATTGAAATTGCTGTATTTTACGTTGGTAGTCCTATAAATAAATAAATAAACTAAACTAATTTGACAGTTCTTATAGTCTTGCTATCCCTTTCTCATGTGCGGGGTTAAATAAGGATAGCAATTCCTTTAGAACTGTCAAAGTGATTTTGTACAACAGAATTGGCACCATTATCTAACAAGGACCTGTAATAGAGGGAAATGACACAAATAGAGCTCCGTCAATTGGTCACCGCATCAATTGCTGCTTGTTTCAAATTTGATCCTATTAAGACCTGCTTAGTTTGTATCGGCTGAATAATGGAACGACATTCAAAGTTCCACGTAACTGTTTGAAGCGTCGTCAAATTACAATTTCTCATGTATAATCGTAGGTCACTCTAACAAATGTGGCATCAGTTTTGACTGACAGTTTTTTGGCATACATTTTTTGGATCCCAAATTGCATTTATTATTTGTTGTGACTGGCATGCATTGTAATGCCTGTATAAGATTCTCAATTCAAATTTGTATTGTTCGTAGATTCAAATATATTCACATTTCTTCGACGATGTGTCTGGCCACTATTTTTACTGATCTGGGAAAGGTATGGCAAGTATAACTTGTAATTTAAATTAAGAATGGTAGTTTCGATATAAATGACTGAAAATTATTTGAGCTTCATAATCTAATTGATGCGATTTACTTATCGGTATACCTCCCTTATACATTTGCCCACTTCTTTCGTAATACATACAAAACGTTCTCAATTCAAATTTTAATTTTCCATTCTAAAACTCAAAAATATTAACCAAATTCAGTCGTAATAAGTTCAAAACTGAGAAGTTTTTATTTCCTATTCTATTTTTAAAATTTAGTGGTGTAATGTTTTCAAAATTTAAATTAATCATCATTATCATTCTACACTGAAAATAATGTTTTTAGAATATTTTAAACTTGTGTTTAATGGGCAATATAACTAATGGGCTTGTTATCCGTTTTTCAAGTTACTTCAAGGCTCAATAATAAAGCCTTCGTACAATGAAGGCACAAACAAACAAAATCGTAATCTAATTTTTTTTCTCATACCTAAGTCTTCTAGTGTGAGACGAGACGCGGAAGGTACAACTTCTTAGATCAATAATCTCCAGATTGCTTAGCGATGGAAAAATAAAAGTACTCGTAGCCATTTTCCTGTTTCATAGTATCACAAAATTCTTACTAAACTGTGTAATTTTTCAGAATGGTATTATTTAATTGGATCCAATCTGTCTGTATATCTATTATCTATATATATATAAATGAATCCCTATTTCCCTTGGTCACGGCATCACGCGTAAACCGATTTCGCATTTTTTTTTATTTTTGTTTGTTATTGATAGGAGAAGGTTCCTATGAAAAAAATATTTAAAAAGACCCGTAACCTTAATTTCGCGATAAACTAAGGGTCCTTTTTGCTATGGTGTATTTGTCATATGAATTCATAGCTAAGACAGGACATCGCCTGTCGGGTCAGCATATAAAAGAAGCTGTCTGACTGACTCACATATCACATCGTATAGCCTAAACGCCTGTGGTTAGACACTTGAATTTTTGTCAGTAGGTGCCTTTTATGACGTAGGCATCCACTAAGGAAGGGTTTTTGAAAATAACACTCTTAAGAGGGTCAAATAGGGGATGAAAGTTGGTAAGAAAATTCGTAATTTTTGAAGTTTAATTCATGAAAACTATCGCGGGTAACTGCTATCATTAATATAGAGGTAGGTACATGTTGATTCACTTTACAACGCGTGCGAAGTCGGGGGAAAAAGCTAGTTAATAATAAGCCCGCTGACGGCAAGATTGCAGATAGCAGTCCCAAGCCACCAGCAGGAAAACTATTTGGGAAGCGCTAATTGAATTTATTCTGGCGCAGTCCATTGTTCTCCTACCAGAGAACATTCTGAATATTCTGATTGTATTTCGTAAACTACAGACGGATTTGAAGGCTTTTTGTCTATACTAATAGTATACAGAGAATATATTTGTATGTTTGTTTGTCTATCTATACTTCTATACTATATACTAATAATATTATAAAGAGGAAAGATTTGTATTTTTGAATTTTTGTGTGTATGTTTGTATTGAATAGGCTCCGATACTGATTTCAAAAAATCTTTCACCGTTAGATAGCTACATTATCACTGAGTAACATAGTCTTATCGCCCCGGCTTCGCACGGGTAGACAAAATTTTCGATAAATGTCTACCCGTGCGAAGCCGGGGCGAGCCGCTAGTAATGAACTTATAAACCACCGGACTGAGTTTAAAAATTATTTTACCAACAGAATAATATATTATCACTGAGTAACATAGGCTATATATTCCTAATATATTTATACTATATGTTCATGTATAGGTATTTCTACAGAAGTGATAACGCGGGCTCCACGAGGATACGCTGGGCTAGTAGTAATGCTGCTAGCATAGTTCTGGTCAACAACAGGGTTGGCAACTCGTTAGTGATATCCCTGGTATTGCTAGCGGCTATAGGCTACGGTGACTGCTTTCCATCAGGTTTGCAGTATGCTTGTGTGCCATCTTAGTGGTATAAAATAATAACAATAACGCTCTCGCTCGATGGTTGGGTCAAGGGTCGGATACAGAAGGCAGTACTCCTCGACACGGCACGCATTGTCAGGAGGTTCCTCACTCTGTAACCCTAACCACCGGTAGCTTGGGCTCGCGCCTCGCTATCGATATATATCGATTTTTTTAAATATTTTTTTTTTCTTTTTTAATTAAAAAAAAAAACCTAAGCTAAGCTAACCTAAGCTAAGAATAAAAAAAAATGAGAATAATAATCATCAAAATAAATAAAAATCAAAAATCATTCATTCAGTTTAGGCCCTAATAACGCACTTATATAGGTCTAAATTACCAATGGTTCGGAAAAAAGCCACCTGAGAAGAACCGGCATGAAACTCAGTGCTCTCTTTTGTTCATGTCTCAATCATGGTATAACAATTTGTAACAAAATTCTTCTAGACAGACAATAATGAACATACCCAGAACTGACAAGAACACTTCCTTCCATGCACTTCCTTTGCAAACATTTCCCTTCAGTTCACCACCGTTTGTGATAGCGTACACCATTTTCGTAAGCACGCACACATTTCATAGTGAAACCATACTGTAAATTAACTATATACTTAAAATACACGTATTTACACTGCTTATCATTAAAATGTGCACAGTAACGCCCAGTGAGTGGTAAATAAAAGGTAACTTTATGCAGATGGAGTTAAGTGTAATTTTGAGTGTGTAGGTTTTGTGGAGAGTTCTGTTTTAACGACTACGTGATACAAAGGCGTTGATAAAATACGTCAAAAGTCAATTGGATGTACGGCTGTGTATTGTCATTGAGACGTGACAGTCGACGCGTTTGGACGCTTGAGGAGCGTTTGAACTACTAAGCAATGTTCAGCGTCGGTAGCAAGAAAATCTTTCGGCTACGTATTTGAAAACGTAACCTCAAAATGTCAAAGGACATCATCCATTTTGGTCCAAATCTGAAAAGGCCGGCCAACCCATTTTTTTGGATATTCTGTTAGAGCTTGCCCGTCTGTACATTTATAACTATGGCACCAAAATTCTAATTTTCAAATAAAATCGAGGACAAATGTTTGGTGTCATAGCAATAAATGTTCAGACGGGCAAGTTCTAACAGAATATACAAAAAAATGCGTTTGTCGGCACTTTCAGATTTGGACCAAAATGTCCTTTGGTTCGAGATTCATATCAAAGATCCTATTTTTCTGGACTAAGACTTCTATGTTCTTAAAAGTAAGTATGCAAGTAATAAGAAAGCGAAAACTTTTGCGTTTCAGTCCACTTGCCAGACCAAACGAGCTTTGTGAACTATCGCGCTGGATATAAATTGAGTTGATTCAATTTTACATAGCTCATTTTTGTCAATTTCAAAATTATTATTTGACTAGACTTAAGAATATATATTTTCTAATTGTTAGAATCTACCACCGGGTTAGGAAGGTCGTTTTTGGCTGAAAGGAATACGACAAGGAACGCAGCAAGTACTCTTTAAAAGAAAAACTATTTTTTAGATTTCAATTATCTACGTGACTAGATTAAACAAGAAAATATTCTCATCTGATGATCATTTTAATGTATTTAATACATATTACAATTATTATGATATATAGTTTTTTACAATTTTAATTTTATTTTCATCTTTTCAGATTTTTTTTATAATTTTATACTAGGTTTTGCCCGCTTCTCACGCTTGGTAAGGTTAATAAGCCAACATGTCATGACTGTATCTAACCTATAGAAAAACGATTTCTTTTTCTGACGGCTTAATTATTACCTACTTTCATGGATGCAACTTAATTTTTTTGGATTTTCATACAAGATATCATGCTCTATTTTAACCCATTAGGGGTGGATTTTTTTCTAAAATCCCCTCCTTAGTGGATGCCTACGTCATAAAAGGTACCTACTGTTAAAAATGTCAAGTCTCTGAACGTCCGTTTATGCTGCGCATTGATGTGTCAGTCACTTATTTTCCCTTTTTCTACATACAGATTAGAATGTAAGAATGAATGTATTAAAAAAGCTTTTTTTTAAATAAAACATTTAAAAAAAAGCTTTTTTTTTTAAATGTTTTATTTACTATTTTAAATATATGAAAACATTCATTAATCTACTCCAACCATTCCATTACGTGGTATCACTAAATTAAGCTGTGCATGCTGCAACTCAATTAGGAACGTTGAGAGAATTATAATATTATGAAGCTCACCTTGGAAAATTTCATCAAATATACTGTTTTATGGCATAACTACTTCAAAATGGGTTCGCTAATATGAAACTATCACGAGAAGTACAAAAAACTTAGCTAATGATTACATGTCTACACAAATATTATAAAAGGGAAAGATTTACACTTTCGTGTGTAATGAGTAAACTCAAATCTACGGGACCGATTTCAAAAATTCTTTCACCGTTAGAAACCTACATGATCACTGAGTAACATAGGCTATAGACAGTCAAATAAATAAAGGCTACAGACAGATAAATGTCTACCCGTACGATGCCGGGGCGGGCCGCTAGCTATCTGCCAGTGAAAGTCCCGCCAAAATCGGTCAAGCCATATATAGGAGGTTAGAAGAAACCAATGGACAGACAGATAGACACGAATAAAAATAAAAATGTTTTTGTTTTAAGTATACGTAGTTTACGTATGTTCATTCAGAATATAAAAAAAATGCGTTGGCACTTTCAGATTTGGACCAAAATGGATGATCGATTATTGAATTTATCCTTAAGGATCTCTGAAAAGTCACTCATCATTTGCTCTCTCCCCACTTTTGTAGTTAAAACCTCACAAAGTGGGCTCCCAACGATGTCTTATCATGTCTCGCACGAGAGTATTTCCTCAACAAACACTGAGTCACATCTTGTACTGTTTTGTTTTTAAGGCTATAAAGTTACTCATTGGCGTTTTATTATGTCGCTAGTCTCGGCGTGCAATCAAGCACGTTTTTTTCTGTTAGCTATGTACATATAAATACATATTTGTCTTTTGTATTTGGTTTGGACTGAGAGTCGCAGACGTGACTGTACATAATAATAACAAGAATACGGAAGGTATATTATTTTAAAATTCAGATTAGACAGTGCAGAGCATTGTCTAATCTTTGTATTTTAAGATGTTATGTACCTTCCTATATTTTTTTTTTTTTACCACTTAGGTGGCAAACAAGCATACGGCCCACCTGAAGGTAAGCGGTCACCGTAACCTATGGACGCTTGCAACACCAGGGGTACTCGCGCGTTGCCAACCCTAAAATTAATCCTGCCTACCGGATTCCTGGACATAAATTTATCTTTACTATGATCTGACCTTTCCTGGTAGGTACATCACTGGCATCACTAGTAATGTAACTTGGTTTTGTAGAAGGAATAAATAATTCCTTGTACATTACCGGTTATGTATGAAGAATAGCTTTTGCTTGCGCAGTACTGGTAATGTAACTGGTTATGTACGAAGAATATTATTCCTTGTACATTGCTGGTAATGTAACTTGGTATTGTACGAGGAACGAGCGATTCTAAGTGGTCGCATAGTATGAGGATTTCTTTAGAATTTTACTACCTACCAAGTACTCGCGTGAGTTTTTTTTTTTGTTATACCACTAAGGTGGCACACAAGCATACGGCCCACCTGATGGTAAGCAGCCACCGTAGCCTATAGCCGCTAGCAATACCAGGGGTATCACTAACGGGGTGCCAAACATGTTGTTGATGAGGACTCACTGTGCTAGCAGCGATACTACTAGCCCAGCGTATCCTCGTGGAGCACTGACAACCTTACTTACCGCAGAAACACAACACTACATCAAGTAGTGTTATTTCACTGCGGTCTTCTGTAAGGTGGAGGTACAGTCCCCAGTCGGGCGGCTCCAATTTAAATGGGATAACCCACGGGAAATCCCAAATCGCCCTACCTCTCTCGAGTATGTAAATATTGGAAAATTACCCAGCGAGTGCCCAGGGATGTGTCGATAACCTATCCGGGTGAACAGGCGTCAAATTTATCACGTACCATGATTAATCACTGAACGAACAAGGTATTGGATTGCATTTAAACAGTGGCCGTCAAAGTTTAATAATTCACTTACACACCCATTTAATTGGGCTTCAAAAAAATTGATGTCGCAATAAAGATAACGCACTTTTTTAATTCTGCATAAAATTATAATAATTCTCGGATGTTATTACAAAGGGCCTTTTGGTTTCAAACTAAGCATCGTTTAGTATGGCTATATAATATTTTTATGTCTACAATATTGTAAAAAAATGCCTTTAATAAAAAAAAATGGTAATAAAACTAACCACGTAGCTCTCGGTGTCGTTAATGTTTGAGAACCTCAGACGTGTACCATTTATCTCAGCCCCGGTCTACGCCCGGGTTGGTGTATGGTAACAAAGGGCAAACAGGACAATAGCCATGTAATAATTACTCCAGTTGTGATGTATGTAAATTTTACTGTAAATGTAAATGCTGAGGACATTTTAAAACTCTCAGTGTGGAAATGCAGTGTAATTCTGTGAAAACAGCGACTCAAATCAATCGACAGTTTATACCACTAAAGTTTACCGCAGCCTATGGACGCTTGCAACACCAGAGGTTATCACTCGCGCGTTGCCGACCCAAAAAGTATGTTTACTAGGGAAAGAAAGGATGTTCCGGATATCCGCATCCGTATCCGCGGATATCTGCAGTAGAAATAAGGCCTGTATCCGTATCCGTATCCGTCACTTTTCTCTTTCTTCTTCGATCTTTTACGGATCTTTTATTAATTTTCAAATGCAATTGACAGGATAAAATGCTGCAAAATATCTTACATTATATGATTAAATAGTATATTTAAAGAAAAAACCATTCAGAGTAATTTTATTTGTTAAATTCAAATATTTGGTACCTTTGATTGCAAACATTTATTCTAGTATGTTACCATACCAATAGTATTTAACTCAAATATACTAAACTCAACTATCTTATGAGACCAATATTACACAAAGAGTGACAAAAAAAAGTTCCGCATCCGTGTCCGTATCGGTATCCGCGGATATATTTTTTGACGACCCGGTACATCACTGATGTATAAGTACAATATTACGTTTTGCACTACATAATTCCAGCACCATGTTTACAAACCAACATCTCCCAGCACAAGGCAAACAGCACTAGGATTTACATCACATTACATGAACTACGATGATAGATTACGATGGCCCAATCCTCACTACTCTCTTTAGCTTAAACAAGAATAATTTATGTAAAGAGGAGTTAGCACCGCAACATAATTTGCGAAGGCACTTATGTGTTGGATTTTCATGTATCCTTAGAACTCTAATTTGATCTGTTAGGTTTGAAAACCCTCCTATTAGAGGCATCTTTAATATTTTTTGTAATTTAGACCTTCATAAGTGCTAATAAGGGCCTAAACTGAATAAATGATTTTTTGGTTTTGATTTTGAATTCTAGTTTGTAAGGTGTATGTCTTTTGTAAGGTGGAACTACTTCCCCAGTGGTTTTTTTTTGAGGGTAACCCCATTAGCCGCCACGTAATTTCTACGTTCGTGATCTGATGAAATATGTTAAGAAAATCAATATAAACAAAGATCATAAAAAATCAACGTGATGCAGAACAAAAAAGGTAAAGGATAAAAACCAACTGATTTATTTCGGAAAATGACAGTAGTTCTGTTTGACACGCGTGTCAAATTAAGAATCAAGCGACATAGATCAAGTGAAACTTGAAATTATTAACATACCTATACCAATTTTAAAAGAGAGGTAGCGAGATTTGAGATTTCCCGTGGTTCTCCCATTTAAATTGGAGCGGCCCGTCTGGGGATTGCACCTCCACCTTACAGACGACCGCAGTCAAATAACACTACTTTGATGTAGTTTTGTATTTCTGCGGTAAGTAAGATTGCCAGTGCTCCACGAGGATACGCTGGGCTAGTAGTAATGCTGCTAGCACAGTGAGTCCTCATTAACAACAGGGTTGGTAACGCATTAGTGATATCCCTGGTATTGCTAGCGCCTATAGGCTACGGTGACTGCTTACCACCAGGTGGGCCATATGCTTGTGTGCCACCTTAGTGGTATAAAAAATAAAGGCCAACCACAGGCTCTAGTAGGCTCTAAAAGTATAACGTTGTAAGGAAACTTTGTTTCAAGCATACAATAACAACACTCATAATCGTACCACTAGGTATTATGATCAAGTGACATAGATCAAGTGAAACTTGAAATGATCAAGTGACATAGATCAAGTGAAACTTGAAATGATCAAGTGACATAGATCAAGTGAAACTTGAAATGATCAAGTGACATAGATCAAGTGAAACTTTAAATGATCAAGTGACATAGATCAAGTGAAACTTTAAATGATCGAGTGAAACTTGAAATGATCAAGTGACATAGATCAAGTGAAACTTGAAATGATCAAGTGGCATAGATCAAGTGAAACTTTAAATGATCAAGTGACATAGATCAAGTGAAACTTGAAATGATCAAGTGACATAGATCAAGTGAAACTTGAAATGATCAAGTGACATAGATCAAGTGAAACTTGAAATGATCAAGTGACATAGATCAAGTGAAACTTGAAATGATCGAGTGAAACTTTAAATGATCAAGTGACATAGATCAAGTGAAACTTGAAATCAATAACATACCTGTACCCAATAGGCAAACTCTTCATGTACTCAGTCAAGTAACTGCTAACTTTGTAACTATTTACCTCCCCGTTAAATACTTCCGTGAGAATGTAATTATCGTCGAGAAACCATTACTTCAGGTGAAATGCAAGCATTTATGGGGTGATAAAGTGACTTGATGGAATTAACGGTATTTCTTTCTCTCTTTCGCGTTTAGACACGTGATCTAGCTTCATTTGAATGGAACTTTAAATCTTTATTTAGCAATTTAGCTTGTATATTAGAACTGAAAGAAAGAGAGAAAACATTTGACGTGTTGAAATTTTACAAGATAGAGTAATAGGTATTTTCCTCACTGTTGAGTAAGGATTTTAGGGTAACACAGTGTTGCAAGCGTTCATAGGTTAAAGTAACCGCTTATCGTACGGCCCTGTATTCTTATTCGCCACATACGTATTATAACATAAAAATGGCGTGTCTGTGACAAAGAGTAGATTAATAAAAAAAGAAACAAATATTTCAAACTATAGTAAAATTGTAGCTTAAACTTGACCTAGAGCAATGTCAGTCGCTATCGCATAATGAACCTTATGAGCTTCCTAACAGTGAATATTTCACTTGCAATCTTTGAGGTAAATAAGCTATTCAACGAGTTAATGAATATTTATTCTTATTTTACAACACAAAGCATTTGAAGTTTCATTGCAGTGTTTTAAGGTGCAAAGTGCATTGGTAGCATGTTTCCTTGCTAGACCTGATATTGGCGCCCAACATGAACTGACAGAACGGGGACCAAAATGAAATGACAGAAGTCGATTATTGAAACACAGTGAAAACTATTTTAGACTTTATAGATATTATTATAGGGTACATACTTCTCATCATTTTAAAGGTTTTTTTATAACGGATAGCAATACAGCTGATTCACAAGAGACTACAGCCAGTCAATTCTACACCAAAAGGGAGTTGGCGTAATTAAATAATGCAATACCAGGGGTATAACTAACGGGTTGCCAACCACGTTGTTGATCAGGACTCACTGTGCTAGCAGCATTACTACTCACCCAGCGTATCCTCGTGGAGCACTGGCAATTTAAATAGGAAAACCCACGGGAAATCCCAAATAGCCCTACCTCTCTTAAAATATTTTCATAACATATAAGAATAGGAAATTTCTTAAAACCCGATTCTAGCCTGAGCGAATTGGGTAAAACGTCGCAGCATATTCCTAATATTGGCGTAGAAATGGATACGATAAGCCTAGTGGTTCAGACATGTTGCATGAATATTGTCATACCAGAGTTATTGGAAAAGTTCTAGGTACGGCCGGCTACGCGCGAGTGATACGCTTGGTGCTGCAAGCGTCCATAGGCTACAGCAACCGCTTACTACTAGGCAGGTGCCACCTAAGTGGTGTAAAAAAAAGTTAGATTAAACCATAAACACATGTAGCTATGCTGCTAACCATTGACCAGTTCCCTAGTCAGGACTCAGCCTTGAGAACAACAACCATGTCTTGGTAAACTTAAAACCGGCTATCATAATAAAATACGGCCACATAATTTCATGTAAATCTTCAACTCCATATAATAATGGCAGTAGTTATAATTCAGCTTGCAAGAATTGACCTAAATAAGCAATCATTACAAGCTTGTAAAAAATACAAAATTCTATAGTGACTGCAACAGAGCGATACCTACAACAAATGCTCAAGCAGAGATATTCCGTAAAAGCTTACCGCATTAGGTCCAAATATTCCAGGCCTTATTTTGTTTGTATTTCGATCATCGATGAAAATGTTATTTCATTCAAAGTGACATGCGTCGAATGAATTTATTCGCTTTCGTATTCAAATATTCGTTCGCGCGTCCCAATCTTTTTCTGAAGCCCAGCCCTAGAATATCTTGCGACTACATATTCAAAAACGTAACTTTCAAAATGTAAAAATTTCGGCACATAGGCGGAATCCGCAGCGGATTCCGTTGCGAGTTTCCTATAATTTCGAGTTTACTATAATTGCATAATGTTTACTGTTCAGTAGCGTTTCCTTGGGACTATCCAATATAACTATTTATTTATTAATAGGAAGATTTACAACAGTTTAACAACAATATAAAACATCTTATAAATATCTTAATGCTAATTTCAAATCTTCACCTTTAAATTTTCAAAGCCTTGGTTATAAGTTATCAGCTAAACAAAGTCGTTAAGAATGTAATGATCAAGAGATATTATATACTAGCGGCCCGCCCCAGCTTCGCACGGGTAAACGTCAAGACGTTATCAAATATTTTGTTTACCCGAGCGAAGCCGGGGTGGGCAGCTAGTATAATATATAGCCTATGTTACTCAGTGATAATCTAGCTTTCTAACTGTGAAAAAATTTTTGAAATCGGTTCTGTAGTTTCGGAGTCTGTTCAATACAAACCCGAAATCGGTTCAATAGTTTCGGAGTCTGTTCAATACAAACCCGAAATCGGTTCAATAGTTTCGGAGTCTGTTCAATACAAACCCACAAAAATACAATTAAATAATACAATTCTTTCCACTTTTTAATATTATTGTTTTCTTTGTACCCAGCTCTGCACTGTCTGATCTCCGTATTCCACGATCTTATATACCTGGCAACCGTATAATATCTGGAAATAAATGTATGTCTACTATGAATATTTTTTCCTGGTGGGTACATCACTGCCATCCCTGGTAATGCAACTTGGTTTTGTAGAAGGATTAAATAATTCCTTTTACATTACCCGGTTTTGTATGAAGAATAGGTTTTCCTTGCACAGTACCGGTAATGT